>OW679200.1:30361841-30785439 GCA_940337035.1 Agriotes lineatus | reverse complement strand
ATGGTTACAAGTTGCATTGTTTTATTGGCATAATCACCGCGTGGTGCTACTAAGCATTTCCACTATCAGTTATACCAACTCAATAGCTCAAAGCAGCTAGTTAGAAATTGTAGCGGTGTGTGTAAGTATAAGCTTAAAATTCTTTAAATCGTCTTTAGTATTACAAAAGTTGGAATGGTTACAAGCGGCAGTGTTTTATTGGCATAATCACCGCGTGATGCTACTAAGCACTTCCACTATTAGTTATACCAACTCAATAACTCAAAGCAGCTAGTTACAAATTGTAACGATGTGTGTTATTGTAGCTATAACAACCTTAAAATTCTTTAAGTACTTAACAAGCTACATTTTTTAGTATGGCAAAAGTTAGAATGGTTACAAGTGGCAATGTTTTATTGGAGTAATTAACGCTTGATGACTAAGCACTTCCACTATTAGTTATACAAACTCAATAACTCAAAACGGCTAGTTAGAAATTATAATGGTGTGTTATTGTATGATATGGTTACAAGTGGCATTGTTTTATTGACATATTCACCTGATGCTCCTAAGCACTTTCATAACTAGTTGTCGAGCTACATTCTTTAGTACTGGAAAAGTTGGAATGTTACAAGTGGCAATGCTTTATTGAAATAATCACGGCAAGGTGCGGCTAAGCACTTCTTACTATTAGTTATACCAATTTGATAACTCGAAACGGCTAGTGAGAAGTGTAACGGTTTGTGTTATTGTAGCTCCTACAAGCTTAAAATTCTTTAAATAGTTAATCAGCTACATTCTTTAGTATTACAAAAGCTGGAATGGTAACCGGTATGGTGCTATCGAGCGCTTCCACTATTATTTATACCAACTCAAAATGGCTAGTTAGAAATTGTAACGATGTGTGTTATTGTAGCTATTACAAGATTAAAATTCTTTAAATAGTTAATCAGCTACATTCTTTAGTATTACAAAAGTTGGAATGGCTACAAGTGGCATTGTCACAGCTTGGTGCTACCAAATACTAATCACTACCATTATTAGTTCTAGTAATTCACGCAAGACAGCTATAGTTAAAAGTTTTAACGGTTTGTGTTATTGAACAAACTTGGATTATTTAAATAGTTAATGAGTTACATTCTTTAGTATTACAGAGGGTAGAATTGTTACAAGTGACTTGTTTTATTGGAATACTTCCAACGTAGTATCATGAAGCACTGCCGTCCGCTCTCGATTATGCTGGCGGCATTTTAGTGGCTACACCAGATGCATAGTAACCGTTAAAATGCTTTTTTCGTTCGTATTTTATTTTTCGACTATATTAAAGTAAAAACAATTGGAAATGTTGTGTGCTAGCATGAATGATCAGAGAGTTTAACCGCTGCATATTTAACAAGTATTTACTGTTATCCAGATAAGTTCAAGTTCAACTTTTTACAAATGTGGCAAATACGTGTTGTGTTCGACTATAATGAACTTATAAATATAGCTTTAATGTTTATTAAAATGTATGTTTATACTTCTAACTGCTAACGCCTATTAGCCTGTGTCATAGCAGAAAGGGTGTAAAATCAATATTACCATCGTGTTTGAGGGCACCCTAGGCTTAATTTTTTTGTAAGAAAGTTGCCCCTTACCATTTTCACTAGCTTGTTCGGCTGTATTCAAAAATTGGGCGTGGTTTGTGACGTGCTATCACTGGCATTTTATGCACTTTAAATGACGTGGGAGATGGTAAATATTTTTTTCCCGTTATCCATTGGAAGCAGATTCTAAATGTATCAGGGAAATTGTAATATTATGTCCACAGAGTATATGCCATTACCGTTGCACTTGGAAATTTTTGTAAATTTTTGTACGATGAAGAAATGCGGAAGATGACCATAACAATGAGGCGATGACCATTGTCTACTTCACCTTGCTTGTACCTACGCCAAATCAAGATAGGAAATTAAGAAGCCGTACGAAGCGGAAGCGTTTCTCAATATCTATAATCTTGCAATCAAATCCGAACAATGCCGTTGCGCCAAGGACAACAAATTCATAATGAAGAGTTGCAGAAGCAACGCGTACTCCGCATTAAGACACAAGAACAAGACCGTTAGCAAATTAGTGTGCACTTGTGTATTCGCAGCTCCTGAGGTAATTGGGGCGAATTCTTTCCACATTGTTAACTTGCGCACGTGAAAGTACAAGCGGGTACACTGAATAATACGCGTGGTACAACTTTTTACAAGCCATTAACAACAGTTGGACGTGCCGCGACTCCGGTATATTTTGGAGCGGTCGCGGTTCGAAAAACTTTGTTTACAAATTCGTAGTCCACATGGTGCTAAATTTGTTTTGACTGCTTTGCAGTAATTTTCAAGCTGAAGCCTTCAGGTTTATGTGATATTTTAGCCTTTTCTTAGATTCGATTTAACAGAAAACTGGTATTAATTAATATGATAGTATTTAATATGAGAGCTTTAATGTCGTTTAAAGATTTCCTTTTGGACATCTTTAACTTTGAAAAAAGTTACAGAGCGCAAGATCTGCGAATGCGACACCAAGAAGTCCTTGGCAGTCAGGGTCATATGGACAGGAGAGAAGCGTCAGGGTATAATATATAAGGATTTTCGACACAAATCATTGGCCTCTTCTACATCAACTAATAGTGATATCTCGTGATATCAAAAAATATAATCATTACCTCGACCATGGATTGGCGATGTTTTTGGGCGTAAAGCACGAATGGGTTGTCCAATGTCCATGGAGCACTCCTGATATTTGATTCAGAATCGTCCTGGTACATGCATTATCAAATTCACAAATTTCCATTCTTCGTTGGCTTTGTTGGTGAGTGCGCTGTTTTAATATCAATTTTGCATTTTCCTGAAGATGCTGAAGGATTTTATGGTTTGTCTCCTGGTCTGTAGACGGTCAATGGGATATCCTCGATCCTTGAGCAGCCGCCGCTATTGTATAAAAAGGGTTTAGAAACTACCTGCAGTTTACCCTCGGAGGCACTGTTTGCAGATATGCAGTGTAAAGTCGCCGAGATTTGAGTGTTTAAATTTCGTGTCTTCACATAGCCATTACGGATGCAACCCGTCACTCGCGACACTAACTATTCAGTTTATGACACTAGTCACTAACTCGTGCGCAGCGTTACATCCAAAATTTGTTACCCGCTTATATAGGCTGAGCAGCTTGTCAGTTTGAAGTTTTTACATTTATAACTGCCAGCGCTGCTTTTGAGGGCCCTTGTGCGTGGTAATTTATGGATGTCGCATGTGACTCGATATCCGCTACAGTTTACAAGTGGCATTGTTTTATTGGAACGGTGACAGCATACTTCGATTCAGAATCGTAGTGGTACATCCATGATCAAATCCATAAATTCCCACTTCGTTGGCTTTGTTGGTGCGTGGCTGTTTTAATACTATTTTTACATTTTCTAGGTCTGTTGCGAAAGGGCGCTGAATACAATAAACAATTACCTAACTTTTAAAATACTCATGTATTTCAAGTCAAAAACATGCAGAAAGTATATAACGCCCTAGGGCTAGGCGTTAATGGATGAATCGACTTTGAATTAGTTCCGCAAAACTAAACTTTATTGATTTGTTAAATATTGGTCAAAGGATAAAAAATAAATCTAAAATAAACAATTAGCCTTTTCAAAGTACGTCACTGTGACGTCATAGCTCCGCCCAACAACGGCAGATCGAGGACAACCTTTGTATGGTTTGTTTTTTAAGCAAAAATTGATACTTTTTTAGACATACGTGTAGTTTAGTTTATGTGTAATTAAGTTAGCGATTTTCTGGATTTCTTATGTTATTTAAGACTATCGTGATTCGTGGGGGAGCAGTAACTACCTTCTGTGAGTGAACGATCTGGAAAGTAGAAGTATTTTTGATTTAATTTTGAAACAAATTAAATAAAAACGTAGTCTGGATTAATTAAATTACCAGATGCCGCCGGCGAAAATCCTAACCATTTGGCGGTGGTCATTCATAGTCGCATCACCATCAAAACTTGTAATACAAATCGAGTGCTGCCCTGATCTGTTTACACAATTAATAAACAACACATAAACTACACTGCTGTATTAAATAAACTAAGTACAATGGACACAAAACTTATAAAATTAGAATTTAAAGTTGCTTGTCCACGATCAGCTGTTAGGGCGGAGCTTGTGACCTCACGTGGAAATAATCAATTGCGTGGACTGTATGCAAAGAACACTTATCCGACGAAGATTTTGGTATTGCAAAACAGGAATAATTTATTGCATTTGCACCAAAATAATACGAAGAGTTGCAAGTCTTCTTCGGTTGAAGTGATAATTCCAATGTCCGGTAAACCGAAAGAAATTTAGAGCGGTGGTAAGGAGTAACCAACCATAAACCGACGCTTTTCCAGGAGTTGAGGAGATGTTCAGTGTACCTACTTATTTATAGTCCTACGAATTTTAATAAACATCAATTAAATTTATAAATCTAAACACAATTGCAGATAACAATCCTGATTCAAATTAGTGTACATGAATGTGTAGAACATTGATTTTGATAGCACCATTATACGTGTCCCTTTTTGTATATTAACATACTTACAAAATTTTTCTGTTTGCCCATTACATTTAATTAATTGCGCTGGATGTTATGTATATCTTGCAGAAGTTTTAGTTTTTATAACTAGAAAATCGACAATCGTCCAATCCTTACGGGCAATTTACTGAACAATTGCTAGAATTTTGCCACAAACTTCATGAAAATTTAGTGTTGTGCTGTATAGTTGTTGAAAATTTTTCACGGTATTGCGGAAACTTCCGTATACTTGTGGTACGGTAACGATAATAAACATTTTAAATAGTTAATGTGGAGTCTGAACTGAAATACGGTTAACGCTGACATGGAATTCGAAATGTGTTAGACGACTTTCAGGCACTGAATCTCAAAACTAGTAAACCCAATGAATTACTAGCCTGGAATCGCATGAATGCTAGTGCGTAAGTAGAGGGTTGGAAAGAGAATTGGAATTATTTTATTACCAGACGTCTCATCGGCGAAAATGTTAGGTCCTATTGTCGGAGTGCCTCGCGTGAGCTAGAGTATTTTATGGTCCGTATTCTGGTGTGCGAGCAGTCAGTGGATCCAAAAAGAGTTTATCGGCTACCTGCAATTTACCCTTCGACGGACCACTATTTACAGATGGCGTAACGTTGCCGGGAATTGAGTTTCTAAATTGCGTGCTTTTACATAGCAATTGCGGATACAATCCGTCACTCGTGACACTAACTTTCCAGTTTATGATGCTAGCAAATAGCTTAAATTTGAAGCACAGCAACTCTTAATTATGCTGACTGCATTTCAATAGTCGTACCAGATGTAACCTTTAAAATGCTTTACCTTTTCTTAACACGGGGCGTCTTAGCAGCCATTTTTGATCTTCCTTTGTGTTGCAGCTAAATTTTGTTTATTAAAATTTATTTTTATTTTCCTAACTTCCAGATACGCTTATTAGATTGTTATTAGAAGTTTTAGGGTGTCAAACCAATATTGCTGTCGTCCTATATGCGTACTTTATTCTTTTACCAAGTTGTTCTTTGTCAAGTTACTTCTTATCAGAGTTGGCGTGCTATTACTGGCATTTTATGCACTATCGACATTAAATCAGCTTAAATCTATTACAACCTTACTAGAATGTTGCTGCACAGCTACTAAAAAATGTTTGCCAACCAGTTGAAATGTTGCAAACATACCTGCTGCAAACATATTGAAAACTGGATATTTTCTGCAAAGTTTCTGCCAACTTGCCAAAAATTTATTGTACATACACTTGCTAGGCTCTACTGTCAACCTACAGATATTTTAAATTACTGTTGCTGATTATTGTTGCAAACTCCTAATATCTGGCCACATTTTTAGCTATCACCTACCTGGGTTTTGGGATGTTAGCTGTACCGCACCGGTTAAATATAAGAATCTTTGCGAATCTTTATAAATTTGCTCTAAAATATATTAAAGTTATCTATCCAATTTTATATTAGGTTTAGATGAGTTTATTTCTTTAATTTAATCGATTAATATGTTTATAATTTTTTTTTTCTGTTCTTCAATTAATTTTTTCAGAACTTAGTCGCGAACTGCACGAAAATTATTGCTTTTGATTACACAAGCGGGACTATTTATTGTGAAACAAAAGTGAATAACGCTGTAAAACTTCGGCTGCAATTCCAATTTCCGTTTCCCTCGGCAGTCACGCCGCGATCGGAGAGGTTCAAGGTTAACTTAATAGAGTGTAAACTCGGATGAAGTGTCGCCAACTGGATCCAGATATGCGGGCAGCTTTAAAATTGAGACTGACATTTCCAACGAGTGGCAATTATATTCGCTCTTGTGTAAAAGTCGTCGGTCAAAATTCCCTTCGAGCACGACATTTTACAACAAAACTCGACTACTGGACGAAATGTCGCTAGATCGCACAAAAAACTGACCAAAACTGTTTGAATATGACTGGCAGTAGGCTGTGTAAAAACAAAAGCAGGACTGAGAGAGTGGCCGAAACTTTGGTGCGATGCAAAGAATTTCCACGCACTAATTCCGGTAGGTTAATTTTGTCATTCCGAGTATCTCGCTTCCCGGTTTTGAATAAAAATAGCCTGCTACCTTTACAAACAGGGGCGAATTTAGCTCTTTATCGCCCCTGCGAAAATGATTTCTGTCCCTATTTCAAAATAATTGCGCACCAATGAACCAAAATTAATAAGTTGCCATAGGGCATAGTACTGGAAAAAGCCGCCCCTACAATCGTCCTCTTTGGGCAGCTTACTAGTCTGCGTATGCCTGAATACGCGCCTGGCCAAAACGGCGTTTTGGCTTCTCGCCGTGTTTTCGAACGGGTCCATGTTCTTCCTGCAGCAGCAGATTTATTACTAAGGCGCGACTATTGATAAGGAGGATGGGAATAGCTGTGAAGCTGAAACCAGTAATGAGCGCAATTAGTTTTCGTTGTTTACGTACGTTAGCTCGCGCGTTCGCGTCTATTTTTAGCGCCAATAACGGGTAGGTTCGATGCTCGGTGATGCAGTTTTCGTGTACCCGTTCAACACCAATTGCCGAGTAGTTCAAAGTAATTTTGCAATCAAAACAAGCTGTTATGGGATGGGAACCTGTCGCGGCGTCGCTGACGATTTGGGGTTTCGAGTGCAGTTTAGCTCGGATTGACGGGAAACATTACGATGAAGCAGGAAGACGCGGTTCCGGCTGACCGATCATAGCAGGCTGTAGATGCTTTACAGATTTACGACTGTAAAACAAAAATGGAGGAAATGGGCAATTTAACACACCTGAGTATGTGGTAGCACCCGTAGTTCAAGTGCACGAGTTACACAGAAAGCGTATTCATATACTACTTTTAATAGATCTATTATCTCTCCGCGTATATAAGGTGTTTCCAAAGTGATGGGCTAATCTTTGTCATCTGATACGAGGCTTCTTATGGTTTTCTAGCACATTTTCCTATGATGTTTAACACGTTTTTTTGTGTTAGAAACAATTGAATAGTTTAAATTGAAAATGTATACCGCGTGGCAATGAGACAAGGGCCATGTCTCTTCTCCGTTACTTATGAATGAATATGGATGATGTTTGATACAAGGATATTACTCATAAGTTTGGATTGATACACCAATGTAATCAAAATGGTCGACTTCTTGTTTCGCATAAAATAACACTAACTTTGGTTTTTTAAATGTATCATCTTATATATTTTATGCATTTATTCGGAATAAAACACTGCTGGAGCCTGTGGTTTGAAAATATCACAAATCGTTAAAACCCCTCACCACACAAATATTTAACAACTGCTAAATATGTATTTCGACAGCCAAGCTGTCATCATCAGTAGCTACGAAATTTACACAGCAAAATGGCAACGATATGCTCGTGACCAAATTACAAATGGAAGTGGGCGATTCCCGCGCATTTTACAGCTATTTATACTGTCTGACTCGGAGGGCGGGGCCGAGGGCCAATTAACATGGCCGACGCTCAATTTAACTTCAACAAATCATACAAGGTGGAGGAAGGTATAGGTCGACCGTCTTTGTTCAAACGTTTACTATTTCTTAGTGCATAGACTGTTAACCTTTCCTTTAAACAAAGCTCGATATACCACTGAACTTCAGACCATTACAAGCATCGCTGTGTACAATGGTTTCCTTTCTAAAATTATCGACAATTTGATTAGGAAACAAAAAACAAAAATGTACGTTCGAAATTCCACAACTCTCGTCAATCTTAGAAGTGAAGGACCCAAGTTCAAGTACATCAAAATTTCGTTTCACCCGGCTACAAAGGGCCTAGCAAACATGTTTAAAGAATCGGGCCATAAAGTTGTGTATGGTTCAAACAACAATATTAGAAATTTGCTGGGAAATCTAAAATACAAACTGAGGACTTTAGAGGGATCTGGAATTTACAAAATTAAATGTTCCCATTGTGATTCTAAATATATTGGGCCAACACGTCGTAATTTTGGTACTAGGTTTAAAGAGCATATAGCTCATTTTAGATTCAACAATTTGTTGTTTGAAAAAAATTACAATTTTGCAAGGCTGTTGTAAGTAATTTGACTCATAGATTCTGAAAAACAAAATATACAGGGTGATCTATGTAAAAAATAAAACTTTGTGTTATTTCCGGGTAAACCGAAAGTGAGCTAATTTAACTATATCTGTCGGTCAATCATAAATTATATCTAATATCTTCATATAAAATCTTATCCAAATCGAATCATAAATAAAGAAGATAGAAGCATGACCCTGGTCTCATTGTCACCCGGTATATACTAATTTGTCCTAGCTTCCTGATTGTTTGGTGCTAAATTTGAGTAAAATCCTGATATTGCTTCCTATTCCTTAAAATTCGTTTTCATGTAACAAAACTAAAAGTTCACATGGCTGGCTTTAGTGGGACATTGGGTTTTACTCTGAAAGCGTAGGTGTGTATGTCTAAAGGTCAGTTCGGTAGATACGTATAAGTTTGTATAAATGTTTGTGGGGCGCCACCTAGTCGATCGCTTTAAAGGTGTTGATGTCTAAAGCTTCGTGAGAATGTTGAAGTCTTATTTGCAGGATGGGCTTTATTAGATGCTATAACCGTACTTACTACAGGCTTAAGGCGTTGGGTGGTCTCTGTTAAACTTCCGGTTGGCTCACAACTAGCTCAGCGTTGGGGAGGGTTGACGTGATTTCAACACTATGGCTCTACTAAATCTTTGTCAAAATTCGTTTGTTTTATTGTTAACTAGGAGCCACTGCGGAAAAATTTTCAAGCCCAAAGGTTGGAATCTGCATCGTTCACAGCCGTTAACAGAAGATTCTTATGTGGGGATGCTTGCCTGTCCTCGTTAATAAACCACACTAGCAAATCAACTACTAGAGGCTAATTCACTTTACACTTTCCCTACAATATGATGGTTTTTTCAAGTCTAGGTGTAGGCTACAAATTTAACACTTAGTCCGACCTTTTATTTCCGTTGAGCTCAAAGAAAACAAATTATATAGAATTACATTTCTAATTAAGGGCGGCGAAAGACCAACAAACAACATAATAGTCGAACACTGTTTATAAAATAGTCCTCTTTCCCGCCCCTAGAACCTAAGTAAACATAAAGGACAAAGTTCTTCTTGCATCATCCCGCCAGCAACGATTGGCGAAATTCATCCGAACGCAAAATACTCAAACTACAATATAATTTATATATACATAAATATCACAACAGGAACAACAGACATCAAAACTATATGCACCTGCAACGAAATCCAAGCTGCAAATATGCCACCAGGTCTTCTTTTAGGATTTAACAAAAGCGTGAAATTACTTGCCTAATTAACGGACTGGCTGCAAGGCAGTGGGCAGCGTGTGCGCAAAAGTAAGCAGATGTTCTTTCGGTGGAATCCCCCAAGCTCACACGAGCTCGCCTGGCAACGGTACCAATGGCAACGTCAATCAAGCGGGCCATAAACTGGCGTAAAAGCGATGTATTAACAATAGGAAACTATAAGCCTCTTTTTACCATTTTGTGAGGTGGAGCTACTTATATCAACGGCGAATTATTAAAGCATCTTAACAACTTAGCTCACTACCTTAATGTGCTCATTTCATTCATAAACGCATCTGTATATTCACCTTACAAAACACAGATAAACACAGTGGACACTTGATATGTTATATTGAATACATGAAAAATACAGTTAAAAAATCAGCGGGCAGCTGGGGCTGGTCCGTTGTTAAGCCATTGTTACATCAGGGAGAGGGGTGCCTTAAGAGTAACGGTATTATATGCTGCACGCGATCCAGCCAATATATTAAAAAGACCTTTCTCGTAAGGGAAAAAGCTCAAAACTTGCGCCGTTGGGCAAACACTTGCGAGAACACACACATAAAAACAGTATAAATTTCAATTACTAATTTAAAGAAGCATACATATCGTGTTTACGAGGGGAGGTGACATGCAAGAACTAAAGTCTACACATTACCCTTTTTCTGTGTCGTCAGAAATAACAAAACATAGCGTTTAAAACGTATGTCTGACATTACAGTGAAATTCAAAAAGATCATTTAGATCACAGGTAGTAGACTTCAGAAAGAATTTGACGTATACCTAACCTTTAATATAAGGGATGCTCTAAATAGCACATTATTCAAACCAAGACATTCTTGACCTATGTAATCGGATGTTTCTCCTCTTCGAAGAAGTCCCTAACGCTTAAAATAAGATTTTAGGCTTGCTCGCTTGTTTGTTATTGCGCGTTATTTTACTGTAATTTTGGACAAATGTCACATTGACAGTATTATAAACTAAGCCGTACTTAAAGCGGACCTGACCAAAAACTGCAGATTTTTTGTTTCGTCCAGTTCCTTACTGTTATAAAGAGAGAAAATTGTGACGTCACAGAAAAAGAGTAATGTGTAGACCTTACACAAAGTTAAGAGGTAATTTTTGGCCCACGAGAAAGGTAATTCAGTCGGAGTCGAGGAAAAACCAAAGCTAATGAAGTAATGATAAACGGAACTCCGAGGTTTTAAGTAGTACAGAAGTCTTAATCATCTGGTAATAAGAGAAATGGTTTCACGGCGGTAAAATTACTTCCTTATCGCAGACACTTGTGCTAAATACTTGATGTCTCTCAACCTTCCTCCGATAACTGCCCTATTCATACTGACGGGCTTATAACAGCCGCTCCGCCAGCAGCCTCCGGGATCAAGGGGGAATTGAAGACTGAAGGGCGAACAGCAGATGCCGACCGCCTGCTTCGCGGTCAGCGCAAAAACATCTCTAACTTGTTAAGATCAGCAGCGTGCGCTTGAAATCGTACGCGGGAAAAAAATAAACTTAGCATGCTCTTGTTATTCGTGTAATGTGAAAAGCTTAAACACGAATTTAGTTCTTTTCAGAACTACTGCTATCCAAGAGTACTGAAGGTGCTCATTGATTCTATTTTAAACGTAGCGTAGCCTCGTTGTGTGAGAAGACATTTTTTAAGCTACTGATGTATGCTTTAGGTTGCTAGAGAATTATCTAAGGTACTATAATAAAAATAGAAAATTTGCGGGCACGATATATTTTTTTAAATAATCCAGAGCAGAAGCTATAGCTAATGCGAAGCACGCTACTTGACTTGACTCTTATTATGAGGCCTCCACAGGCGCGGCCCTTATCCCTAACACGATGTATATGTATATTACACTGAAAATTTGTTGATTACTCTGAGGATCTTTTTAAGCTAGGTATAGATGTAATTACTATTGTTACACGAGTTTTTGTGTGTTATATTAAAATTCAATTTCCGATACTTTTGTAATGTGTCAAAGTGGTGGATGCAACTCACCCATGACCACAAGGCGGCAACGGTGTGCAAATAGTGCAGCTTCGAGCATTCCTTGGCCCAGTGGCGAAGGCAGGCAGTTAAATGTAAAAAAACAAAATTTACTGACCTGTAAATCTCATCGGGGGTGGCCGCCCCCTGTTCCCTCCGTACTTCTGGCAGTGGCATCACAATGCTTGGCCTTACATCAGTCAGCCTCAACGATTTGGCACCTCATCGCCGCCTTCACTGGTTGGGTTAGCTGTCGGTACTTTTCGCGAATACTGCCTAATAGTAATATACTAAATTAACTATTGTTACAACTCGTACAGAGTCGGTAATAATCCGTAGGCTACCGGTCTTTTACAGTAAAGTTATTACCATAAATCTTGCAAGGCTACTGCCCACTGCGCAACTTGCTTCCGCGGGCTTATTATCATTACGGAACTTCGTGCTTTCGATTGCGGAACTTTATGCTTCCACAGACCACTGTGCGGACTTCGTGCTCCTGCGGGGTCCAACCCTTTAATTATCACATAATCGACCAGCACAAGCAAGAACCTCTGACGTTTAACATCTGCTGTAATTGCCAAAAATGTACTAAACATCATTCAACTAACTACGATAGTACGTACAATTCTACTTTAACTAATTTAATTCACTACCTAGGAATACGCCTTGCTGTGCTCGCAACTTCGCCTCGCATTATTGCAACTTGTCACAATATAATTAATTATTGGTTCGCTTACGCCAAGAAAGAACTACGCAAAACGGCCACTTTCACTGATACGTCACGCCTCTGCTACAACCCCAAACGTTCTGTCTTATTCTTAATTTCATTTCTAACCGAGCCCCATCGATACGGTCTATTGGTTGCACGTGTTCTCCCGGTCCCCGAAACAACGGACCGCGAGCCAACGCCTAATACATTCGTCAAGATTATATTACACTCCAGGGCTCAAAACATTCCAGAAATGGCAAACGTAGTAATTAAATCTTAAAAATAATGCGCTCCAAAACCATCAAATATTTCGTCCCTAACACTATCTTTACCAATTTCCTGTTGGGTCCTTAGGTCTTATATGTCTCTCTGGCATTCCATTTTGTTTGTCTCTTAAGTGTGACTTCTGGTATTGCCCTCGAGGTTTTCATGTCTGGGTTCAAAGGGATACCGATGTGCAATGCATGGTACTGTAACCAGTTAGTACCAGATCGCCTCCTCTACCCAATTCCGACTCTCATCTCTAAGTGAACCCTACGAGCCTTAGCAACCCAGCTCGAGCTCGGGGAGCAACCTCGGTGATGGAGGGCTACAGGCCAGCTCCCTACTAGCTGATATAAGATGCACCGAATGATCACAGAACTTTCAATAAAAGGCGAAACGATTTTAGTTCAAATGGCCGTAAAACATGAAATCACAATTGCCATAAAAACATTAATCGTTTCGTTCAATAAGTTCAAATTAAACCGTGACACTCGTTGTGCTCGACCTGACAATCGCTTTCGGTTTCTGCCACAACCAATAAATCCGCGAACGTGACCCTAGAAAATTGGAAATTTAGCTACGCCTAATTAGAAATGTCGTAGTACCAAGTAGGTCAAATGCCCATAATGTTCAGGAACAATGGAGTGCACCTTACTTTCATTCCAGGTTTGTTTGAAAATAGTGGACGCAGTATTTTCACACGAGAAAAGCTCAAAATTAAGCTTGACTGCACAGAAATAAACAACGGAATTAACTAGTTCAAATTTTAAGGTTGCTTGATTTTTAGTTTCGCTGTACCAAATACAGTTGCAATACAGTGAATTATATTTAATGACGCACGTTGGTTTTAATTGTTTTCAATTGTATCGAAAAATAGAAATCGTCGTTAAAGTAAACTTTGGATGATGTAATTATGCAACATTATGGTTGGTAACAGTAACAAAGAAATGTAATCCAGTTGAAATCTTGAAATACTATGTAGAAAGTTCTTAAGAACAGCTTTCAATTCAATGCAAAATAGTCAAAACATATCTCTAATCTGCTTCCCATATCATAGCAAATCCAATAGACGTCTTATCTCAACTCTTGAGCAGAGTTCCGGAAGCGGACTCCTACCCTGCGAAGCAGCAGCGATAAGAGAAATTAAACTGCCGTCGCCCATGCCGTTTTCGTAAAGCAGTAAACCCATAAAGCCCACGCGCGAAAATAAAAACAATTCGTGGGTGCTGGGCTTACGTCATCCACCTGTCTACTGGCGTACGCCAGAAAGTTCTATTTCGGTCTCGGCTCGTCTGCCGCCGAATTCAAGTTCATTCTCCTGAACTTTTTCAAATGAGAAAGTCAAACGCCCAAGATTTCCGTAGCCCGCGTTTCTAAATTGCAAATGCGTATAGCAGGTTTGTGGATGTGAATAATTCCCACCTACGTAGAACACCTGTCGTGCATGATTTACTAACGCGAGCCAGTTTAAAAAGCCGTGTGTTACTTTTGGCTGCACCTTTCCGTTGCGGACGTAATTAATTCAGCAACACGGAGGACTTGGATGAAGGATGTTTATAAGTATAGCACGGGGGTTGCCCGCATCCTGCAGCTTTGATGTGTTTTTCTTGCAGTAAGTCCTAATTATATGGAGGAATTTCATTACGCCCTAACTACATGCAAACGGGCAGAATGTAAAGTCGACTTAGCCATATATATGAATATCCGATTAGCGAGATTACTTCTTGTTGCATCCAGTTGAGATAATAAACTCGCATTTCTGGTTCGCCTTCGACGTATCTGAAAAGATATGCATACATTAGTCTGGCCATGTTTATATTTTTCAATAATGAAAACGGGTATTTTATGACATGCCGATTTAAATTTGTGGTTACTAATATATTAGCACTGTTTTTTCGTTGCTCTTAAAGAATTTTCACACTGTAATCCACCACAACAGAATGACCTCCACTGTTCGTTATTATGATCTCTGTTCTTTTGGTTTTACGTATGTAACACATCGTTTCACTTTTGCTGTCCCAAAAAGAATTGATTACATAGGTGCGGGAATCGAACAACGAAATTACCCTCTTGAGTTGCAGCCTCATTGGGCGCTTGCAAATAACTCATTCATAATGTAAAAAGAGTTGCGCGCTTATTGCAGAGGCCTCGCGAGAACTGAGCGCATTCATAATTTATTAAAATTATCGTTTCCTAAAAACGCACTTTCACTGGCAGCCATGGGCGCTCAATGAAATGGCTGTCTACTATTTTAACAAGTAACGAATGTTAGGTGAACACCGAAATTATTTAACTATTATCAAGTAATCAAAAAGTGGTCAGCAATAAATATGTGGGTTATAAGTAAAAGCGTGAATGCATTAAATTTCAATAAACCCTCAATCAGAACTAAAACGAACGCGCTCTGAATTTTAAACCTCACGTACCGAATAACTCGAACTGAGCGAGCACCATAGGGCTGTGATTGACTGCCGCGGTCCTAATAGAGATGAGCCTAGACGCTATACTAGAATACGATGGTGGTAAAAAAGAATCTGACCTGCGCTCCCCACGTGGTATTATTGGTTGTATTAGTGTAAAAGAAGGCCCAAAGCGCTCATAGAAGGAGGAGGTCTGCAAATAACGATAAACCACTTGAAATAATGGCTTTATAGCATTTCTTACGTGATGATCGGCCTCAAGATTTCTGGCAAATTAATAGTCAGTACATAAGGCAAGGGGCGAGTATAACTAACTAGAAAAATGGTCGATCCGCTTTTCACCACAACTTAGGAAGGTGAGGGGACTTAGGAACTTAGGTGACCACAGGAACAGCAGTCATTATCAAGAAGGAGCACAGGAAAATATCGCTGTACTCTGGAGTTAAACGCACAAGAGGCCAATTTGATTTTTTTTAAATAAGTACCCAAAAATGTTCAAAAATGACGATAGGCAACATGATCCACACGCAGACGCGTAAGTGACCTAATTCCAAGGGTACGGCATCGCTATATTTGAAAGATTGGAGCAATTTACAAAAGCATTAGAAAAATATCGCGAAACTGATAAAAATAGTTATTTATGCAACAAGTGCTAAAAGTTGATGTTTATGCAGGAGACATGAAAATTAACATGTCGAGTTTACATACAATATTTTTTCTACGACCTTAAATTTTCTGTTATTAATTCATAAATGGCCATTTAACAAAGGTTTGCATTTATGACAGTTATAATTTATGTCATAATAAAGAGATGACCTTGACGCGCAGGTGAATGTTTGTGGAGCCAGTACTGTCAAAGTCAGTTATCAAAGGTAATTACAATACTACACATCTGACTTTATTCATTACATAACGCTTTAATTATTTAAAAAACACTTTACCTCTAACGCAAGAACTAACTAGAATAACTTTACAACCTCACTTCCAGTTCGAAATTGTAGTTTTATAACCTCACTTCACTTTGTAACACATGTGTTAAAAGTAAACAGCTGATCTCATTTTAAACACGCTAAATTATGAAACGTCACTTTTAGTGAAAAAAGCTAGTGCTAAAAGGCCTACTTTTAGTGGTGGTCGTAGAAAAAATATTTGAAATCGTTACATTACCTATCTTGGACAGCTCGCTTCAAATCCACATATGTCCGGCGTTCGCCGCCGTCCATTATTTGGGTGATATATTTTAGCCTGGGTCATTCATTCTGGCTTATTTGTTCCTTCAACGGATTCTTCAATAATTATCTTTGGTGTTCCTTCTTGTTGTAATATGTGCTCAATCAAGTTGTGTCTTCTTTGACAGTCCGTAACTTCCTTAATAATAGAGATATCGAAAAAAAACTTTTTTATTTTAAAGGCCAGTATACAGCTACAAATTGACGTAAATCAATTTAAGCCATGGCCTCCTATTTTTACGTACTGATGCACGAATTTGGTTTTTAATGAAACATTCTGTATATTTTTAGATATTTGAAATCAATGCAAAAAATATTTTATGATGGGATGTTCCATTTAAAAAACCACCATGTACGATGGTGTTGTATTTTCGCTCTTAGTTTATATTGCACTTCGAACAGCTAATTCCATTTTTCATTGTCGACGAAGGCAATATATTTTTCTTTTCTTTTTCTTATTTTTTTCTCAATTATTAATCGTTAAACGTAGCCATAGCTAGTGTTACGAATAGTTAACTTTTCAACCAAATTGCGTACAAAATTTGTAAATAAGTATAGATCGTCATAAACAGCCTCAGCGTCATAAGTCGTTTCTATCTTCCAACTTCTTATATTACGTATAAACTACCCTTGGTAGGATTTGAACTCCTCCATCTTCCTCATGATAGGCTTATCCCCGTGAGGATATTATGCGGCCTAGGGCTCCCTTAATCTTTATTTGAGGGGGATTACTTCTCTATAATTCCTTTATGATTTGGCGATTTCCCTTATTTTCTTCGATTCATTTTAATCTTTTATCTTTATTTCCCAGTATTTGATAACCATCATCCTCCAGTCATCGGGTACTTCATTCCACCATCGTTTCCTTGGCTTTCCTCTTGGTCTTGTGGTTTTGTTGCTGTTTCCTTGCATTGTATGTCCGAACCATTTTATTCTTTGGGCTTCATTATTTTGTCACTCTTTTCTCCCATCTTTTACCAATACATCATTCATTTCTAGTTTCATCGTCATTTATTTTGTTGGTCTTAAGTATTTTCTTCAAAATTTTCCTTTCTAATATTCTACGACGTTCTTCTTTTAGGCCTTGGTTTCCCTCTTCATCTTGTGGTTCTATTGTTATTCCTTGCTGTATATGTCCCAACCATTGTATTCTTTGCGCTTTCATTATTTTGGCACTGTCTTCGCCCATTTCTTTTACCAATCCGTCATTCATGGCTGGTTGTATTGTAATTTATTTTGAATGGCCTTAGTAGTTCCTTAAAATCTTCCTTTCTAATGTTCTACCACAGAATAATACCCTAAATCAGAATGGCCTCTCTGTATCGGCGCTTTTGATGTCAGGATACTCAATTTTTGTGACCTTGAAATTGTCCGCCATGATCCTGGTGGTGTGCAGAGGCGGTAAATTCAAAATTATGCGCCTAAATTTTAAACTGAACACGAATAATCCGTACGTTTCAAGTCCACGCAATTTATATGGAAATGCACAGCACACCATGGGCCACCAAAAGATCTTTTCTGTGCACTCATATTAAATTAATATTTTAAAACCACTTGCACAAAAAAACATAACCCTCTTATAAGGGGTCATTGACAGCCACAAGTACACGTGTAAAATATGGAAAACAGCTGATTGCACACCACCAGAACTCGCGCATGCGCAAAGAAAAAACCAGCTGAATTTTAACCCGACAGGCCATTCTGTATTATTCTGTGGTTCTACGAAGTTCTTATTCTTTTTCGCTCTTTATCTTGTGGTTTTTTTGCTATATCCTTGCATTGTATGTCCGACCCATTTTATTCTTTGGGTTTCATTATTTTACCAACGTCTTATCCCATTTCTTTTACCAATACGTCATTCATTCATGGTTTCATAGTAATTTATTTTGATTGGTTTTAGTATTTTTTTAAATCTTCCTTTCTAATATTCTCCGACGTTCTTCTTCTTTTTCGCTTTGGTTTCCTTCTTCATGTTGTGGTTCTGTTGCCATTTCCTTGTATTATATGTCCGAACTATTTTATTCTTTGGGTTTCATTATTTTAGCACTGTCTTCTCCCATTTCTTTTATCAAATCCGTCATTCATGTCTGGTTTTATTGTCATTTATTTTGATTTGTCTTGGTAGTTCCTTAAACTCTTGCTTTCTAATATTCTCCGACGTTCTTCTTTTTTGTCTTGGTTTCGCTCTTCATCGTGTGCTTCTGTTGATATTTCCTTAATATATATGTCCGAGCCATTTTATTCTTTAGGCTTTCATTCTGTGGGCACTGTTTTCGCCCATTTCTTCTACCAAATCCGTCATTCATGTCTGGTTTTATTGTCATTTATTTTGATTTGCCTTGGTAGTTCCTAAAAATCTTCCTTTCTAATATTCTCCGACGTTCTTCTTCGTTTTCGTCTTGGTTTCCCTCTTCATCTTGTGATTCTGTTGCTATTTACTTGCCATATATGTACTCATAACTTTATTCTTTGAGCTTCCATTATTTTGTCACTTTCTTCGCCCATTTCTTCTATCAAATCCGTCATTCATGTCTGGTCATTATCATTTATTTTGATTGGTCTTAGTACTTTCCTCAAAATCTTCCTTTCTAATGTTCTACGAAGTTCTTATTCTTTTTCGCCTTGGTTTCCCTCTTCATCTTGTGGTTTTGTTGCTATATCCTTGCATTGTATGTCCGAACCATTTTATTCTTTGGGTTTCATTATTTTAGCACCGTCGTCTCCCGTTTCTTTTACCAATACGTGATTTATTCCTGGTTTCATAGTAATTTATTTTGATTGGTTTTAGTATTTTCTTTAAAATCTTCCTTTCTAATATTTTCTCTTCATCTTGTGGTTCAGTTGCTATTTCCTGGCATTGTGTCCGAACTATTTTATTCGTTGGGCTTGCATTATTCTGGCACCGCCTTCTCCCATTTCTTTTACCAATCTGTCATTCATTTATGATTTCATTGGCATTTATTTGGATTAATCTTAATGTTTTCCTCAAAATCGTTGTAATATTCTCCAAAATTATTTTTTTACACCTTGGTTTCCCTCTTTATATTGTGGTTCTTTGCTATTCCCTGGCATTAAGTGTATGTCCGAACCATTTTATTCTTTGGGCTGTCATTATACCGGCTCTGTTTTCTCCCATTTCCTTTACCAATGCGTCATTCATTTCTGGCTTTTTTGGCATTTATTTTGATTAGTCTTAGAATTTTCCTCAAAATCTTCCTTTCTAATACCTTCCAACGTTCTTGGTTTACGTTTTGGTGTCCCTCTTTATCTTGTGGTTCTGTTGCTATTGCCTGGCATTAAGTATATGTCCGAACCATTTTATTCTTTGGGCTTTCATTATTCCGGCTCTGTCTTTTTCTATTTTCATCCTGGTTTCATTGTCGTTTATTTTTATTGGTCTTATTAGTATTTTTCTTAAAATCTTTCTTTCTAATATTCTTCGACGTTCTTCTTCTTTTATGTCGTAGTTCCACACTTCATAGTGTGGTTATATTGCTATTTCCTCTTATTGTATGTGGTTATGTTGCTATTTCTTCTTATTGTATGTCCAAATCATTTTATTCTTTGCTCCTTCATTATTCTGGCACTGACTTCTCCTTTGATTTCTTTTACCAATCCGTCATTCATTCCTAGTTTGATTGTCATTTATTTTGATCGGTCTTACTGTCTTACAAAAATCTTCCTTTCTAATATTTTCCGACGTTCTTCTGTTTTTCCGCCTTGGTTTGCGTCTTCATCTTGTGGTTCTGTTGCCATTTCCTCGCATTATATGTACAAACCATTATATTCTTTGGGTTTTCATTATTCTAGCATTGTCTTTTCCTACCAGTTCTTTTACTAATCCCTCATCATATCTGGTTCTTTTATGCAAATCATTGTTGCCTTCTCCTATAGAACGTTTTTGGAAGATGCCAGAAAAGTATTAGATGTTTAAAAATCACCTCGTTGGTGCAATATTTCACAATAAACTACCAGATCCTTCTACTTTCCACGATTTTGAGTGCAAGTTTTCACTACTAATATTTTTTCCCACAATGGAAATAAACTTCCCTAAAATCTACACTCCATACACACGACGTCAATGAAATATTTCTGAGACGAAGCGTACAAGATTTCTTCACCGAAGGTTTTCTGGAGGTACCTGCATAGCTCAAGAAATCTATCAGTTCTTACAAATGCTTTTGATCGGGACTGAGCCTCTTTCATCCGCATTAAACCTGCTGTCGTTTTAACATTATTTGTCCATCTGTGCGGGGGTCTTCTTCTACCTCTCTTCCTAGACCAGGGGTGGCGAACCTTTATTCATCTACGTGCCATTTTTTTTTAAAGAAATATTTAATGAGACCATGACGTGCCATCAAACAATCTTGACTTAGTGATTAATGGGGAAAAAATAACACTAAATACTATCAACTTAAAACTCTTTATTTGGAACCAAAAATATACATTTTGTACAGCAATCGTAACGTTATGTTTATTTAAATGAAAGAAAAACTTAGTGCAACTTCTGCTGTTGCAAATTAGATGCTAATTAACTTGTATTAGCTTCATACTTCGTTATTTTTAGCAAAATGCAAGCTGAACTGGAGTCATCTGACAAACGGCTTCTAAGCGGGTCTAATTTTATTCATTTCTGAAAATAATTACTTGCAGGCATAGGTAGATGAAAACATTGTTGAGATAGTAAAAGCCAGCTTCTTCAGACAGCTAAATGTGTCTGGAATTGAATTTCACGTTTCCATCATTTTGATATCGGCATTTGTCCTCATATTATCTGATACAGATAGTCTTTCTATTGCATTTAATTCCAATTCTTTCCTTGTTTCGATAAATTTTTGAATCAATATTGAACTAAACTGGAAATCAATCAGCTGCATTTCAATTTCTTCAATTTCCAACCCATCAAATATGGCCAAGTTCAGTTTATCAAGTGAAGTCACATCAGGATTCATAATAAACTTCGGTGTTTTCAATAATTCTTCGAACTGAGAAAATCTCGATGAAAATTCTTTGATTAAAGAATTAATTACCGAATTAAACTCTTCACTGACTTTTACTTGATCTGTTTTTTCGTGTAAATCCAAATTTCCGGTGTTTTTTTTCAAGTTTGGGAAATACTTGTAGTTTTTGGTAACAATATCGTTACTGAAAACTTGCAGTTGAGACTCAAAAGCACGAATGAGATCTATCATAACGATAATTGTTTTATTTGCGCCTTGAAGCTTCATGTTCAATTCATCGTTAAATATAAATTGTTTCGATTAGGTACCTAAATTCCTTAATTAATGCCGTCCCCAAATTATTTTGTCGCGTGCCATCAATGGCACGCTTGCCATTGATTCGCCACCCCTGTCCTAGACCATGGTTGCCACTGCAGCATATTTATTGTCCATCTGTTTTTGTCCGTTCTTGCCACGTGCCCTGTCCGAATCAAGTTAAGGGATGCGATTCTCTATATTGACTACTATGTGGCACATCTATGACTTTGGTTTTCTGGCCGATCTAGGTATTTCTCTGTGGGTTAGCACTTAGCATTCGGGAGGTCGTGGGTTCTATTCCCGCAGCCGTCTGCTCTGATTCAGGTTTTTAGGTGGTTTTCCTGAGCCAACACAGTGTACCGTCTCCGAGGCGAATGCTGGGACAGCACTTCTCCACCTTTTCTGACATTTCTTTCATTTTTCTCTTTCTTTTCTCTCACCCATTATGAAATTCCCGTTATTGGCTGAAGAGGAACCAACTCGCCACCAGTTGGATGAATTGAAATTAGGATGCATTTATTGAACACTCTTCAAATGTAGTATATTATTAGTTCTTACAATACAACTGAGATTTCCCAAAGCGCCCATGATATTTTCGACCTTCATGTTGATTCTTCGGATTGGCTTTCTCAGCCGAGATGAATTATCTGTCCCAGATATATGTATTCTTTGACGTTTTCTATAGTCATACACTTAATGTTTCTTGTCATTTTATTTCTTTTCTGTGATGTTTTATTGATTTTTTTATTTTCGGCACTCTTTCCTTGATTACATTTGTGATTGTCTCAACAATGCATTTGTTCATTTCTGTTATGGTTTCTTCATTATTTTTTCTGGCGTTATTAGCCGCGTCTGACTTATTCTCTATTATTCTTCCGCGTTTTAGATTTTCAATTTTGATCATTATAGATGTCTTTCCTGAAATGCATTTCGAAATAGCAGTCTCTGCTGAAGAACTGTTTGTGCTGGCAAGCGTTTCATTTTGAAAGGGGAGAATGCAAAGCTTCTATCCTGCAAAGACTCTGGTGTACATGTATATTTAGTTGTCATAATTAATTTAAATGCATCACGAACGACTTGCATTCCTAGACGTCGTTCGCTAAACGTATTGTTCGTTAGGTGTTAAACATCCACGCATACGTTTTTGTACTTGTACGATACGTATGTTCGTAAACCGGGAAGTACCAGTAGTGGTAATACAATTTGTACTCATTTCTGTTTAACCATTTCTCTTTATGGTTTTACAAGCACTATAATTTAATCTTGCACGTGTATGAACTACACATTTCTTCTATTAAGTATACCCACAAGAATTATAGCGATTGTATAATAAAGTATTATTTTACATTTATCAGTACCACATTAAAAAAGCCCAAATACAAGAAGTTAATGGAATATATATCCAAGTATAATAGTTCTCTTGCATGTCGTTGGCCCATGTCCATGTACAGCTTACACCTTAAAACTACTAAAATTTCTATTGTATTTCTTATCAGCTGTATAAATTCCAAGCAATATATCACTGCTGAGCAGCATTTGAAACGGTAATATATTAATTAGCTTGCGTGCGGCCAGGACCATTTCCATTCGAAAAATCCCCGGAATTCCACCGAAAGTGCCTAGTGCACCGGCACCGTGATCCTTATCCTCGCAGCAGTTTACTAATTGTTAACTTTGCCGGATTACAATAACAAACGGGCATTTTGGCGTGATGGGGGCGTATCGCTCCACAAATTTTCTAATCGTTATAGGACCGTGTTCCTGCTCTGGACGCTGCATACGTAATTAGTCCGGGCGTAATGGCCGCTAATGGCAGATGTAATCGTGGCCCTTTGTATTGTAATGCGATTGCCGTCTGGTTTGTGAGAAAACGGATGAATTGGGTAATTGTTCGGCGAGCTGGGCGTGATTAACCATGCAAGGAGCCGGCACTGTGTGAACCTGAGCTCCAAAACTACAAGGTCGCTCTAACTTTTCTGCCAATTAAAGCCACTCGCGTTTTCTGCTAATTAGTTGGACTAGGAAGGAAAAGTGTAGCTGTGCGTATGCAAATGGACCAGTAAATTTAAACAGGGCGTGATTGGAATTGAAAGCATTTGAGAAGTCGGAACGTTTCGAAGATGCATGATCGGAGAAGTGACTGGAAGCTACTGATGTTATCCTTGAGAATCTGTATTCAAATATTGTCAAGGCTAAATCCATTTTTTGGGCAATATTTTCGTCTTATTTCAGTTTATTGCAATCTTAACTCCAACATTCAATATTGTAGATATTTCACCGATATGGTACCTTCCGCTGCTCAGGAAACGCCACACAAGTTTGTCAAAGAAAGTTGTTACTACGTATATTGTATGTTAGTAAATGCTTAACCAAGCTGTAAGAATCCATCGAACTGGATATTGGTCTAAGTGATACAAGGTTGAACAAATATGAAACGAGACCGATCATATGACTTATGTATAGGGGAAAGTACTTCTACCATCCTTCAAAGTAATCCCCCTCAACTTGTACGCATCGTTGATATCGACGATAGCAGTCCCTGAAAGTTTGTTTAAACTTGCTCCGATCATTTAAGAAGACTTACTAAGATATGACGATTATAACATATGGAGAATGAAGAAATGGGGTCACTGGAAGCTGAAGATGTAGTAGTAGACAATAAGATAGAGGTATGTGACATCTAGAATTGGGGAGGCGGCTAGTAGAAGAGCCAATAAAAGATTTAGTGTATTATGAATATTATAGTTCATGTCTTACAAAATCCCTGAACTGGTTTTTATAGATTTTTTTTTCTATTGCATGATCTTTGTGTGTTCATATCAGAAAAACGCAGGATGACTCTCAAGTTGCGCAAACGTGGGCAGGAACGCGGCTTTTCTCAATCGTTGAAATCCATTGTTCGTCCAAGGTTAAACCACACAAATTCATTTTTGTGAAGAGAATTTGTAATGCCGCTGCTGCAATTTGGTGTGGTATTTAGTCCAAAGCACTTCGAACGGGTCGGCCCAAAAGCGCGCAAAAACCGAAGAGCAAATTCCCAGCCACAGGTGATAACTGAATAAATGAGATTAAAGATTACGAACCTCTCTGCTATGTAACCTTGGTTTGAGGATAAACAGAGGAAAATGCTGCGGCGAAGCGTTTACCGAACTGGACAATCGCCGATTTGACCTGCATGTAGCGACCTTAATGGGTTTAAAAATAACGCAGTTTTATACGGCATTGTTTCATGATCGTAAAGCGCCGGCCACGGTTAAAATCTCATTCTCATTTCGAGAAATGCTGATAAGTTGCCATGTAAATTAGGCTTGATTGCACATATAACCGAGAAGGCAAGAAACTTGGAGTCGGTATTGTGTAACTACGTATTGATTGTCCACTTCGCGTGTTTACTTATGCAAAGTTCAATGATAAATATCCAGCAACTTAAGAGCAAATGTAACAAACTACAAACGTGAGAGTCATAATGCCCTTTTACTTTTTCTAATGGGTATGAAGATGTGCTAGTACAAAGTAAATTCTATCGTATAGAGTTTGAACATTGTGAACTTATCTATGTAGAAAAATTGATTAATGTAGTTCAACAGCTGTACCCAAACATAACAAGGCAAATTTATGATTACAATAAGCAAAGGCTTAAAAGAGGGATGTACTATTATGGCATATATGTGTATCAAACCATAGAATGGAATCGCTAGTACTCAGAAAAGGGGATACATATAGAAGGGTAAGAACTATAGTCATTATTGTTCCACAAGGAGGAGTTTGATAAATGGGGATTAAAGATGAACATAAACATGACAATATGTGTGTCTAGGGAAGAGCAAAGTGGTATCCATTCCATATAGATAATGACACCATAAACCAGTGTAGTAGTTTTAAATATCTAGGTTGAATACGCTCAGCCAATGATGCGGTAGAGGAAGATGTTAAGAACAGAATTAGGCTGGGAAAGATAGCAACAAGAGCCCCCTAATGATGCAATTTTAAATAAAAATCTAATCAAAGACACTTACTATTCAATGTCAATAATATCAAGTACTCTATTAGAAGAAATGTGGAGAATCGGACACTCACATGGCAGGGGCATGTAGAAAGAATGACAGTTGATACGGCCAAAACATATATTTCGGTGGTTATCTAGAGGAAGAAGGAGAAGAATATGAGATTGGAACAATCGTCAGTTCCGGAGACCGCAGACGACGAACCCGTGATGGAATAACGTTGTAAAGAATAAGAAGAATATCTGCGTCAATGTACTGAGTGGGGCGTTCATAATTTGTGTTTTGTAGGCTAGTTTGATGGCAATTATAATTAGAAAAAACTAGTGACTATCTTTTTATATGTAGTTCATCGGCAACATAGTTTTAATTGAAAATTACTATGACTTCATGATGCAGTTTCTACGTTCTTCTATTTTCGAAATATAAGGTAAAACTTAAAAATCTCTTAAAATCATAGTCATAGAGACTTAGGTGACGCCATTGAGTAGCTTATTGTTGTACTGTTTCAAAAATATGCAGTTGTAGGTAATTATGTGTACCATATTTTGAGAGAATAGTCTGAATGTTTCGAAAATAATTAAAATTGTACCGTACCTTCTGTCTAAATACAAGTAGTAGTTTCGGGTTCGAGCTGAGCGGAGAAGGCAGTTTGAAATTGCTAAGAGGGCAGCGTTCGCAGAGTTCACGCATTTATGGGTCTGCACATGCACTAATACGCAAAACTAACTTAACTAAGGTTCGTAGGCCACATAGTCTCTATGGAAAAACACACATGGCAGTCAAACCAATAGCTAATTATGAAAGTGGGAACGGATGTGCACCTTACTAGAAGGGAATTCGAAGCGAAGTTAGCCTAGCCCTTCGCAGTTACTTAAGACTGCTGAATACACCTTACATTTGTAAAGTTGCTTCCACATGTTGTTACAGGTTCGAGCTGAGTGGAGAAGGCGGTTTTAAATTGCTAATAGGGTAGCGTTCGCAGAGTTCACGCATTTATGGGTCTGCTCGTGTAATACGCAAAACTAACTTAACCAAGGGTCGCGAACCTTGTAACTTCTATGGGAAATATAAAAAGTGGTCAAACAAAGAACCAATCACGAAAGGGGAACGGACACATACTGTACTTGAAGGGAACTCTAAGCGACTGCGCCTGGCCCTTCGCAGGTGCTACTTACTACTGTTGAATAGATTCTACGTTTCGCAGAGTTGCTTCTACACGTTGTTATGGGTTCGAGCTGAGACGCGAAGGCGGTTTTTTTATTGCTAACAGGGCAGCGTAGCGTTCTTGGAGTTTACGTATTTGTGGCTCCAAACTCACACTAACATGTCAAATTAACGTAACTAAGGTTTGTAAGCCACATGTCCTCTATGGGAAAACACAAAAGGCAGTCAAACAAAGAGCGACTTACGAAAGGGGGGACGGGCGCGCACCGTACTCAAAGGGAATTCTAAGTGAACTGGATCTGGTTTCAAACTGAGCGGAGAGGGCTATTTCAAATTGCCAATCGGGTAGCGTTTGCAGTGTTTATTCAGTTATGGGTCTACAGGTCCACTAATACATAAACATTTTCAAACAAATATAATTTTTACAATCATTTCTGCCAACACATACTGATGTTTGAATGATTTTTCTTGTCCTGGATTAGACATCGTTCCGACGTCTCGCTTTTTCCAACAATTAAGAAATTTTTTTATTGGGAGATGTAAATTTATTACACCACATAGAGTAAGTACACTAAATCCTTAAAAGTAACAGGGAATTTAGTTACATGAAAGTCGCTCTCCTTTTTTTAATTTTAGTTACTGTAATTTGGGTCATTCTCGTGGATTTTTCCTTCTAGTTTTCCATCAATAATCGTTTTTTATTACTTGTCACCGTAGTATTCGCTTGTATTTTGCTCTGGTTAACATTTTTCTTGGTTGACAATTTAGAAAAAAAATAAGAATTTGATTAATCTTGTCTGATGTGTTTGAGATCGAAACATCAATCTCGATCCCGAATTTCGAGACGATGTTTTTTTGTCCGTTTTGTGATATTTCTTTAAGGCCTTGGTAAATTGCCATGTTGATAGATTTCATAGCTCCTGTCTTTCAAATATAGTAATGCTATATTTGTTGGTTACCGTAAGCGCTGTGTGTGGAGCATGGTGCCTATTTTCATTTTGGCGAATTTCTGGATATTGTGAAAATTTCAAATTGGAACTTCGTTCATATTGAGCTCTTGCACGTTTAACTTCAGAGCACACAGTAATCCAGTGCTTTCTCTTGAAAGTGGCCAGTCTTCTTCCTGTTTCCATGAAAGGATACCACCACCCCTTTTAAGCCGATATCATTTTTTTTTTTGGTTATTCTGCTTCTTCCTGTTATGTATTGACTATTAATAATTCCCCAGAAATCTTTTGAGGCCGATCAACACCTAAAGGTATGCGATAATTCACAAATAATGGACCGAACTTTCATCTAGATTTTGTCAAAAAGGTTGTCAAATTCTGTATTAACATGGTACCAAACCTCACAACAAATGTTCACGCAATCCTGTTTGTGCAAAGATGTCAATATTCTAGGCACCCATCAGGCTGAGACCTTATTCATATACAAAATGCCCTGTGGTATCGATCTAATTGATTGCTTCTCAATCTTTACAGTTTTGGCTACCATGTTAACACTATGTAATTTGCCTTTCTTTACCTTTGAGGTTCTCTCTGTCGCGGCTAAACGTTAGTTTTATTACAAATTATAATATCCAATATTCGAAAGTGTTTACTGTGTCGACAAAATTTTCAAACACTCATCTTCTTAATCATTAAAACCCAAATCAAAGTTTTTTAGAATTAACAGAAAATTCGTAAAAAACCGGTCTAGAATTTATATAAACAACCTTAAATTAATAAACGCATAACTAATAGGTTAACGACCAACACAATGTTGGAGGCCCCCATAAATTAAGCTCTGTTTATCTTTCATGGCAATTTAATGCAATCATTAACATCTAACTCACATTCAGTTATGCCTTTCCCAGAGCAATAGTGCATAACAAAGACTAAATTCTGAAACAAAGACCGACAGGCTAATATCTACCAGTACGAAATAGCACCCAGCAATTACAGCAAACAAAAGACCTTAAATTTCCTTTGTGTCACGGGGCAGCTTAACTGTTCACGCAACTCTCGAGCAGTTATAAATACTAAATGATTAATTCTATTCGCAGGAAAGGGGATGGGAATACAAGCAAGTGACTGTAACGCGGGTGCCGGGCTATGGTTTCGGCATTGCCGTCTCCGGAGGCCGAGACAACCCCCACTTCGCTTCTGGAGACCCTAGCATAGCTGTCAGTGACGTCTTAGCTTCCGGCCCTGCAGAAAGGCTCTTACAGTAAGTGCTTGTAAAAGCTGCTGAAATGATCTGATTTTGTTGTTTTCAGTGTAAACGATCGGATATTGTCAGTGAACGGAATCTCACTCCAGAATGTGGACTACGCAACTGCAGTACAGGTGCTGAGAGACTCGGGAGACACTGTAGTGCTGGTCATCAAGAGGCGGATGGCTAACCATAATCACCAACACAGCCACAGCTTAGGGACGGGTCCTCCCTTAGCAGCACTGGGAATTAACCCTTTACCCCCTAAAGTTACCCTGACGAAGAATTCTAAAAAGGAAGGTTTGTATTTTTGTCAGAGCTCTCAATTTGTTGTCTGCTCAATCTGCATTCCTTTTGCATTAGCAAACTCCATAACTCCTTTTTTTGTTACGTCTGGCCCATATAATTAATGGAGTCTGTCGGCTACATTTTTATCCTCTTTCTAATCGCATAAATATAATGGCTGGCAATTTGTTATTCCAGTATTACCAAGACTGACAAAAATAGCAGCCTCAGTTCACTCAGGTTGCAAGTTATATTTAATATCCACCTATGCATATCTGATTTCAGACTTTGGCATAGTCCTGGGCTGCAAGCTTTTCGTCAAGGAAATATCCTCGAAAGCCAGGGAGCAGCTCTTAAATACTAACCAGGTTTTAACTGAAGGCGACTTCATCACGAAGCTGAACAATACCAACTGCAATGACTTGATGTCCCTCAAAGAAGCCAAGAAGATCATCGACAGCTCCAAGGACAAGCTGCACTTGACTGTTGCTCGGGACTTAAATGTCGGTTCAAACATCTCGCACCAGACTCAAAGCTCAGTCAGCACAACCGGGGCGGTCAACAATTTCTATAAAGGTAGCTTGTTTCTTTCTGATTTAGCCTGTTCTTAAAGCGAACTTCCAGATGATTTTTTGACGTCTCCACAAAGTTATTCGAACCAAAACCTGTACGTGCAGCCCCCCACTAGGAACACCAACATAAATACGAATGGGGGGTTTGATGATAAAATGGAACCCAACAGTGGTCCGAATTCGCTGCCGGATGATAAAAGTAACTTAGCGCCGCGGGGGAGGCTGAGGCAGCCCCTGTCTGAAGCCAACATCAATCAGCTAAATAGGAATAGTTTGGAAGGTTACGGGAGGGCTAAGGGCCGGGAGGAGCCACCGCGACCGCCTCCTCCAAGGCCAGAAGGTAATGTTTCCCTTTATTTTTGTCCAGTTATTGAGATGCCTGTCGTTTTAGATTATTACAGTAGTAGAAGGCAGCTTTATGATGATGATCCTATTATCCAAAAGACAAAACAGCCTGTGTAAGTATATATACAAAAGTATTATAGACCGTCGAGGCTCTTGGATTGTCCTACAATCTTCTTTCATTTTGTTCTTCCTCTTCTTTTTGTTTTCCAATTCGTTATTCCCATTCTGTTTAGATATTTTGGACACTTTCCATGCCCTTCATTTGTATCAATGTGCTTCCATTAGCATTATTCTTTTTGTTAGTCTTTTCTTCTCATTGTATTTTTTGTTCTCTCATACTAGATACCTGTTATATCTGTTTCTTCATATTGATCCTCTATTTCCATTCTCTAGTTTCTGTAACTCTCGCATTCTTTCTTCTAAAAATTTATCTTTTGTTAAAATCCACACCTCACTTTCATATAACGCAATTGGTTTGATCACTGATCTTGATTATATCAGTAGCTATTTGCAATTACTATATTTAAGAGTTTTAAAAAACCATGTAACAAACCATTTAGAAAGAATAGACTAATTACTCCTCATTAGTGCTTCTTTAAAACCTCGACTACCAATGTTCCTAACAAGGCTTTGCTGTAAGATTCCAGATAATGTAGGACAAGGTGTTCATTTGGCTCTTCCTTCAAGGATCTATAAAGTCTTGGATTGTGTCCTCTACAATTTACGAATAAATAGATTAGAAACTGTGGTTTTAGTCAAAATTATTATTTGTTGCTTTGTTCGTAACTGTACCAAAGAGACAGTGTAATTCTATATGGTGTATCTCGAGGAACGATACTTTTGGTGTCTTCTCTCTGCATGCTGTCTCAATTTCTGGTTGGCATCACCATGATGTATCTCCATTTGTTCTACATTATCAATTTCTTATGATGCTTATCTAAGATCGGTTCTCTTTTCTATAACCCTTCTTCATTCAGTCTTTCCTTCTAGTATAAAGCGTAATGGATCTAGGACTAGGATCTCTTCTCGTTTTTAGCTTATTGATGTATATTATTCTTTTTTCCATTATTCTTCTCTTTCCCATAGATTCCTGGATTCTTCTCCAAACAGTTGATCGCTTAATCTATATCTTATCATCTACTCTTACAACATTTAGTTATTAGGACCATGGGGACCCTTTTCCATATCTTCTTATAGCGTAGGTGATGCCCCACTATTAATTTTATCAATTCTTCATTTTTCTCCCATGCGCTTACTCAGTCCCAATATATCCAGTTTTATCTCTGTAGGTTCCAGTAGCCTGTTTATCTATGAACAAGATATCTTCCCTCTTTCTATAACACTTTTTTCTTCAGTCTATCCTTCCAGTATAAAGTATAATGTTATGATGCTCAAACTAGGATCTCTGCCTTTGTCAACTTATTGATGTATCTAGACCTCATCTTTTTTTCCATTATTCTTCTCCAAACAGTTGATGGCTTAATATATATCTCATCATCTACTCTTACAACATGTTCTGCTCATTGCCTCTTTAGTTTTGCTTCCTTTCTTAATATTTCTACTTAGCTATTAGGGCTATGGGATACTTTTCTATATCTTCTTATAGCATAGGAGATGCCCCACTTTTAATTTTACCAACTCTTCATTATTCTCCCTTTCGCATACTCAATCCCACTATATCCAGTTTTATATCTGCAACTTCCAGAATTTAGTAGCTTGTTTATCTATGAACGAGATATCGTCCCTCTTTCTGTAACACTTCTTCCTTCACTCTATCCTTTCAGTATAAAGTATAATGTTAAGATTCCCAAACTTGGATCTCTCTCTTTTTCAACTTATTGATGTATCTAGACCTCATCCTTTTTTCCATTATTCTGCTCTTTTCCATAGATTCCTAGATATTCTTCTCCAAGCAGTTGATTGCTTAATCTATATCTCATCATCTACTCTAACAACATGTTCTGCTCATTGCCATTAATTTTGCTTCTCTTCTTAATTTTTCTATTTAGCTATTAGGACCATGGGGACACTTCGTTTAGCATAGGTGATACCCCACTTTTAATTTTATGAACTCTTCATTCTCCCTTGCGCATACTCAATCCTACTATATCCAGTTTTGTCTCTGCAAGTTCCAGAATTTAGTAGCCTGTTTATCTATGAACAAGATATCGCCACTCTTTCTGTAATACTTCTTCCTTCAGTCTATCCTTCCAATATAAATTATAATGTTACGATGCCCAAAATAGGATCTGTCCCTTTTTCAGCTTATTGATGTATCTAGACCTCATTCTTTTTTTTCCCATTCTTCTCTTTTCTATAGATTCCTAGATATTCTTCTCCAAACAGTTGGTTGCCTAATCTATACTACATCATCTACTCCTACAACATGTTCTGCTCATTGCCATTAATTTTGCTTCTCTTCTTAATTTTGCTATTTAGCTATTAGGACCATGGGGACACTTTTCTATATCTCCTTATAGCATAGGTGATGCCCCACTTTTAATTTTATCAACTCTTCATTCTTCTCCCTTTCGCTTACTCAATCCCACTATATCCAGTTTTATATCTGCAAGTTCCAGAATTTAGTAGCCTGTTTATCTATGAACAAGATATCTTTCCTCTTTCTGTAACATGTCTTCCTTCAGCTTATCCTTCCAGTATAAAGTATAATGTTACAATGCCCAAACTAGGATCTGTCCCTTTTTCAGCTTATTGATGTATCTAGTAGACCTCATACTTTGTTTTTCCATTATTTTTCTCTTTCCCATATATCCCTAGATATTCTTTTCCAAACAGTTGATTGCCTAATCTATATATCATCATCTACTCTTACGACATGTTCTGCTCATTGCCATTAATTTTGCTTCTCTTCTTCATTTTTCTATTAAGTTATTAGGACCATGGGGACACTTCTATATCTTCGTATAGCATAGGTGATGCCTCACTTTTAATTTTATCAACTCTTCATTCTTCTCCCTTTCGCTTACTCAATCCCACTATATCCAGTTTTATATTCGCAAGTTCCAGAATTTAGTAGCCTGTTTATCTATGAACGAGATATCATCCCTCTTTCTGTAACACTTCTACCTTCACTCGATCCTTCCAGTATAAAGTATAATGTTACGATTCCCAAACTAGGATCTCTCCCTTTTTCAACTTATTGATCTATCTAGACCTCATCCTTTTTTCCATTATTCTTCTCTTTCCCATAGATTTCTAGATATTCGTCTCCAAACAGTTGATGGCCTAATCTATACTACATCATCTTCTCTTACAACATGTTCTGCTCATTGCCATTAATTTTGCTTCTCTTCTTCATTTTTCTATTTAGCTATTAGGACCATGGGGATACTTCGATATCTTCGTATAGCATAGGTGATGCCCCACTTTTAATTTTATCAACTCTTCATTCTTCTCCCTTTCGCTTACTCAATCCCACTATATCCAGTTTTATCTCTGCAAGTTCCAGAATTTAGTAGCCTGATTATCTATGAACAAGATATCGCCCCTCTTTCTGTAACACTTTTTCCTTCAGTACGTCTTTCCAGTATAAATTATAATTTTATGATGCCCAAACTAGGATCTTTCTTTTTTCATCTTGTGGATATGTTACGGCTTTCTGCTTTTGTTTGCATTGTTCTCTTTCCAATAATTTCTTAGATATTATTCTCAGATCATCTTCTTTCTATGTCATTCTTCATCTTCCTTATTTTCCTTTTTTAGTCTGCCGTCTCCAAACAAGTTCTTTATTCCATTTCTTATCATCTACTTTTACATGCCCGCTTATTGGCAGCTTTGCTACCCCTGCCATCATCTTCCATTATCTGTTCTCATATCCATTTACTTGTATGTCTTCTTCTTTTCTACTAACTCTTTTTTCTTCAATCTTTCCTTCGAGAATAAAGTGTAATGTTATGATGTCCAAACTAGAATCTTTCTTTCCTAGTGTATAGGTATATTTAGGCCTTTGCCTTTTCCTTTCATTTTTCTTCTTTTCCCATAGTTTCCGGGATATTCTTCTGAAATCACATCTCTGTGCCATTCTTTGTCTTCCAACATTTTTTTGTCCCACTTTACAATCTTCAGTTCATGATTTAGTTTATTTCTTATCATTTACTCTTACATGTTCTGCTCATTGCTACCTCCGCTTTGCTACCCTTGTCATAACATATTTCTTGATTGTTTCTCATATCCATTTGCTTATATGGTGTTTAAGGCTAAGAGAGTTAAGCTATGTGAACCATGTAGACACTTTTATGTTTTCTTATAGCTGAGATGATGCCTCAATTTTAATTTTATAATTTCTTTTCCCTTCATATCATTTAATCCCACTACATATCATGTAATCTCTATAAGCTTCAAGGATTAGGTGCCTGTTTGTTTATCTATGAACAAGGTATCGTCCTCCTTTCTATAATCCTTTGTGCTTCAATCTTTCCTTCCAGTATAAAGTGTGATGATAGGATGTCCAAAGTTTTTTTCAGTTTAATGGTATATTTAGGCCTTTCCCTTTTTTATCCATTGCTTTTATCCTTCCCATGGTTTGCTGGATATTCTTATCAGATCATCTTTCTCTCTCTTTCTTTGTCTTCCTACATTTCTTCTTCCAGTTCACTGTCTCCATATAGTTAGTCACTTAGTTCATTTCTTATCAAGTACTCTTACAATATTTCTGACCTCCTCACTGCAACTCAGCTTTAGTACCTCTGCCATAACATCGTCTTCATTGGTTGTTGAAGTCTTATGCCAAGCATTGTTTTTTTTACAGTCTGTTGAATTATTTGAAGCTTGTGAACACTTATTATATTTCTTATAGTTTGGGTGATAACCTGATTTTAATTTTATCAATCAATCAAAGTAGAACTCTTTTTTACTTTTTCATCTTAATGGAATACCCAGATTTTCCCTTTTCCTTCCATTGCTCTTATCCTTCCCATTGCTTCCTGGATATTCTTCTCAAATCATCTTTCCATTTCAGTTTTTTGTCTTCACACATTTCTTCTTCCAATTCATGGTCTCCAAGCAGTTATTCGTTTAGTCCATTTCTTAACAACCACTCTTAAAATGTGTCCTCTTCACTGCCACTTCAACTTTACTACTCCTGCCTCCAACGCTGGTTGCATGCCGCATATTGCTAGGCCTGGTCAAACAGCCTTGAGAGTTAAGCACCAGTCATGGCGGTCAGCACTTGAATGGGTGTCCAACCTATAGTAGTTAGTAAAGTCGCAGCCAGCCGTGCCTCGGAGAGCACGTTAAGTCGTCGGTCCTGGTTGTCATTTTGGTGACAGTCATTACTTTTACGTCAGAGGCGCTCGCGCAACCTGAAAATTCTGACACCAGGCTTCCTACCATAAGCCATACGATACAAAAATATATTTACTCATTTGTGGTGTGGTTTATAAGTCTAATGCCAAGCATGTGGACATTTGTTTAATATTTTTTTGTTTGGGTGATTTCCTGATTTTAATTTTATCAATTCTCCCTGTCACTCAGTCTTACCATATCCCATTGAATTACTGTTAATTCCAGGAACTATTAGCCTGTTTATCTATCAACAAGATGTCTTCCTTCTTGCTAAACCCTTTTTCTTTCAATGCCTTCCAGGATAAGCTGTTATAATATGCTGTCCAAACTAGAATCATTCTCTTTTTCTTTTTCAGCGTATTGTTATATTTGGGCCCTCCCGTTTTCCATCCATTGTTTTCCTTTTCATGGTTTCCTGGATACTCATCTCAAATTATCTTTCCATCTAATTTTTTTGTCAATTCATGATCTCCATATAGTTGGCCGTCTTGTCCATTTCTCATCATCTACTCTTCCATGTCCTGCTCATTGTCACTTCAGCTTTACTATCCTTGCCATAAAATCTTCTTCCTCGGTTGTTTCTCGTATTCACTTAGTTGTCATGTGGTTGATAAGTTTAATGCCAAGCATTGGTCTTTCCATCGCCTGTTCAGTTATTTGTAGCATGTGGACACTTTTTTTATATTTTATTATAGTTTGGCTGATATCAATTCTTCTTCCTTGCTCGCATTCAATCCTATTATTTCCCATTTTAGCTCTGTAAATTGTAGAAACTCGGAGCCTGTTTATCTTGGAACAAGATGTTTTTCAGTTTTTCTTCAATTTGTCCTTTCAGTACAAAGTGTAACATTATGGTGTCCAAGCTAGAACATATCTTTCCTATTTTTTTAGCTTAATGATACATCTAGGTTTTCCCCTTTTCTGGCCATTGCTCTTCTCCTTGCTCTGGTTTCCTGGATATTCTTCTGAGATCATCTTTCCTCTCATTGTTTGTCTTCCTACATTTCTTCTTCCAGTTTACAGTCTCCAAACAGATGGTCAACTGTTTAGTCAATTTCTTATCAAGTACTCTTACAGTGTCCTCACCATAACATCTTTCTTGGTCGTTTTTGGTATTCACTTATTTGTCATATGGTCTTTAAGTTTAATGCTGAGCATTGATCTTTCCATAGCCCGTTGAGTTATTTGGAGTATGTGGACCCTTTTTCATGTTTTCTTAGTTTAGGTGATGCCCCGATTTTAATTTAATCAATTCTTCTCTCTTGCTCTCATTGAATTCCATTATTTCCTCATTTTAGCTCCATAAGTTCTAGGTACTAGGAGCCTCTTATCTTTAAATAAGATGTTTTCCTCCTTTATAAGTATAACTCCTTTTCCTTCTATCTGTCCTTTCAGTATAAACTGTAACGTTATGATGTCCAAATTAGAACCTCACTTTATAACTTTTTTAGCTTAATGGTGTATTTAGGACTCTTCCTTGTCCTTCCATTGTTTTTCTCGTTTCCATGGTTTCCTGGAGATTTTCTCAAATGATCTTTCTCTCTCATTCTTCGTCTTCCTACATTTTCTCTTCCAGTTGACGTTCTTCAAATGGTTAGTCATTTAGTTCATTTCTTAGCAAGTATTCTTGTCCTCACTGCCATGTCAGCTTTACTACACCTGTCGACCCTGACATGACATCTTCTTTCCTGGTTGTTTCTCATATTCACTTATTTGTCATGTGGTCTTTTAAGTCTAATGCCATGCATTGGCCTTTCCATAACCTGTTGAGTTATTTAGAGCATGTGGACATTTTTATATTTTGTTATAGTTTGGGTGATACCCTGATTTCATTTTGATCACTTCTTCTTCCTTACTGTTATTCAATTCCATTATTTCCCATTTTAGCTCGTTAAGTACTAATAAGATGGCATCCTCCTTTCTAGATGTAACCCCTTTTTCTTCAATCTTTCCTTCCAGTATGAAGTGTAGCGTTATGGTGTCCAAGTAGAACCTCTCTTTCTTACTTTTTCCTCTTAATGGTATATCTAGGCTTTCTTCTATTCTTTCCATTGCATTCATCCTTCCCATGGTTTCAAGGATATTCTTCTCGAATCATCTTTTCCTCTCATTCTTTGTCTTCCTACATTTTTTCTTCCAGTTCAGGTTTCCAAACAGTTAGTCTTTTATTAAGTCCATTTCTTGTCAAGTGCTCTTGCAATGTGTCCTTTTCACCACCACTTCAACTTTACAACTCCTGCCACAATGTCTTCTTCCTTGGTCGTTTCTTGTAGTAACTTATTTGTCATGTGGTCTTTTAGTCGAATGCCAAGCATTGGTCTTTCTATAGCCTGTTCAGTTGCTGGGAACATGTGATTTTATTTTTATCAATTCTCTCTTGCTGTCATTCAATCCCATTATTTGCTATTTTACCACTGTAGGTTCTAGGAACTAGAAGCCTGTTTATCTTTGAACAAGATGTCTTCCTCCTTTTTAGGTATAATCTCTTTTCCTTCAATCTTTCCTTTCAGTATAAAGTGTAACGTTATGGTGTCCAAACTAAAACCTCTCTTTCTCACTATTTCAGCTTAATGGTATATCTGGGCTTTCCCTTTTTTCTTTCATTGCTCTTATACTTCCCATGATTTTCTGGATATTCTTCACAAATCATCATTCCATCCCATTTTTTGTCTTCTTATCTTTCTTCTTCCACTTCATGGTCCCCAAACAGCTGGTTGTTTAGTCCATTTTTCATCATCTACTCTTAGGTGTCCTGCTCAGTGCCACTTTAGCTTTCTGGCCCTTACAATAACGTTTTCATTCTTAGAGGTTTCTCATATCCAATTTTTTGTCATATAAGTAGTCTTTAAGGTTAATGGCTTAACTATTTGGAGTATTTGGACTAAGTGAACACTATATAATCTTATACATCGCTTAGCTGGTGATCCACTAGTAATTTTATTAATTCTTCTCTATTGCTCTCATCCTCATTCTCACTCACTACGAACAAAATGTCTTCTTTCTATAATTTGCTTTTCTTTCAGTCTTTCCTTCCAGTGCAAAGTGTAATGTTATGATGGCCAAATTGGGATCTCTCTCTCTCTCTCTCTCTCGCTCATTCTTTTTCAGCTTATTGGTGTATTTAGGCCTTCCCATTTCCTTCCATTGTTGTTCTCAAATCATCTCTCCATCTCCTTCTTTGTTTTCCAATCCACGGTCTGCAAACAGTTGATTATTTAGTCTATTTTATATCGTGTTCTCTTACATACTTTTGTGTTTAATACAGGCCTGATGCAAGGTATATCACATTCCATAAAGAAGGCTCGGTGGGGATACGGTTAACAGGAGGCAACTTTGTTGGCATTTTCGTCACGGCTGTGCAGCCAGGCAGTCCAGCATCATTACAAGGCTTGCAGCCTGGTGATAAAATACTCAAAGTAAGCAGATTTCTCATAATCACCAAACATGCGCAACAAATATCTTTCACAGGTAAACGATATGGACATGACGGGTGTAACCCGGGAAGAGGCGGTTTTGTTCTTATTGAGTCTCCAAGACCGCATCGAGCTCATCGTTCAGTACTGCAAAGAAGAGTATGACAGCATTGTGGCTTCACAAAAGGGCGACAGTTTTTACATAAAGACTCATTTCCATTATGAAAATTCAGCAAAGGGAGAGATGAGCTTTAGATCAGGTGATATTTTCCACGTTATAGATACTTTGTACAATGGAGTTGTCGGCTGTTGGCAGGTGTATAGAATTGGTAAGAGTTATTTTAGGTTCATAAAACACAATCATAATTGATTATCTTCAGGTCGAAATAACCAGCAAGGCCAGAAGGGGATTATTCCCAACAAAGCCCGAGCTGAAGAGTTAGCCACAGCCCAATTTAATGCCACCAAAAAAGAAATGTCTGCTAACGAATCGAGAGGCAGCTTCTTCAGGAGGAGGAGGAATTCCAACCGGCGGTCAAAGAGCTTAGGAAAGGTAAGAGTTCCTAATTGATTGCCCAGTGGTAAAGCTGTAGTTTTAGGAACACTGGGACGATATACTTTTCTCTGATACGGTCTCAAAATTTCCCGCGTACGAAAGGGTTGTCCTGAAGCATCCTGGATTTACAAGGCCTGTCATTTTGTTCGGGCCGATCGCAGACGTTGCCAGGGAGAAGTTGCTAAAGGATTTTCCTGATAAATTTATTTCCCCTCGTAGGTTTTTTGTTAATTTATTGTTGAGCAAAATTTATAACTTTATTTTTCCAGAATTAGATAGTAATTTGGAAGATGCTAAGCCCCAAAAAATGTCGTCTAATATTATTAGGCTTTCGGCAATAAGGGAAGTTATATCTACCGGCAAGCATGCGCTCCTGGATATCACGCCCAATGCTGTTGAACGTCTGAATTATGCCCAGTTATATCCCATAGTTGTATTCTTTAAAGCTGAGACCAAAATTATCATTAAACAAATGAGGCAAGGGTTACCAAAGTAAGTTGAATTGTTACAAAATTCTTATTTTGTTTAATTTTTTGGAATTATTCACACTTAAGAAATGGCTTTGATTAGGTTTTCCGGACTACATTCACATAACCATTTCTCAAAATGGGTTTATCTCATAACGTTACCTCGTTATTAATTACATAATTTATACAGATCTGCTCACAAAAGCTCCAAAAAGCTATTGGAACAGTGCCAAAAGTTGGACAAAGTGTGGAACCACATCTTCTGCTCCACCGTTACCTTGAACGACAACACAGACAACTGGTACAGAAAAGTGCGCGAAATAATCGACAAGCAGCAAAGTGGGGCCGTGTGGATGAGCGAGAGCAAAGTAAGTACTCTGCCCGCATGCCGCCTCTCTCTCTCTTAGGCCTGAAATCTTGTCTCTTACAACTGGGTGGTGGTGTAACTTTCCTTTCTTTTTCAGCTGGGCGTAGACTTATTTTCAGACATTTACTTCCCCATGTATCGCCTGAAGCCCAAAAGCACCCGATCCCTCCCCAACAGATACCGTCCCTCGCCAAGGCAGCGCACGAAGCGTGCACCCTTGTCCATGTACAGTAGCCCCCAATTCCCACCCCGCAACAGCCTCTATGTGAACTCCCTGTACCACTCGCCATGTGAATGCAGTATGTGCAGTTCTCAGTATCAGCAGTTTTTGAGTATTTATCAGAACCGGCCTTATGCAAGTAGCTCTCCTTATAGTGTGGGTTTGGGTGCAGACAAGTGTGTGGTCCCTTCTACTAACATACAGGCACACGTTGCCCGTAAGGTTTTTGTCGATGACTGTGGTGTGTGTAATTCTAACACTTACCCTAGAGCTCGCAACCATGTGCATGCCGAGAATGATCGAGTTCTTAATAATCAGCTTTATGGTAGAAATAATAACAACTACAACAGAGTTAGCGTGCCAACAGAGGATCACCAGAGGTACTATAAAAATTCCTTGCAGAGCTTTGCAACGCCCAGTAATAGTAGTAGAAATGAAATAGTTTCTTACGACAGTGATAGTGCTGTAGTATCTCTGAACGATGTAGAATTAAAAGTTGCAAAACAGAACTTTGAATCTGGCATTGCTCCAATTAATTTCGATGTACGGTCGCTTACCATAAAGGAAGAGTTTTACGGTGATATTTAAATTAACTATATGTAACTGTGATATTTTTAAATCTTATTTTGCTAGATATTTTTACTATTGCAGATTAATCTCTGCCAGTTTAAAAAGTATGAATAGGGAAATATCTAAACTAACAAAATCTTTAAAATGCCTTATGCGTTACCCTATAATCACATTATAGAATATTCATAAAATTATATTTAATTTGTAGCTTTTATGTTATATTATGCAAATAACAATTCAATTTGTCTGAGAAGTTTTGCACTTATTTCGTTTTTCAACAATATTCATTGTCAACTGTTTTGATATTTATAATTAAATTAAAATATTAAATAAAAGTTATAAGCTTTGTTTATTTTCTACCATACTTGTTAAAGTATGAAATGGTGGAAATATATTATGTAAATATGTTTAATATAAATGAAACTTTATATTGCCTATTCACTCATTTTTTGTCCAATTAAACGACACAAATAAAACTGCCTGGAAAACGTCAGTGAAGTTGAAGCTGGAATACAAAATTAGGCAATTTATTAATGTGGCGGTAACAATTAATCATTGACTTGATCAAGATAACAACAATCCGTGATAGTTAAATGACTTTGGTCTTTAAAAATATTCATACAAAATTAGTGTCATTAATTCCCAAATATCTGTACAAAATTATAATAATTTGTTAAGAATTATGAAGTAAAAAGTCTAAATTCTAAGTAAAATTAAATGAAATTGAAGTCCGAATCGAATGTTTAATCAAATTAAAATTCTGAATCAAATTTTTGTACTAAAAAGTTAGAATTTTGTAGTAAGAGGCAAATTTCCAAAATAAAAAGAGAATTTTGAGATAAAAGTCCCAATTACCATATTTGTTAAAGTACGAGATATTTAAAAAAGATAAATACAGGGTATCCTGTAATTCAACTGACAAACTTCTGGTGGTTATAATAGAGGATGTTAAACCATACAAATTTAGCATAAAAACTTTTTCTTTTAAATCCCTATGCACCGTGTTATACCCTCTTAGAGGGGGTGGCTATATTAGAAGTTTTTATTGGACAAGGATTTGATTATGCCAAAATGTGTACTTGAAAGTCCGATTTATTCAAAAACTGTTAGTTTTCTCGTCGAGCTTATATTTTTTTACACAAAGCATTAATTGCGCAAAAAAACTTAAATGAATAGGGCTTTTCATGAGATACTTTTTTATAATCAAATTCATATTCTGTAGAAAGTTCTAATAAAAACATAAGGGTTGCTAATTTTAACCGCTTAAAAGTCACGTGTAAAAATTAAAAATAATTTCATAAATATGTATGTTATTGATAGAACATATTTGCTAATTTTCACTTCCATGCCCATTTCCAGTTTCCATTAAAATGACAAAAAACCAAATTTGCCCCCCTCCCCCTTCAGGAGGGTGTAACTCGGCTGGGAGGGATTTCAAAGGACAAGTTTAAATACAAAATTTTGTTTCAACATCATCTATTACCCCCAAGAGTTTGTCAGTTGAATTACAGGGCACCCTGTATATATTCATTCGATTCTATCTGACTGAAACACACAAAATAAAACTGTTGAGAAAACAACGAGATCCAAGCTCTTAGTTGCTAGATTACCAAAATGAGACAATTTATTAATGTAACGGTAACGCTTAATCATTGATTGAAACAAAATAACAATAATCTGTGATAGTTAAATAGCTGTCTTAAATAAATTATTGTAATAACTTGTGCTACAATATTTGAAAATGAAATGAAATTAACTGAATTTGAAGATAAAATGTCGGCAATCTAAATGAAATATAAAGAAAAATTAAAGTTTGGCAATCAAAGATCAGAATTCTGAACCATTAACTAAGTCAAAGTTCTGAGATTAAAGTTGAAGTCCGAATTTATGTATTTGGAAGTTAATGTTATGCGTTAAAAAATCAGATTCCTGAAATAAAAAGGCATAGTTCTGAGATTTAGAAAACTCAACGTTAGAGATAAATAGTAAAAATTGTGGGATCTTCAGAATTGTGTAATAAAGAGCTGAAATTCTCAACTGACAATTTTTCAATAAAGAATCACATTTATAAATAAACTTAAATATCCTAATTGTGACATAAAACTTCGAATTCGAAATTCTGAAAGAAAAATCTCAATTTGTTGTAATGCTTGTTAACATCCCCAGTGCAAGGGCATTATACTCTCCTCTTTGCAGAAGTTTTAGGCATTAAGACCCTACAGCTGCCAAAGCCAGGGGAATCACAGTAAAGGCCGTTGGAGTTGCTGGGGTTTGAACTCACAGTTTCTAACTCGTAACCAAAAAACCTATGAGCTACCTCCACTGCTTAAAAACAAATTTCATTACTTGTCATCTCCAATCAATAAATACAAATGAATATGCAACGCAATAGTTAGTAAATAAGGTGTCTGTTTATAGGTACATTGGTATGTATAACTTTTCTTTCGGGCGAGATGCCAGTAGATGATGTGTAGGTATAGATGGTCAGACATACCATAAAAAATTGCTTATTAAGGGAGTTACAGCCTAGAAAAACAGATAACTGCAATAACCAAATTACTAAATACTAAATTACATAGTTTGTTGCAATTTGGCACATCTACGCAGTTTTTTATGTTGTATTACATGGTCTTGAAGTTGTTCTATCTATACTGTAACTTTTTAGAAAACTTGTACTAGTTCTAGTTGGATATTTAAAACTAAGAGTTTTTTATATTATTGAGAAAATCTAACCTCAAGATTGAAATGTGATTAATTGTGAAAATATAAAGTTGGCTAATTAAGTAATTTTACCTTTTTAAGTAGACAACATATCTGAATACCCACTGTCCTCCAAAAACATGATTTAAGTAATCCCCTAACCTCTTAGACAAACTGAAGTGGATTATCATCATGTATAAAATACGTTTCTTGTCTTTGCTTGATTGTTACTTTATTCAAAAGTACAGACAAATCATTTACCAGAAACTCCTGATGACATTGTCCATTTAAAATTAAAAGTAAGTAAAATTCTTTATTTTTATATTTTATATTTTTAATTATTAATTCAATTTTAATCTTTAAGTTGGCGTTTCTTGAAAACTGCTGTTCTCAATGATTCCAAACAAGAGAATCTTTTTTATGTAAAAAACTCTTAAGTTTTTCTTACATAAACGACTTCTTGTGATTTTTATACTAAATCGTTTTTTAAGATAATCCATCTAATTCAGCATTAAAAATTGTGTAGATATGCTAAATTACATCAAATGTACTTCCTAATGTAGCTACAACCTAGATTACATAAATATCTTTGAAAATTGATAGTGTTATATCGTTAAAAACCTATTTTATTAAATAGAAATGCAAAGTTTGTGAAAAGCACAAAGCCTGAAATAAATAGTCAATGTTCGACGATAACAAATGGGAATTGTGAAATAAAGTTAGCTTTAAGATCATACAAACATTTTGTGATTAAACACCACAATTCTGAATAGAAATGCAAAATTTTGAGATAGAAATTGGAAAGTCTGAAAGAAATAGTTGCAAGTTTGGGGATTAAAAGTTCAAAGTCAGAAATTAAGAGTCAATAATGTTCGAAGATAACAAATGAGAATCTTGAAATAAAGTTAGCTTTGAGATCTCACAAACATTTTGCAATTAAAGATCACAATCCTGAAGTAGAAATGTAAAGTTTTGAGATAAGAGTTTGAAAGTCAGAAAGAAATAGTTTGAAGTTCTAAGATTAAAAGTCCAAAGTCTGAAATTAAGGTCAATGTTTGAAGATATCAAATGAGAATCTTGAAATAGAAATATAAAATTTTGAGATAGAAATTGGAAAGTCTGAAAGAAATTGTTGCAAGTTTGGGGATTAAAAGTTCAAAGTCAGAAATTAAGAGTCAATAATGTTCGAAGATAACAAATGAGAATCTTGAAATAAAGTTAGCTTTGAGATCTCACAAACATTTTGCAATTAAAGATCACAATCCTGAAGTAGAAATGTAAAGTTTTGAAATAAGAGTTTGAAAGTCAGAAAGAAATAGTTTGAAGTTCTAAGATTAAAAGTCCAAAGTCGAAATTAAGGTCAATGTTTGAAGATATCAAATGAGAATCTTGAAATAGAAATATAAAATTTTGAGATAGAAATTGGAAAGTCTGAAAGAAATTGTTGCAAGTTTGGGGATTAAAAGTTCAGTCAGAAATTAAGAGTCAATAATGTTCGAAGATAACAAATGAGAATCTTGAAATAAAGTTAGCTTTGAGATCTCACAAACATTTTGCAATTAAAGATCACAATCCTGAAGTAGAAATGTAAAGTTTTGAGATAAGAGTTTTAAAGTCAGAAAGAAATAGTTTGAAGTTCTAAGATTAAAAGCCCAAAGTCTGAAATTAAGGTCAATGTTTGAAGATATCAAATGAGAATCTTGAAATAGAAATATAAAATTTTGAGATAGAAATTGGAAAGTCTGAAAGAAATAGTTGCAAGTTTGGGGATTAAAAGTTCAAAGTCAGAATTTAAGAGTCAATAATGTTCGAAGATAACAAATGAGAATCTTGAAATAAAGTTAGCTTTGAGATCTCACAAACATTTTGCAATTAAAGATCACAATCCTGAAGTAGATATGTAAAGTTTTGAGATAAGAGTTTGAAAGTCAGAAAGAAATAGTTTGAAGTTCTAAGATTAAAAGTCCAAAGTCTGAAATTAAGGTCAATGTTTGAAGATATCAAATGAGAATCTTGAAATAGAAATATAAAATTTTGAGATAGAAATTGGAAAGTCTGAAAGAAATTGTTGCAAGTTTGGGGATTAAAAGTTCAAAGTCAGAAATTAAGAGTCAATAATGTTCGAAGATAACAAATGAGAATCTTGAAATAAAGTTAGCTTTGAGATCTCACAAACATTTTGCAATTAAAGATCACAATCCTGAAGTAGATATGTAAAGTTTTGAGATAAGAGTTTGAAAGTCAGAAAGAAATAGTTTGAAGTTCTAAGATTAAAAGTCCAAAGTCTGAAATTAAGGTCAATGTTTGAAGATATCAAATGAGAATCTTGAAATAGAAATATAAAATTTTGAGATAGAAATTGGAAAGTCTGAAAGAAATTGTTGCAAGTTTGGGGATTAAAAGTTCAAAGTCAGAAATTAAGAGTCAATAATGTTCGAAGATAACAAATGAGAATCTTGAAATAAAGTTAGCTTTGAGAACTCACAAACATTTTGCAATTAAAGATCACAATCCTGAAGTAGATATGTAAAGTTTTGAGATAAGAGTTTGAAAGTCAGAAAGAAATAGTTTGAAGTTCTAAGATTAAAAGTCCAAAGTCTGAAATTAAGGTCAATGTTTGAAGATATCAAATGAGAATCTTGAAATAGAAATATAAAATTTTGAGATAGAAATTGGAAAGTCTGAAAGAAATTGTTGCAAGTTTGGGGATTAAAAGTTCAAAGTCAGAAATTAAGAGTCAATAATGTTCGAAGATAACAAATGAGAATCTTGAAATAAAGTTAGCTTTGAGATCTCACAAACATTTTGCAATTAAAGATCACAACTCTGAAATAGAAATATAAAATTTTGAGATGGAAATTGGAAAGTCTGAACGAAATAGTTGGAAGTTTGGGGATTAAAAGTTCAAAGTCAGAAATTAAGAGTCAATAATGTTCGAAGATAACAAATGAGAATCTTGAAATAAAGTTAGCTTTGAGATCATGCAAACATTTTGCGATTAAAGATCACAATTCCGAAGTAGAAATGTAAAATTTTGAGATAGATATTGAAAAGTCAGAAAGAAATAGTTGCAAGTTCTGGGATTAAAAGTTCCAAGTCTGAAATTATAAGAGTCAATGTTTGAAGTCAGAAATTAAGAGTGAATGTTCAACGATATCGAATGAGAATCTTGAAATAAAGTTAGCTTGGAGATCATGCATACATTTGGGATTAAAGATCACAATTCCGAAATAGAAATGTAAAATTTGAGATAGAAATTCGAAAGTCAGAGAGAAATAGTTTGAAGTTCTGAGATTAAAGGTCCAAAGTCTGAAATTAAGGTCAATGTTTGAAGATATCAAATGAGAATCTTGAAATAGAAATATAAAATTTTGAGATAGAAATTGGAAAGTCTGAAAGAAATTGTTGCAAGTTTGGGGATTAAAAGTTCAAAGTCAGAAATTAAGAGTCAATAATGTTCGAAGATAACAAATGAGAATCTTGAAATAAAGTTAGCTTTGAGATCTCACAAACATTTTGCAATTAAAGATCACAATCCTGAAGTAGAAATGTAAAGTTTTGATATAAGAGTTTGAAAGTCAGAAAGAAATAGTTTGAAGTTCTAAGATTAAAAGTCCAAAGTCTGAAATTAAGGTCAATGTTTGAAGATATCAAATGAGAATCTTGAAATAGAAATATAAAATTTTGAGATAGAAATTGGAAAGTCTGAAAGAAATTGTTGCAAGTTTGGGGATTAAAAGTTCAAAGTCAGAATTTAAGAGTCAATAATGTTCGAAGATAACAAATGAGAATCTTGAAATAAAGTTAGCTTTGAGATCTCACAAACATTTTGCAATTAAATATCACAATCCTGAAGTAGAAATGTAAAGTTTTGAGATAAGAGTTTGAAAGTCAGAAAGAAATAGTTTGAAGTTCTAAGATTAAAAGTCCAAAGTCTGAAATTAAGGTCAATGTTTGAAGATATCAAATGAGAATCTTGAAATAGAAATATAAAATTTTGAGATAGAAATTGGAAAGTCTGAAATAAATTGTTGCAAGTTTGGGGATTAAAAGTTCAAAGTCAGAAATTAAGAGTCAATAATGTTCGAAGATAACAAATGAGAATCTTGAAATAAAGTTAGCTTTGAGAACTCACAAACATTTTGCAATTAAAGATCACAATCCTGAAGTAGAAATGTAAAGTTTTGAGATAAGAGTTTGAAAGTCAGAAAGAAATAGTTTGAAGTTCTAAGATTAAAAGTCCAAAGTCTGAAATTAAGGTCATTGTTTGAAGATATCAAATGAGAATCTTGAAATAGAAATATAAAATTTTGAGATAGAAATTGGAAAGTCTGAAATAAATTGTTGCAAGTTTGGGGATTAAAAGTTCAAAGTCAGAAATTAAGAGTCAATAATGTTCGAAGATAACAAATGAGAATCTTGAAATAAAGTTAGCTTTGAGATCTCACAAACATTTTGCAATTAAAGATCACAATCCTGAAGTAGAAATGTAAAGTTTTGAGATAAGAGTTTGAAAGTCAGAAAGAAATAGTTTGAAGTTCTAAGATTAAAAGTCCAAAGTCTGAAATTAAGGTCAATGTTTGAAGATATCAAATGAGAATCTTGAAATAGAAATATAAAATTTTGAGATAGAAATTGGAAAGTCTGAAATAAATTGTTGCAAGTTTGGGGATTAAAAGTTCAAAGTCAGAAATTAAGAGTCAATAATGTTCGAAGATAACAAATGAGAATCTTGAAATAAAGTTAGCTTTGAGATCTCACAAACATTTTGCAATTAAAGATCACAATCCTGAAGTAGATATGTAAAGTTTTGAGATAAGAGTTTGAAAGTCAGAAAGAAATAGTTTGAAGTTCTAAGATTAAAAGTCCAAAGTCTGAAATTAAGGTCAATGTTTGAAGATATCAAATGAGAATCTTGAAATAGAAATATAAAATTTTGAGATAGAAATTGGAAAGTCTGAAAGAAATTGTTGCAAGTTTGGGGATTAAAAGTTCAAAGTCAGAAATTAAGAGTCAATAATGTTCGAAGATAACAAATGAGAATCTTGAAATAAAGTTAGCTTTGAGATCTCACAAACATTTTGCAATTAAAGATCACAATCCTGATAGATATGTAAAGTTTTGAGATAAGAGTTTGAAAGTCAGAAAGAAATAGTTTGAAGTTCTAAGATTAAAAGTCCAAAGTCTGAAATTAAGGTCAATGTTTGAAGATATCAAATGAGAATCTTGAAATAGAAATATAAAATTTTGAGATAGAAATTGGAAAGTCTGAAAGAAATTGTTGCAAGTTTGGGGATTAAAAGTTCAAAGTCAGAAATTAAGAGTCAATAATGTTCGAAGATAACAAATGAGAATCTTGAAATAAAGTTAGCTTTGAGATCTCACAAACATTTTGCAATTAAAGATCACAATTCTGAAATAGAAATATAAAATTTTGAGATAGAAATTGGAAAGTCTGAACGAAATAGTTGGAAGTGCGAATTGAAACTTCACTAAAGTAATAAGTCAATGTTCTGAAATTGCAAACTCAAAGTTCTACGATATAAGCAATAATCCTTAACAAAGAATAAATTTCCAAAACAAATAAGTGACCAGTTTTGATACAAAGGTTTAAGTACAATAAAAAGTCAAAGTTTCAAAATAAGTTCTAACATTAAGTCAGTTTTAAGATTAAAAGTCAGAGTATACATTAAAAATGATTTTAAAAAAATAAAAATTTTGTAATTAATGTAGAGACAAACAGTTCCGTGCTAGCGACTTCAAACCAAGCTAATTTTGATGATTTATTGTAGTGAAATCTTGAATTGATATGATGTTTTAGAACACTGTGAAATAGTAAACGTTTCGTGAATGCACAAGTTTTAACTTACCCTTGAAAATTTAGTTATACTTTTAATATTTACTGTGCGTTGTAACGACAGATCAATAAAAAAACCAATTAGGGCAGGCTGTAATATGTGTTATACGTTTGGCAGTACTGAAGTGTATTGTCAGTCTATGTCAAATTCAAGATTAGCAGGTTAGGTTTTGTTTGTTGTTTGACACAGACTGACGTAAAACTTAACCTGCAAATCTCGAATTTGACATAGACTGACAATACACTTCAGTACTGCCAAACGTATAACACATATCACAGCCTGCCCTAATTGGTTTTTTTATTGATCTGTCTGTATGACCACTTAAAATCAGATGCAAAAAGATGAGGAATCTATTTGTGTTACATGAACTGTCACACCGTCTCGTGTGGATTGTACTGTGTGGTCTTTTGCCACAAAATCACCTATTTAAATTAAAAATAGCTCAAAAAACTATGAAATATATATTTTAATAGTCTGTAATAATAGAGAAATGTTACCAGTTCAACTCTTATAATAAAGAGAAAAATGTATCATTTAACTTGAGCTGCTAATTGTACTGCATGCCCAATTCCCTTGCACCGTGCTGCCCCAAGCTACTCTAATCCTGCTTTAGTAGTGTACTCATTTCGTTACCATGTGCAGTGTGTGTTTATAAATGTAACATAATAACTCTGTGCCAGATGTTCGCAACTGTGTGCCCATTTCACCTTGTGTAATATATTTTAGCCTGAAGAATCACTATCCGATGATTTCCTATTCCCCATGTCATCTCTTCGTCTCTCATATGCAAGTTCGCCAGAGAGCGACCTAGAGCACAGCCCTGGGCCACCTCTATCGCCGGGTCTCTCAGGCTCGGGCAACGCGAATGCAGGCCGGCTAACGAAGGCTAGCTCAGATCCCAGCGTCGTCATGCCCGACAACAGCACCACGGATGTATTGCCGCCATATCAGGTACACTGCTTTCAAGTATTTTTTGATCAATACTAATTTCCAGACTTGCAGCCAACCTACGACACAAGGTATGGCTTCGGGAACCAAACTGCCACGGATCCACAGATCCCTGGCTCTCCGATCTCCCCCAAGGATTCGAATTATTTAGGTCAGAATTCGTCGCAGGATATTCCAGGGAATGTGGACCCGCAGAATCCGTACAAGCAGAGTGGGTTGTACTCCCATGCCTCACCGGACTATTCAAAAAACGACTATTCCAAGGACTCCCGGAATGATTATATCAAGCAGGATGCACATAAGCGGCAGAGCAGCACTTTGCATGGGCACTTTAATCACTCTAAAGGCCACAGCTTGAGCGAGCAGACGCCCAGGAGGAGTCCCAAGGATGAGCGGATGTATGCCACTGCACCTGATTTGCCGCCCAGAGTTGATCGAGCTGTGAAGCCCATGGGGCTGCTGAGCACGCCCACTAAAACTCCTAACGGGTAGGTTGTTTGTTCTTATTTTTTTAATGGTGGTGGATGCAGAGTGTAACATAATTGGTGCTTAAAACAACCGGGAATCAGTAATAAGAGCTCACGGCATTAAAAACAAAGAAAATCTCTACAGACTAGTAGCTAGCTTTAATTGTTCCAATTTACTAAAAAAAGTACTGATGTCTCTTAAATGCAAACGGTACAAAAAGAACAAAAACAAGTAAAAGAAAGTGTTAGAACATTGTAGGCCCTTGAAAAAATGAACAGCATAGCAAGAGACATGCAATACTGAATGAACATAGTTGCAATACAAGAAATACGGTGGAAAGATCAATGTACAATAGAGAAAAGAGTACAGCATGTTGTCAAGATCAGTAAATAAGAAAAAATATATGCTTCAAACCGATAAATTGAAGACTCACAAACATAAGTGTGTGTGTGCTCTCAAAAAATGGCAGATGAAAATATAAAAGAAGAGTTCTACAAAGAATATGAGAGTATTTCAAGAAATTACATATTTAATTGTCCTGGGTGACTTCAATGTCCAAATTGGGAAGGATTGGGTGGAGAAAATGACAATAACAGTGAAAAACTATATGACCTAGCAGCAGCTACCAATCTTATAATCAATAGCACTAAATTTTAACATAAAGCAGCTCACAAAGTTACATGGATGACACCAAGGTGACACAGTGCAAGTCAGATTGATCACGTATTGGAAAAAAGGGAGTGTCAGCAGTCCGAGACTTAGGGCCTTCAAAGGGCCAAGTTGTGATTTGGACCAATATTGATGCCAATAGAGTGAGATAATAGAGAAGAAGAACGGCAAATAATAAAAACAAGTGCAAAAGCAAATATGGAATGGATAAATAAACAAATGCCAAAAAAAAAAAAAATTTTGCAGAGAAACCAGAAACAACACACCAAAATTATGTAGAAGCAAGATTTGTGAATGGCCAAACAACAGATCAGAAGAGATGGAGCTGCACAACAATTGTAACAACATGAGAAATATAAAATAAATATCAACAAGACATAAATAATAATACAAAAATGTATCAATAAAGGAGCAGTATATTTATATAAAAAAAGAAGACATTTCACTTACATGAAAATTGAGAAATGAAGAAAGGTGAATTAAAAGAACATTGAATTAAAAGCCCAAATTATGAGGAAAATCATACAAACCACGAAGAACAGAAAAGCACGTGGACAACTTAACAATTGAACTGATTATATAGGAAGGATAAGATGTGAGAAAACAAAAAAAAATTCTGGAAGATTGCAAAACATAAATAGTGATACCAATATATAAAAAAAAATCACAAAGCAAAGTGTAAGAACTATTAGGGACTAACTGTTGAATGTTGTGTATGAAGTGCTATCCAGCCTCATATTAAAAAAATTGATTTCCACTCCGGATGATCAATAGGAGAGCATTAAAATGAAATTGATAGAATGCATACAGTAAAACAGCTACTAGAAAAACGTCATCACATGGACTAATAAATACTCACAAGATTCAGGTATTGTGATCATTAACAGGAGGAACTGGGATTAGTAGTAAATAGTGATAAAACAAATAAAACAATATGAGTCGCTCGATATGAATTTGGAGAAGTGCATAAATTCATCTATTTAGGATCACCAATAAGTAACAATAATTACTGTACCCTAAACAAATCCTAAGTAGGAAAACAAAAATGTGAATTCTGATGACATTTGGTGCAGGGACGTGCACAAAAGGAGAAGATGTAAAGTTTATTAAGACACAGAAGTTAAACTGGATAGGGCATGTGCTCAAAATGAAGCAGGAGAGCATCCAGAGCAATGATCGAATGAAGAGGGGACACCAAGAGAAGAAGAGGAAGACCGGAGCTTTATTGAATTTACGAATCTACAGAACATGGGCATCTTAAACAGAAGGCAATAAATGCAAGACAGAAGATAGTGGAGAAGAATAGTAGAAAAGATAAAAACCAACTTCAAACCTCTTAAATATTGTGTGTACAATTATTGCCGACAATCAATAAGAAACCTAACAGTAACGTATGGAAGTGAAGGGTGGGCACTTCATAAAGTTTGCATACCCACATTTTACGGATAGGAAAATGTTAAAGAGGATTTTAGGAGCAATTAAAAAAGGGGCGGTTGGAGAAGGCACACAAATGAAGAACAAAGATGCACCAACAGTCAGTGCAGTAAAAATGGGTAGATGGTAATTATTAGGACATCTGCAGAGAATGGTAAACCATTGCACGCTAAAACAAGTATTTTGGGAAGACGGCAGACTGAAACAGAAGAGGTCAGCCACAAAAGAAGTTCTCAAATGTGATGAGGAACTTGAAAAATTAAGAGAAGGTAGAATGTAGGAAAAAGTGAAATGCAACAAAACTAGCGTAAAGATTAACTGGGAAATTCACCCCCAAATGTTATTTCTTCATAACGTAACAAGGATAGTCTTTATAAATCTAAAAGAATCGAGTATCAGGAACATTTTGTAATTTATTACCACATTTTCATATACGTTCCAATTTACAGAAAAACATGAACTGATATCTCTTAATTGTAAACGGTACAAAAACAAGTCGATGAAATGGTAACACAAGGGAAAAAAGGATATAAATTAAATGTGGTACATGGTTAGAACGATGATTGCCCTAGGAAAAATTAACAAAATTGCAAGAGATATGCAATATAGCATAAACGTAACATGCATTTAAAAAAAAAAATTATCGAGAAGACTTTGAACTAGATTTTGTCTTACAACTGCATGTCTGTGATTATTACATCGCTCTACCCAGAATTCAACGTGCTTGGTCACTTGGTTGTCAGTTGTCAAAGTGAGGTTATGTGTTTATAGGCAAATTATTACATCACTCTACCCAGAATTCAACGTGCTTGGTCACTTGAATTGTCAGTTGTCAAAGTGAGGTTGTGTGCATACGCAATCCATAAAATAAGTTACGACATGACTTTCAAAAATTAATGTTTGACACAAGGCCACTTGATAACGGTCTTTTTTTAAGGCACTTGAGTTACAATACAAGAAATTCAGTGGAAAGATCAATGTACGATAGAAAGAATAGAGTATAGCATTTATATACGCTTCAAACAAATAAATTAAAGACTCTATACCCTAAGAATACAAGTGGAATTCAGAAACATTACGTTAATAAGCGCCATGTGTGTTCCTACAAAAATGGCAGATGAAAATATAAAAGAAAAATTCTACGAAAAAATGCAACAAGGATGTTAAACAAGTCCAGGAAATTACTATTAATAATTGTGCTTGGTGACTGACGTCAATGCCCAGATTGGGAAGGACCAGAGATGTATATGAATAATGGAAAAATTAATGCATCAAAACATGAGGGAGATAATATAGAAGAAGAATGGCCAACAAGTGTAATGAACATAGCAGAAGCAGAAATCGGCTTCAAAACAAAGAAGGAAAATGAGAGTGGTTTGATGACGAATGTAAAAAGCAGATTAAAATTGAAAATGAAGCAAGGATGGAATGGATACATAAATACCGCCAGAAAAAGAAAATTAGAGAAAAACCAGAAACGTCATAGTAAAATTGTGTAGAAGAAAGATGCGTGAATGGACAAACAACAAACTACAAGAGATAAAGCTGCACAGTAATAGTAACAACATGAAGAAATTATATGAGAATATAAAAGGAAAGTCACAAATGACAATACAAAGATGTAACAACAAAGAAGAAAAGAAAGGAAAACATTCCATAAGACATGAGCTCTTCAAGAACCAGGAGGACCCAAAATATGAGGAAATGTACAAAATCATACAAAACATGAAAAACAGAGCAGCACCTGATATTAAAGATTTAGAACACAAAAAAATGCTGGAAGTTTGGAAAACAGGAATAGTGGCACCACTATATAAAAAAATTGAGAATCAATTGTGTAAGAACTATAAGGAAATAACTCCATTAAATGTACTATATCAAGTGCTATCCAGCCTCATATTGAAAAAAAAACAAGTTCCGTTGTAAACGTAAAATCGGAGATAATCAAAATGGGTTTAAGCTGAACAGAGCAACAATTGATGGAATGCATACATTAAAACAGCTACTAGAAAAAAATAAACATGAACTAATAAATGCTATGTGTATACACAGATGATGTAATCATTAACAGGAGTAAAATCGGCCCAACACAAACGTTTGCAAAAATAGAGGTAGCAGCAAAAAACTGGGAGTAGTAGTAAACAGTGAGAAAATTAAATACATGAGAAGAGGACCAAACAAAGACTCAGAGTTAATAATAATACGAATTTGAAGAAGTGTATAAATTTATCTATTTAGAATCCCGAATACGTAACAGTATTAAACAAGTCCTAAGTAGGAAGATAAAACTGCAAATTCTGATGACACGTGGTGCAGGGACGTGGACAAAAGGAGAAGGTGTAAATTTGGTTAAGACACTTAGGGTAAGATGGATAGGGCGTATGGATGTAGGCAAGAATCTACAGAACATGGGCATCGTAAACCGGAGGCAAAAAATACAAAACAGAAGACAGTGGAAAAGAATAGTAGAAAAGACAAAAACAAACAGCCGAATGTAACTTGAAACATCTTAATATTGTGTGTAAAATTATGGCTGCATTAGTAGATAATAAACTACGGAAAGCCACCAAGGAAGAGATAAGAGTGTGCTAATACAGTTTTAGGGAGTAGTAAAAGTGTGACTGAATTAGTAATAAAACCAACAGTAACATATGAAAGTGAAGTTTGCACATGCAAATTGTTAATCTGGGAAAGGAAAATATTCAAGTAGATTTTTAGAGGGATTAAAGAAAGAAGCGGGTGGAGAAGACGCAGAAATGAAGAAGTGCCAAATTATCTTCAGAACATATTAATCTTGTGTAGTGATATACATGAACATGAAACATGAAACAGAGAAAACTTTTACTTGAAGACTCAAAAAAAGTGTATGTGTATTAATTCAATTTTTCATAAGGGTCAAATCCTATATTTAACATAAAATCGTTGCTCTTTTTCTTTCTTTCTTTCTGTCTTTGTTCGCTATCTCCTCTGAAGATACTGGACCGATTAAGTTGTATGATGGCTTAAAAGTTTGCTAATTTTTAGGCTTAAATCGTAGGCTGGTTTTTATTTTCATAAAAAGTACCAAAAAGTTTTAATTTAATTAAATCCTCTACGCAGGAGCCTGTCACCGTGGGCACGGTGTGACAGCTGCTATCGCCGTGTGCTATTAGCTCGAGTGAATACCTATGTTCATATACCATTATAGCGGCAGATTATTCAAACAATTCAGGTTGGTCCAGGGGTAGAGTGCGCGCCTGCCACGCGAACGGCCCGGGTTCGATTCCCGGCCGATGCATCCTTTTTTTAAAATTTATATTAATGAATCTCTCTTAAATTAACGAACCGAAGTGTAGTTCGGGTAACTCACTAGTAGAATATAATAACTCAAGTGCCAGTATTAAAAAAGGGAAAAGTGTTGCAATATTTAAGCGAAATCTAAAAGACTTTTATTTGATAAGCGAAGGCTAGTCATCGTTAGACGTTGTTGATGTTGTATAGTGGTTGTTATTAGCAAGTTGCTAAATAAAGAATTACTTACTTACCATATCGGCTATTTTAAGCTAGGAACTGTCAATGCTGTAAAACTGGGAAGACAGAAGTGACTATCACATCTGCAAGGAATGATAAACCAGAGGATACTAAAACAAGTATTTGGGGAAGAGGAAAAAAAAAATTTTCAAAACTACTACTAAGAAAACTGAGAAATTCGCTCCCAAATGTAACGCAACAAGGATGGCTTTTATAAAAGTAAAAGAATCGAGCATCAGGAACATTAATTCGTAAGCGTAGAACAAAATAACTATTTATAAAAATTCGCCATTTAAGTTACATCCTGTATACATATAAATACATAGATATGAATGTCGTCAGTTACTTACAATTTTTTTTAAAGCAAATTGCTTCCTCGGGCTGTAACTAGGCTAACTTTTACTGTAGGCAAGCCAACATTTTTGCGTCCTTCAGTACACTAACGATATACTAATGTCACTGTATGATTTCTACATTTATTATGTACGGATATATGATGTAATGTATTCAAAACAGACAGCTAGATATTCAAAAATAAAACACAAATAAAATAAGAACAGAAAACAAGATTATAAAACACAATTCTAATTAAAAAAAAAATCTGTAAAAGGCTTTACCCAGAACTTCCCTCGTCGACATTGTGACACTAAATAATTTTAAAAATCAAATTAAGTTAGGAGTACAAACATCTTTACGTTTCTAATAAATTAAATACATTTTCAAATGTTTTTACTCTTTTGTGACATTATCCTGTATCGGTCGAGTCTTATTTTCGGCAAATGTAAAGCCTGACCTATGTGAAAGTTATTATTTCCTTCTATTTCAAAATTAACCCAAAAATAAACAAAATTTAATTTTTTTAAGGTGCTCACCCTGTATATATTTGTATGAAATTGTACCGGTTTCATGCGAGGTAGATATATAGGTAATATGTATGCAAAATATCATCTAGGGACCTTGAAACGTGAAGATCTGAAGAAATCTCGAAAGGTGATTTTTTCGTGATTACGTGATTACATATTATTGTGTAGTCTGTAGAGCTTTTATAACGCAACGATAAGCATACGCATTTATCAGTGAACGCGAGTTCAAATCCCACTGGCTGTAATGTTTTTTTTTAATTTCAAAATTCACTTAATTTGCATTAATACTAAGTGTTTCAATATTATTAGCAGCATTAAGTTATTTTTTACCTATTTTGTAGATAATTTTGAAGAGTCTTATCATAATTCGATCTAGCAAAAGTTGGTTTTCTTGCAGCGCGCTTTCTGTATTAAAGACATTGAAAACAGTTTCTTGTGTAACATTTATGTACTATGCAAGATAAAAAAAACTAGGACAGTTAGTATGGTCTGTTGTGAATGTGTCTATCTTAATACGAGATGTGTTCAAATTTAACTGATAATTTGAACTTCTCGCCCAAATAAAAACAAACACACAAGGAGTGGATATGTCAAAATATAATTTGACATTTATGTTACTTAATATTCAGGTGTTGAAGTGTTAGTGTGTAGTTTTACAAAAGCAATAACAATGAGTGACAAAGAAGTTCATCCAAGAGTGGAACAACGCATTGTTGTAAAATTTCTTACAGAAGATGATGTGAAATCGATTGAGATTTGTAGAAGACAGTATAGAGAGAACTCTGAGTCAAATTAAGTGTATATAGATTGAGTAAGACCGTTAAAGATTGATGAGAGCGTGTAGAGAATGCAGCAAACCATCGGCGCCCAAAAACATCGAACACTGCAACCAATTGTGACAGAATTGATGCATTAATTTGTAATGATAGGCGCATTAGTGAGGGAAACTGCTTCAAATTTTAGATAAGTATTGGAAGTGTGCAAACTATCATTGAGAGTGAGTTACAATATAGGAGTTTTTAGGGGGAAAGAAATTCAGCTCCAACGAAAAGGTCATTAACGCTGTTTGAGAGTGGGTGCACCTCCAACCAAAAGACTCTTTTTCGTGCGGAATTCGGAAGCTTCCAGGACAGTGGCAACAATGCATCGAGATGCACGGGGACTACATTGAAAAATAATATATTTTTTAGTTTTGACTTTCGTTTGTTTTTCACATAAAATAAAAATTATCATTTATATTTGAACATTCCTCATACGTATAGTTGATAGGTATTTCTAACTTAACACTCAACTTGTTTAGACGTTACTATGAATCAACATTGTCATAACAAATATAATTGTTTAAAGCCTTGTTTCAATTAATGAAATTATGCTAAAATCTCTATCAAGAGTTGTCCCATTTTTTTTTGTCTTGCATAGTACAATTCAATTTTTAAAATGCTAAAAGTATGTGGCTAGTGAAGCTAGTAAAGACATGTCAATATGTTAAAGTAATACAATATAAACAAATAATTACATTATGCGTAGTAACATATGAACATAGAACAAGGTTCTATACTTGCAGCCAGAGCCAGTGTATATAGGAGAGTACCGCCACGTCCGCCATGTTTATTCCTAGTAGTAGTAGTAGTAACAGTTTATTAGCAAATCTCTGCTACATATTTTCAACAACATATAATAAATTACATAATAAACAAAAACAAAAACAAAAATTGTTATAATTAGAATAAGGCCACCTATACGGCGGGCTAAAAAGCTAGTAATTCTAATGTTTTGATTGATAAAGGTGAGAGTTATAAAACAAACACCGTTACAAACTGTAGATATCTAACATTCCCTTTAAAGATTGCTCAAGGAAATGTATCGAAGAATTGAGTACAATTCGCATTATTTAGGCTAAAATTGGTAATATTACAAATTCATTTGTTTGTAAAATTTGTTCAAAAATTCTTCTTGTCCTGAATTTTATTCTTTCAGTCATGCATCTCCATTGCTCTTATATCCTGATCTCATATTTTCACCATTTCTTTATCCCTCTCCATTTATTCAATTAATATGGTCCTTATAATTTTTTTCCTTATTACTTTAGTTGTTTGGCTTTGTTGGTTGAGAACATTATTTCCGTTAAGGTAGCTAACTGTAGGACTTATGAGACTTAAACCTTTTTTTATTTAGTAACTTTGTAAGTGATTGAAACAAGATAATCGTCTTGTTTGGCTGTGAAAGTATTTGCCTAAATCGCATAACTTATAATCCATCAATGTATTGTTTTCGATTATTGTTGTTATTTACTTGCGGTGCCGGAAAATTCACCGCCAACAATTCACCGTCAACAATTCACCGCCAACAGTTCACCGAAACACAATTCACCGCCACGACAATTAATCGCGGCAGCAGTTCACCGCTAGTATAATTCACCGCGACAAAAACTTAATTTATTTCTGAAGAAACATACCAAAAATTTAGTTGAACTTGTTTCATTTAGTTATATAAAATAAAAATTAAAACATTTTATTAAAAAACTTTAATAAAAACCAGCAAATAATACAATTTAGAACATGTTGATATAGGAACATTATCAAATTTATATAGAAATATATGGAGTAAACTAGAATAATTCACCGCGACAATTTCTTTCTGTTGGGTAATCTATTTTTGCGAGGGATCATAAAATTAAATAGGCCTTTAATAGCTGTACTTAATAAGTACTAACTATAGCATCACTGCTTATGACAATTACTGGAAGTTATTTTAACAAACTACTTAATCCATTTTCAAGGAATCGAGGACAGCAAGTTTAATTTAAAAAAATAATTCGTTTTTGTTGCGGTGAATAATGGCTGTGAATTATTGCGGCGGTTAATTTTTGTTGCGGTGAATTGTGGTGGCGGTGAATTGCATTCCAGTGAACTGCTGGCGGTGAATTGCTGACGGTGAATTGTTGGCGGTAAATTTTCCTAGACCCATTTACTTGTACACTAACTCTTCTGCTGTCTCAAAAGTGATGTTTTTTCTTATTGAGTTGGTTTTCATTACTCTCTCTATTATGTTTTCTTCAGCATTATTACTAGTATTAGCCTTTTAGATCCCGGTGTCGGGCAAAGGCTTCCGCCTTTTACTTCCATGTAGTTTTTTCTTCAATAACTTCTGCTTCCTATCTTTAATTTGTCCTCCCTTTTTTTCACCGTCCATCTTTTGGAGTGCATTTAGTAGTTCTCTGAGCCCATCTTTCTGCTGACATTCTTCCTACATGTCCCGCCCAGTTCCATTTTAATTGCTTGCATATTATTACATTTTTGTAGCCATTTTTCTTACTCTGTCACTTAATTTTTAAGTTAAACATGTATCTCTCCATTTTGCACTTAATTTTTTATATAATTCTCTATTTAATGACCATGTTTGAGGTCTATGAGTCAAGGATAGAATGAAACACATATTAAATACACTTCTTTTTACTCTTATCGAAATATCGCTATTTTTTAAAATACTTTTTAATGAGCAGAAGCACTTCCGGCCCCTATCTATTCTTCTATTTATCTCCGGTTCCGTATTATTTTTAAATGGGATCCTTTGACCGCGATAGATAGTTTCTTTTGTATGTTATATAGTTTATCTTCCGAGCACCTCCTTTTATGGTCTGTTCGATATAAAGTTGGTTTTACCAAGATTAATTTTTAGCACTGCCTTTTCACTTTCCCCTTTTAAATCATGCCTTTAGTAATAAACTAGTTTTTTTTAATTCTTCCAACATTATGTTTAGTGTTGTACTACTCTCTGATAGCAGGATTACGTTGTCGGCAAATCTTGGATTTGATAGCCTTTTTCCTTTTATCTCAATAAAATATTTCTCCCATTTCATGTTGCAAAAACTCAGTGCTAAAGTGGCTGTAAATAGATTTGGAGATAATAAAACTCTTTGTTGTACAACCCATTCTAATCTTCATGTGTTTCTAGTCTTATTTTAGCTTTGCTGTTTTTATATAATTCTTTTATAACACTAACATACTTTGTTGGTACCTCTTCTTGTTGTAAAGCCTGAATTATGTAGCTATAATTGTTCTTATGCTTTTAAATAATGCTTTATAAAACTCGGTTACAACTTGAACTTTCTTCATCTCCTGTATTGCTTTTAGTAACGAGCCACTTCTTTTTTATTGAGTTTTTTCAGTTTTCTTATTGAGCATGTTTGCTCTTTTTTATCAATTGGTTTGTTTGATCTGTTAATTTGTCAACTTTTGAGTTTGTCGATTCTTTCACTTCTGTTAAAGTATTTTTTCAATTCGTTACAGGACAAAAAACCCCTGGACAAAAAACCCCGGACATAAGACCCCCGGACAAAAAACCCCCGGACTAAAAACCCCCCGGATAAAAAACCCCGGACTAAAAACCCCCCGGATAAAAAACCCCCGGACTACAAACCCCCACCATAAAGAAAACACTCGCACATTATGTGGGGTCCGTGGGCGATTATTATTATTATTATTGAAAATAAGTTATTAATTATAATTATCATTCATTACTGATATAAGAATGCATAAAAAATGAGACATGTAAAGTGGGGCATTTATTTAATATAATACACATACAGAAAATTCACAACCTAATGTTATTATCTACGGTAAATAAAAACTTTTCTAAATCACGTTCGCCTTGTGAATGCATAATCCGTTGCTGTCGAAATGCACAACGTTGCCTAATTTAACAACTTTTCAACGCTAATACACTTCTCCAATAAATTAACGCACCAAAAAAAAGTAGCCAAAAGTTTAAAGTTAATTATTGTCGAAACCACTTATCCGATTTGGACGATTTTTTTTTGAATGACACGTCGTCTCTTTCAGAAAGTTAGTGTACTACTCTATTCGCATAGAAACTTATTTTTTTATAAATACCGGGTGTAACAATTATAACGTGTTTTTTCCATAAAATGTTTAATACCCTGTGGGGTTCAACAGCTACAATATCAAGTTATAATTCATAGCAAACTCTAGCCTTATCTTTTTATAACATTTTGTTTTTTGATTTACTCTTTTATCTTAGCTACTGCAAGAGAAACACAATTTTATAGCATAACATGTGTTAATGGAGACCTAATTTAACAACAACAAAAAAAGAAACAAAATGTAAAGAAAAGGGTAAACGAAAGTCTCAGTAGCGAGTATTTTCGCCTCTGGCCAGAATAACTTCTAACCTTCCTCAAACAGAACTAATGCTTGAGCACATTCTTCGCGAATAAGATTTCGTGTTTCACGTTGCATACTGAGAAAATTAAAGATTTTGCAAAAAAAACGTTAAGGACTAACACCGAAAACACACTTCTATCAACTACTGCTTTTTGACAGTTGTATTTATCTGATGACAATTACTGTTTCTTTCTGTTTCTCCATAGGCTGCTACTTTAGTGAATTTAATGCAAATTAAAGTCAATAAAAACATGTTATGCTATAAAATTGTGTTTCTCTTGCAGTAGCTAAGATAAAAGAGTGAATCAAAAAACAAAATGTTATAAAAAGATAAGGGTAGAGTTTGCTTTGAATTATAACTTGATATTGTAGCTGTTGAACTCCACAGGGTGTTATACATTTTATGGAAAAAATACGTTATAATTGTTACACCCGGTATTTATAAAAAAATCAGTTTCTATGCGAATAGAGTAGTACACTAACTTTCTGAAAGAGACGACGTGTCATTCAAAAAAAAAATCGTCCAAATCGGATAAGTGGTTTCGACAATAATTAACTTTAAACTTTTGGCTACCTTTTTTTGGTGCGTTAATTTATTGGAGAAGTGTATTTCAAAAACTATTCGTCCAAGACCAAATGATAATTATAATTTTTGGTTCAATTTTTGACATACAATTGCGTGCTATAAATATTCTCCGCACGTTTTAATCCACCCTGTATAATCTTGGCTCTTGGAATACTTGTTTCAGGTGGATTTGCAAAATTTGATATGGCGGTCTTTTATTCTTCAGAGAAAGCCAATTTAGTTTAGTCTGTCGTCAATTTCCAATTATTAATTATCATTCCATATTCATGCAAGAATCCATTTGCAATTTTTAGAAAATAGTAATCACCTGCCTTCTTATTGGACAACTATGATTACCACTGATAACAAAAGCTAGAACACAAAGATACCTGCTAATGTATTTTGTATTAAATAAATTCCCTACTTTTTACATGTGTCATTTTGATCTGCATTCTTGCATCAGTGGTAATTATAATTATAATTAATAACTCATTATTATTAATAAAAATAATAATCTCCCACGGACCTCACATGATTTGAGGGTGTTTTCTTTATGATGGGGGTTTTTAGTTCGGGTTTTTTTAATTCGGGGGGTTTTTAGTCCGGGGGTTTTTTATCCGGGGGGTTTTTAGTCCGGGGGTCTTATGTCCGGGGTTTTTTGTCCTAGATTCTTTCAATTATATTGTGCTGGGTCTGCACCAGATTTTCTACATCTTTTACCTTCTCTCTTGTTTCTCCTGAGATTTCCCTCAATTAAAAGCAATTTCCTTTTTGGCCATCTACTCGTTTCTTTTTTTTGCTTTGTTAATTCCAGGGCTGTGGAGTCGGTAACAAAAAATCCGACTCCGACTCCGACTCTGACTCCCGACTCCGACTCAGACAGTACTAGAATATTGATAACCCCTCTCCCATTCCTTTTCATCTACCTGATAAACTTTACCGGCTAATGACGAATTTCACAAGTTGTGCAGAATGTGGTTGATTATAATAAATTTCATATTTACAAATAGTGTATTCACGGTTTCCAGCAACGTACTGATTTCACGTACAAATACACAGAGAGGTTTACAAACGTAAATGAGGAAAAGGATAAAATTTACTTTAAGAAGAATACAAAATTACATAGACGTGCAAATGCCATTGTTACGAGGGGTCGTTTTTATATTCCCGGAATAGAAAACAAACCAAACAACTGCAGAACTAAAAAAAAATTATTTTTCAATATAACCCCCTCCCTTAACAATGCAAGTATTGGAACGTTTCAATAACAACTGCAAACCGTGATAAAAATATTCTTTTGTTTTTGTCTTGAAATGGCTCTCAACTGCTGCTATGAGTTCATTATCATCGGCAAATTTTCTTCCTCTGATGTCTTTTTTCATATTTGGGAATAGAAAGTAGTCTGAGGGAGCCAAATCGGGACTATAGGGCGGATGGTCCTGTTCTTCAAAGCCGCAACTGTCCATGGCAGCCTTGACTGTTTTTGCCTTATGAACAACAGCATTGTCGTGCAACAGCAGTATCCCCTTGCTTAGCTTTCCCCTTCTGTTTTGTTTAATATAATCCCGTAAACGGTGCAATAAGCCCGAATAGTATTCGCCATTTATTGTTTGGCTCTTTTTTAAGTAATCTATTAATAATATCCTCTCACATCCCAAAAAATGGTGGTCATTATTTTTCCCGCTGATGCAACGACCTTAAACTTTTTAGGAGGGCTAGAACCCTTAACATGCCACTGCATGGACTCTTGTTTGGACTCTGGGTCATAATAATAAACCCAAGTCTCATCTTCCGTAACAATTCGTTTAATTATAGAGTCGGGATTTTTCTCACACAAACTCAAAAACTTATTACAGACTTGAATTCTGTGCTGCATTTGAAAGGGAGAAAGCATTCGGGGAACCCATCATGCACTTACTTTTGACATGCCCAAATATTCATGCAAAATCCTAAAAATAGTAGTTTCTGATACACCAGTTAATGTTGCTAACTGCCTCTTTTTTAGTCTGGCGTCTTCTAACACTAAACCTTTAACTTTATTCACAACTTCTGCTGTAATCGTTTCAGTGGGACGACCAGATCTTGGATCATCTTCTAATGATTCTCGACCACATCTAAACAATTTGGACCATTCATAAATGGTTGATTTGAAAGGACACAGGTCACCATACACGGCTCTCATTTCTTCAACTATTATTTAAGGACTTTTTCCCTGTTTGGTGAAGAATTTTATAACTGAGCGATACTCAAATTTATTCATTTCGACCTCTTAGCTTGACACGTCTTCAAAAACCAGAAAAGAACTAAGTTATAAATTTGGCAATTGTTTTATAAATTGCCATAAGTTGTTTCAAGGCCTACCTGATTTTAAAAAGTTAAATAGAAAAATTCTAACCAAATTACAAAGTACTTATTCCGGGAATATAAAAACGACCCCTCGTATAACAAGTAAGTTTATTACCTGCCTACTAAACTAACAGTACTAACTACATTCCGTAGTAGATTATTTTCTTAAAGGGGAGATTTACTACCTGCCTACATAATACAAGTTTATTGAGTCATAGGAAATTCAAATAGTCTGAGATCTGAGCAGGGTTGAGCAGATTTAAATTATTTGATTATAATAATGAATTTAATGAAGTAATTTAATTATCAAAAGTATATATAAATAATATTTTTTATATTTTGCTAAATCAGCAAAAGAAGTGCCCTTTAAATATTGCCAATTAAACAAAACCATCATGAACAGTAACAATATAACAAAATGCTGAAAATGTTTTAACTTTTAAAATACATCTTAAAACAGTTAAAACATAAAAATAAGGTGCACTATAAAAGTTAGAAATTAGAGGTAATACTAATAATAGTATTAATACGTACTATGCTTGTTTTATTGTTAATCACATAAAACAGTTATTGGTATGATATAGAAAAACCATCTACTACGCTGTACAAGGACAAAGTCGGCATTTTTTAAATAGTTTGGTAGGAATTTAAATTTACAAACGGTGATCAAACTGATTCTAGAACACTCTGCACACTCGTGGATCTATGAATTAACATATTACAGTGCACGTGCATTTTCATAAACTAACATAAATAAAGAAAAATCGATTTTTATTAACCCTGAGTCTGTCTTCAAATAACCAGTACTACAGTCATTCAAATAGTTTGTTAGCTTTTGGTGTTTTTATTTAAAAAAAAATTATAATGTGGGAATCGGAGTCGGGTAATTTATACGGACTCCGACTCCGACTCCACCCAAAAAGTTGCGACTCCTCGACGCCGACTCCCGACTGTGACTCCGACTCGACAGCCCTGGTTAATTCTACCAACCTGTGATCTGTGCTTAATTCAAATTGGTTTATGACTTTCTTCTTAATAATGAAATTATTATTTATTATTAATACAAAATCAATTTCATTGTTGTGTTGTCCATTTGGTGAATTCCATGTTGATTTTACTCACTTCTTACTTTAAAAAGGTAGTCGTTTATTTATTGCAAAACTTATTAACACGTTGAAGGACAGTGGCTGATTTTATATAGAACTATATTGTGACACACTGCGATGCCTATCAGCGTTCTGCGCAAGTAGGGACGAAGAGGTAGATAACGGTAAGGAATATGTTTGGGGCAAATAACTCGTGTTTGTGTGACACTGATTACGTACCAGTGGTGACAGTAACAACTAGATTACTATTATTTTATATGGAAAATTGGATGCCGTGCAGCGTTCAGTCATACTGATGGATACAAATGAGGACGCTGGACAGCGTTCCGTCACATTTGACGTTCAGTAATATGATGCTGCTCAGCGTTAGTGTCCTTCAACATGTTAAGTTCTTTTCCCCTGCTATTTCCTGTGCCATAACTGAATTGTCCTGTGGTGTCTTCATCTTCTTCTCTATGTTGTCCTATTTTACTATTAAAATCACTCATTATCATAATTTTATATGTGTGCGTCGTTGTCATTTCCGTCACCTTTTCTACATTTTCATAGGCTCTGTCGTAGGTATAAAGCAAAGCTAAGTGTCTAATACAAAAAGAACACAATGCTAACCATGGACACTACGCCGACAGTGTACACAATGTCGACCGTTAAAGTGAAAAAAAATATATCAAAGGCTGCAACTAACCTGAACAAGTGAGAACAACACACAGTATCTCTGCTGAATTTTTTATAGGACTGAAATTTAGGCAAATGTCTAAATTTGCTTTATACCTATGACAACTCTTAAGTCTTCTTGAAATCCAGCCTCTGTGTGTGCATAGACTTGTATTACTGCTAATTTGTCTGTTTCATTTAGTTTCAGTATTAGAGTGCTATTCTGTCAGAAAACGATTTTATCTCTTCTACTCTCTTAATAATATTTTTATTAATCAATCCAATTACATTTCGCCCTGTTATTTCATCTTTGGTGTGCAGTACATCTCCATTTTTTGCAGTATACCAACACCTATTTTTCTTGCTTCTGCAGTTCTATTAATCTTTGCTCGGGTCTTAACGATTTTGCATTTATTTTTAAGTTTTGTACTTTTGTTGTTTCTTCTATCTTGTATTATTTTTTTTGTGTTTGATGAGGATGTTGATCGTTCACTTCCTTGATCAGAATTTTCTGAGAAGTGAATTCTTTGTCATCACATATGTTTATTTTACTGTCATTTCTATCTCTCTCTCTATTGCTGCTTTTTATAGTTTCTTCCAGTTTTTATTTATTAGTAATTAGTCTCGTTACTGATTCTGCTTATGCTAGTCAGTATTTTAGTTAAATAACCGTAGTAACTTGAATTACTTTTCTATTTTACATAGTTCGTCTGCTTTTTTCTTCTTTAAACTTACCTAACTTAGTCCTAGGCCTGTCTACCTTTCGGTGTAAGTCTGTTGGTAGTCCAGTTGTGTCTCATTGTCGGGGTAATCGCGAATACAGTTCTTTTCGTTCTTTTCTATGCTGCACCTTCTTTCTCATTTCATTTTATATCCATTGCTGATACTAAGGTATTCAGTTCTTCTACCAAGGTTTTTCTTGGGCTTCCTTTTTTATTTCTTTCCATTGTTCCAGCTTCCAATGCTTTTTAGCTGTTCTCTCTTATTGCATTTTGTAAACATGTCCTGACCATCTCAGCTGTCTCCACTACATGCACGTTTAACTTCTTTATATACTGCGTCCCTAATTATGCCTCTCCTCGTTTTTTCCTTCTATTTTACCTAGGAATAATTTCAGTACTTGTGATCTTACTCTTTTCGTTTGAGTCCAGTAATGGCATCCATACGTGAGTATTGGTGTCGATTTTTTTTATACACTTATTTTTATATAATCCTGAAATTTTTTTTTCCAAAGAACATTGTTTATTTCGTTGTCAATTTTTACGTTGCTACCTATGCACACTTCAAATTGTTTAAACAGTTTTGATTTTTTTTGTGTAAATTTGTATGTTCTTCATTAGCTCCATATTGTAAGTTTCTGTGATGGCGAATAGAAGTTCTGACAGTTCTATCTTTCTCATTCTCTCTTTTATTGTTGATTTTATTGTCTCAATTTGACAAAAGTCGTGCTGTTTCTATAGAGTTTCTATCATGGTCGTGTTATCAATTCTTCTCTGTTTTAGGTATTTCCACACAGTTTCTCTCTTAATTCTATCGAAAGCGTCGATAAAGCATATGTGAGTTTGCATTCTTTTCCTATAGCTTTTTTGATACTTTACCTGTGTAATTAGCACCTTAGTGTACGTTCCCACTGCACGCTATGCGATGCTATGCTATGCAGTGCGATACCATACTATGCTATCAACGCTTGCTATAACAGCCAGATGCGTTCACATCCGCACTCAGTTTGGCGTTGCTGCTTTGTTGCGATTAGTGATGAGAATGTATAAAAATAATCTTCTTAAATATTTTTTGACCGAAACCTCTGCTTTAAAATACATGTTCCTGAAAAACAGATTCAAAAAGAGAAATATCTGGCTTCATGAAATATACGGAAACAGATCAAGATTTGGTGAATTTCATCACTTATTTAAGGAGCTTCGAAAACATCCCCAGAAATTATAACAGAGCAACAAATGAAGCATATCAATTACGTGACACACTTAAAAACTACCTGAATAATAATCCTATCTAGACCAAACTAAATTTGTTTACAAATAAATACAAAAATAAATGAATACATTGTCTACTTACTTGATAATTTCAATTCCTGAGATACTTCCTCCCACAATTTATTAGTTACATCTCTATTATGGTACAGTTTTGATCGTTGATCCCATAAAGGAGCACGAGCTCGAATGGCATCAATTAGTTTTTCCACGTCCATCACGGTGGCACATATACTGAAAACTGACAAGTTTGAGCGATTTGGTGCGATAAAATCAAACTTGTTTGAATTTCAAGCAGTCGCAACTAAACGCTGCTACTAGCACCGCACCGCATAGCTGTTCATAGCGCGCAGCGAGAACACTCTGACAAGTTCTTGCATGTTTGTTTTCATAGCATCGTCTCGCATTGCATAGCATAGCATCGCATAGCGTGCAGTGGGAACGTACACTTATTGAAGATGATTAATAGCTTTTCTTCTGTTTCACTCATGAGCTTAATCATCTCTGGCATTATTTCATCCATTCCTTCCTTTCTCAACTTCAACCTCTAAGTCTTTGTCAAGTTCTTCTTATGTGATTTTTATTTGCACCTTCCTGTATTCAGAATCACTTTCCTTCATTTTCAATTTTCTCAATTGCACCCCCTTCACCTAAAAATTCCTGCAAATTTGATTTCTTCTTCTTCGGGAATCCATACGCCCTATAGGGCATTCTACCTCTCCATAATATGTTCTTCCTTGGTTAGTAGAGCATCGTGTTTATTTGTAATATTTTTTAATGTTGTTTCTTTATTCTTTCTCAGTTATTTCAGTGGAGCTTTGTGTAAACTGTGTCGTCATTTTGTTGCTTTATTTTCAATATTCTTCATCTAACAATTACAGAACGTCGTGTTTAATTCAATGTACAGGGTTCGGCAGGGACGTATGACGATTTTCAAAAATCAATAAATCATTTTGTATTAAACAAAATTTTATTTTAATTTTTTTCAAAGATGAATTACATTATGCTATTTTGTTATTGCATAAAAAATATTAAGAAATTTGACTTAAGAGCGAAAAATAACGTTATCTAAGTGGTGGCCGTCCTTTTGCAAGCACTGCCGTAGATGAGTTGAAAAGTTTTCAGGAGTCGTGACTGTTCGAGCTCCTCCACTAGCTGTTCCAGGTTTCAACAATCCAGTTGTGCGAACGTTGTTTACCCATTTCCTAATCATGTTTCGTGTAGGAACACGACCGTGACGTTCAACATTAAAATGAATTCGAAACCTGCGTTCTGTGGCAACCACGGAATGACCGGTTTCAATAAATGTGTAGTAAGCAAACACACGATCTCCTACTGTCCGCGGCAACCACAGAACAATACCTAATGGCAACTGAAATGGCATCTACCACCGAGTACATACCACCCGTTCCGAAAACATTAGTTCCCCCCACTGCTTTGCTATACTCATTTCAAAAACGTCATACTTCCCTGCCGGACCCTGTATATATATGACGGCTCAAAAGGCCCATGGCTATGGTCGTCTTCCATTCTTTCCTGTAGACAACTAGTTGCTCCCAGTTATCTGCAATACCCGGGGCTAGATCTTCCTTAACATCTTCAGTCCATGTTGTTGATGGTCTGCCCCTTCTATTTCTTCCTTCCAGTTCAACCCTCAAATTTTCTTGCTCATCCTATTGTCACCCATTCTTGCAACATGCCCCCACCACCGTAGTCTTCCTTGCTTGATAATATTAATTATGGGTGAATCTGAGTAGAGCACGTAGATTTCCTCGTTTGTCCTTCTCCTCCATGTGTCTTGCACTTTGACTCCTCCGTAAATTCTCCGCAGTATTTTCCTTTCCCATCTTGCTATTTTATTCTGGACAGCAACAGTTAGCACCGACACTTCACTTCCGTACGTTATCTTCGGTCTTATCATTATCTTCTACACATGAATTTTAAGAGCACGCGTTATTGATTTATTGTTTAGCACTGATTTCAATGATCAATTTGATTGACTACTTGATCATTTGAATGCTTCCATGTTCCTTTGTGAATTTGTTTATTCATTTTGAGAGTGAATATTAATCGTAGATTTCTCTCTGCTGTAAAGTTAATTTATCGGTTTCAGGATATTAAGCCTTTGTTTACATATACAAAAGTAGGCTGGTAACTAGGTCATAACTTATCTGTAGGGTAATGGAATATTACCCTACATGGCAACCATAACCATATAGCAACCGATAAACTATTGAACAAATCACGGATGTTATGAATCATAACAGCCTCAGATGTTTTAAAATCCTCGCTCTACGAACTCGGATTTCAAAACATCTGCGGCAGTTATGATACTCATAACATTCCTAGATATGTTAATAGCTATAACCTTTGACCATTGCTGTTGGTTTTCTTATACAGACTGTGCTTGCTTATCGTTGGATAATTTCTTTCCTCTTTTCCAATTTTGGAGTTGAAATCTCCAATTATAATCTTAACATCATATTTAGCAATTGTTTCATACAGTTCTTCATAAAACTTATTCTTGCTTTCGTCATCTGACTCCTCTATGGGTACATGTACGTTTATTATACTTATTTTCCTGTTTAATCCTCTTATTCGCAGGTAGCCGATTCTTTCACTTATTGCCTTAAAATTAATTAGGTTCTCCACCCTTGCATTTGACACTAAGAATCCGGTTCCTAATCTGTTTTGACGTGCACCACCATTTAAGAAGGTGTAATCCTTAAGTCCTACTATGGTATTGTCTTTTAAGTTTGTTTCTTTTAATGCTAAAAGTTCTATTTGATATAGTTTGCATTGTTTTCCTAGTTAGTTCAGTGCTCCTTCATAATTTAAACCTGTTGCATTCCAAGAGCCCATGTTCCAATTCTTTTTTTTTTACATGTTGGTTTACTAAATTTATTTTTTCCATGGGGACACTTGATTTCCTTGTTTTTTCCTTTTTCATAAACTAGATTCATTGCCTTGTTCGTTAGTACCATTTAGTTGTCCTGACTGTTACCTTTTGCTAGCTTTTTGGATCATTCGCTCGCTCTGCCTGTGTAGTGAGCCCTCGTTTTTGTTCCATTTATATACTACGTTGTCTACTGTCAGTTTCTGATACCCTATTCGTACTCGCTTGCCTTCATTCTTTTCAATTTCATCTCTGTCTTTTATTTTGCTCTGAATCTCCACCTCTCCCCATGTCAGATTGTTTTCTATTATTATTTTTGTTCCACGCACATTTCTCTTTTCCTCCATCACTTTCATCATTTCTTCCCAATTTTCCATTCGTACTGTAACCAAGGGGTTGATGTTCAAACCCCTGGTCACCAGTTTAACGTGCTGCCATGATTGTGTGATATAGGGGTAGTTTTTAACCCGTAGATCACTAATTGCACGTAGGGGTTGAAATCTCATCTGCTGACCACTATTAGTACGTAAGGGTTGTAAGGCTGAGCTATTGGTTAAATAAAACAATCGCAGAAGATAAATAAACTTATATTGAAAGAAACTAATAATTCTGCACAATTACAATTGGTTTCCGCCCTATCTGTTCAATGGTTAATTAACTGTAGGCTTCGTAAAAGTTTTGATCAGTTAGGCTTAAAATTATGACATAAATTTCCCCTGAAAGGATCGAATACTCGAAACAACCCTGCCGTTAGTTGGTTAATAATATATCGTAAATCTGACCTGCTTCCAGAGCCATCGCTTTGAACTTAGAGGGTGATCGTTATTTTATCCGGTCGCCCGAATTGATTTATGAAATTGAAATATGTTCGGCTGGATTTTGGATGCCCCTGGCCTCCTTGGTATTCCTTTATTTTAGAATGGTTTGGCACTGCACTAATCACATATAATTTATATAGAATTTTGAACTTGGTTAATTTAGCACGGCATACGGCATTTCGCCGGTGTTTTTCTAATTCGTTTCGCGGGACACGATAGACTCCATAACGGCGCTTGAGCGCCGAACCGCGGTACGCTAAAAACGGCTTTCGCCGGTAATAATTTATTATCTTGCCAGATCCGGGAACGAACTGGCTTCGCTGTGACCACGGCCTCTCGAGGAAGGTTTTTCCGGCCCCCTCGTTTCGGAGCACTTTCGAATCGTACTTTATACGTACTTATACGTCGCGGCTCTTGGATTTGCAAATTCTGCATTTCTTACGGGGTTTTGCACTGTGTGCCAATTCGACAATAATTTAGCGTTCTCTATTTCCTTGAAAGCTTTTCCTTAGCTAGCACCGGATGTAATGTAATAGTTTCTTTGATGTTACAATGTAGCCTTTTGCGTTCTTAATAAATGAACTCTGCAGGGCGGGCTTCGTTTAGTTTTCCTCATGACAACTTAAAATCTATAAGATTTATAAATATAAACGCAATTTCTTGTGGGTTGTTACAGTACAATTATTACTTGTTTAGATTTGTCCCTTTCTACTTTGAAGGCTTCTTGTAATTTAGGTTTAAAGCCTAATTTTTCTTCTATAATTTTTCCAATATTATCTTTAATATTACTCTCTTGACACTGTCACTGTTTTATTACAATATTTAGTTTTTTCTTTTCTTTTTCCTGATTTTCTACTTTTTTTTCAAGTTTCTTAATTCTATTTTCAAAAATTAATTTCTATGCCATTGTTCCTTAGCCTTTTTACAGTCTTCTTTTATCTCTTCATGCTTTTTATTATATTCTGCTTTCATCTGTTCTTTTATCTCTTTATGCTTTTGTACCACTAACTCCCAAGCCATCTCTTCTTTTGTTACCTCCTGTTGTTGATTTTCTTTTGTTTGTATATTCGTTTGTTGTTGGTGGTCTTTTGGTGGGGATTTTGTAATTTTGGCACTTTTATGGAAAGCTGAACGTTCCGTCTCCCACTTCTCAAAATCCTCAGGGTTTTCTGTACACCCTTTCCTGTTTTTTTTTATAAAATCTGTTCAAGTTGTACCACTTTTTGCTCTGGATCTTCCAGTGATCTGTTTATTACTCATTTACCGGAGTTCCTCTCTTTTAGGGGATAAAACTTGGAAATTGCACAAGGTGACAACTATGTTTTGTATTCTAATCAGCTAATGTTACCTTAATTTCTTGGAATTTTTTTACTCCCCGTTCTAGATCTTCAATTTCTTTCCTTTTATTAGCTTCCTGATACTTCCCTTATTCTGTATTTCTTTCAGTTCTCATTATATGTACTCAACAAAGGTTAAATTTTTAACTTGGTTGTTGGAGCACTTACACTTATCAACTTCCTTGTTCAATTTCCAAGTCGTGTTTAATTCAAATATTCTTTTAATGTTTTGCCTTCCTCAGTTGTTTTAATGTTGCTTTGTCTAAACTGCGTCTTCATATTGTTGCTCCATTTAAAATTTTTGCTGTTCCATTCGTTTCACTTAACAATTCTTGTAAATATTGTTTCCACCTCTCCATAATGCTTTCTTCTATGGTTAGTTGAGTACTACCTTGTTTAGTTGTAATACTGTTTAATGTTGTTTCTTTATTTTTCCTCAGTCGTTTCAGTGTGGCTTTGTGTAAACTGTCTCTTCATATTGTTGCTCCATTTAAAATTTTTGCTGTTCCATTCGTTTCACTTAACAATTCTTGTAAATATTGTTTCCACCTCTCCATAATGCTTTCTTCTATGGTTAGTTGTGTACTACCTTGTTTAGTTGTAATACTGTTTAATGTTGTTTCTTTATTTTTCCTCAGTCGTTTCAGTGTGGCTTTGTGTAAACTGTCTCTTCATATTGTTGCTCCATTTAAAATTTTTGCTGTTCCATTCGTTTCACTTAACAATTCTTGTAAATATTGTTTCCACTTCTCCATAATGTTTTCTTCTATGGTTAGTTGAGTACTACCTTGTTTAGTTGTAATATTGTTTAATGTTGTTTCTTTATTTTTCCTCAGTCGTTTCAGTGTGGCTTTGTGTAAACTGTCTCTTCATATTGTTGCTCCATTTAAAATTTTTGCTGTTCCATTCGTTTCACTTAACAATTCTTGTAAATATTGTTTCCACTTCTCCATAATGTTTTCTTCTATGGTTAGTTGAGTACTACCTTGTTTAGTTGTAATATTGTTTAATGTTGTTTCTTTATTTTTCCTCAGTCGTTTCAGTGTGGCTTTGTGTAAACTGTCTCTTCATATTGTTGCTCCATTTAAAATTTTTGCTGTTCCATTCGTTTCACTTAACAATTCTTGTAAATATTGTTTCCACCTCTCCATAATGCTTTCTTCTATGGTTAGTTGAGTACTACCTTGTTTAGTTGTAATACTGTTTAATGTTGTTTCTTTATTTTTCCTCAGTCGTTTCAGTGTGGCTTTGTGTAAACTGTCTCTTCATATTGTTGCTCCATTTAAAATTTTTGCTGTTCCATTCGTTTCACTTAACAATTCTTGTAAATATAGTTTCCACTTCTCCATAATGTTTTCTTCTATGGTTAGTTGAGTACTACCTTGTTTAGTTGTAATATTGTTTAATGTTGTTTCTTTATTTTTCCGCAGTCGTTTCAGTGTGGCTTTGTGTAAACTGTCTCTTCATATTGTTGCTCCATTTAAAATTTTTGCTGTTCCATTCGTTTCACTTAGCAATTCTTGTAAATATTGTTTTCACTTCTCCATAATGTTTTCTTCTATGGTTAGTTGTAGGGATGTCGTACCCGGTCGAAAATCAAACCCGGGTACCCGAAAGCAGTACCCGGGTACCCCCGGGTACCCGAAATATATAACAAAAATGTTAGTGTACATCTGAACATCTGAAGTAACTACAAATTGTTTTCTTTTACGCCGCGAGTTTTTTTTTTTTATTAAAGACTTTACAATCTGTCATTGTTGACATTTAGTAAATGATATAATAATAATATTTCACATGCGTGTCATGATGGAAAATGTCCATTAACAAATTCCTTAAATTAAAAAACTAACTAGATTGGTCCGTAGTTATTATAGCTTAACACACAATCACTCGAATCTATTTGGGAGTTTTGATGTCCTTATTCTCTTAAGTCTGGGCTCCTCGTCTTCTTCCAGTAAACACTCAATGAGTGTGTTCGGGTGGGCATAAAGCCGATCTCAGTACCGTACACTGTATTGTTGTATCTCTTCATTTATTGTGGGGATCCGCGAGTCTTACATTGAACTAAATTGAAATAGTAGCTACTCGCCAATTCAAACTGCAAGTCGTCTGTTACTCGTACGTATTTTCACACTTCAAGTGTTATCAAATTCAAGTACGTGACTTTTTGTCCGAAATTGGTAGCACCATCAATCAACATCACACACAGGATGTTTATGTTACTTCATCCCATACTGACGCAATTTAATGGTACTATTGACAGGTGGAATATTTCCGTGAAGCGGATTTATTGCCTTTCTTATGTGAAACAAAAAACATTATGTGGTATGGGATCACCCCATCCCATTCTTGTTATTACTGCATGGTTATGTTTTTCTAGCGCTTATTGCTATTATTTTTATCATCTCCGAAAAAGGCTGACTTCTTGGAAATTACATAACTTACTAGTCGGGTACCCGGGTCCTGAAACTACACCCGGGTCGACTATTACCCGGGTCGACCCGGGTACCCGGGTACCCGCCGACATCCCTAGTTAGTTGAGTACTACCTTGTTTAGTTGTAATATTGTTTAATGTTGTGTCTTTATTTTTCCGCAGTCGTTTCAGTGTGGCTTTGTGTAAACTGTCTCTTCATATTGTTGCTCCATTTAAAATTTTTGCTGTTCCATTCGTTTCACTTAACAATTCTTGTAAATATTGTTTCCACTTCTCCATAATGTTTTCTTCTATGGTTAGTTGAGTACTACCTTGTTTAGTTGTAATATTGTTTAATGTTGTTTCTTTATTTTTCCTCAGTCGTTTCAGTGTGGCTTTGTGTAAACTGTCTCTTCATATTGTTGCTCCATTTAAAATTTTTGCTGTTCCATTCGTTTCACTTAACAATTCTTGTAAATATTGTTTCCACCTCTCCATAATGCTTTCTTCTATGGTTAGTTGAGTACTACCTTGTTTAGTTGTAATACTGTTTAATGTTGTTTCTTTATTTTTCCTCAGTCGTTTCAGTGTGGCTTTGTGTAAACTGTCTCTTCATATTGTTGCTCCATTTAAAATTTTTGCTGTTCCATTCGTTTCACTTAACAATTCTTGTAAATATTGTTTCCACCTCTCCATAATGCTTTCTTCTATGGTTAGTTGAGTACTACCTTGTTTAGTTGTAATATTGTTTAATGTTATTTCTTTATTTTTCCTCAGTCGTTTCAGTGTGGCTTTGTGTAAACTGTCTCTTCATATTGTTGCTCCATTTAAAATTTTTGCTGTTCCATTCGTTTCACTTAACAATTCTTGTAAATATTGTTTCCACCTCTCCATAATGCTTTCTTCTATGGTTAGTTGAGTACTACCTTGTTTAGTTGTAATATTGTTTAATGTTGTTTCATTATTATTCCTCAATTGTTCCAGTGTAGCTTCGTGACTTATCTCTTAATTTTGTTGCCAAATTCTTTCTATACATTTTGTTTGCCTTCCTTTACCATTTTAGTGACTACATTGTTTTTGTTTTTGCAGTTTTTATAATCCTACTGAGACTTCAACTATTGGAGATACTCTCTTCATCCCTCCTTTTTTTATTCTTATTGTGTCCTTAACTTCTATGTTTCACCCCGCTGGTTATTTTGTTTATATTTTCTACCTTTGCTACTTTGGAACTGTCATTTGCTGCATTCACTATCTTTCTTTACAAATGTCCGTCTTCATTAGTTTTATTCTAATCCATCTAATTCAAACTTTCCATTTATTATTGTTTTTCTCACAGTTCTCTTCATCAACTATTTGCTTTTCTTTGTAACGTTATAAATTTATTTGTGGCTCATAATTTTTCTTGCTTCTTCTAATTCATCTTTGTGATCATCATATAATGTCCAGTATCAACACTTGCTCTTCTGTAAATTTTTACATCTTCTAACTTCTCAATCATTATCTCTGGTTTTTCAATTTGTTTTTAAAGTTTATTGTAAGATTTCTTCAACTGTATTAGCGATTCTAACTATTTTTTGAGGTACCCCAAATACTGTTGTGTTCTAGGAATTTACATTTTGAATTAGGATATTTCAATAAATATATGCACTTTTAACATAATACCTCTGCATAATCAATCGCTTCTTCAGGTAAGCCAAACTTAAATTAATAGAAGTTTTATTTTGTAGTCGATCTGCACACGAGAGACTCTTTGGAACCAAAGCCCCACAGCAGAACGACGCCAACGAGCAGAATAACAACGCCGAAAATGCGAACTTCAACAACAAGCTGGGCTCGCTGGAGAGGAGCGTCAATTCCAAATCTGTTAGATAACCAAACTTGCTGAAAACGTAGATTCTAACTGTTGAATTTCTAGGACTCACTCTCAAGCTACGACTCCTTCAAGCAACATGCGGCGCATCCAAATACGGGTATAGGTCCAAATGCTCATGACGATCTAAAAACCACTCTATCTAAAATTGACACAGATAACTCTAATACCCCCTCGAAATATGGCCCCAGGTGGGAGCAAAACAATCACAGGCACGAACGGCTGGGCTCCAAGCTGGACTTGAAATACACCCTGGGCCTGAACAACGCGAACAATGACCACGTGGACCAGAGCCCGCGGAACTCTCGGGAAATCGACAAGGAGCCCATGTCGATGGAGCACTTAAGCCCGCGATTGTCTGCCGAGCGGGACATGTATAGGTTTGTTAAATGGTACGTTGTTGAGGATTTGAGCATTTGTTTCAAATTTTCAGATATTCTAGATCTCCTGGTAAGCAGAATACCCCAACAAAGCCATATATGGAAACAAAGACTGATTATGGGAAATATAGGTTTGTATTGCGAAGGATGTCTGTGCCTCCTCCAATGCATTGTGTTGGTTTTAGTCGTAATAACAGCACCGTCCAGGATTATGCCAGGAGCTCGCACCAGGACTTGACGCAGTCCCAGATGACGATACACAACATGCCGCCTCACCACCATTCGCCCATGAAGAATAATTACCACCACTCTAACGGTTTTGATAACCCGCCTTTGCCCCAAAATGGGCCACCAAATACTTACAAACCTGTGCCTCCTCCCAAACCTAAGAATTATAAACCGCCATATAAAGGGCAAGGAAATTACGGGCCCAACGATGGGATGATCCAACCGCCATTGCCATACCAGCACGGAAAAAGCCATAGCAATCCAGTGGTAAGGAGTGAGTTCTTCTGACTTTACTTTCCCATACTTTAGAGTAACAGGAAGTATTGTAACTATGCAAAAATTCAAAATTGAAGCCTGAGAATTCCATAATATATGCATCTGCTCAAGTGTTATATTTAGAGGGATGAAAATTGACCCATCTAGAAATGGGCTTTTTGGTATTGGAAATCCCCTCCTGTAAATTACATGGTTTTCTGGGAAGTTTCGTGTAGAATGCTTGGCAGAAGTATAGTCAGTTTAGAGACTATCGAATAGTGGTACTCAAAAGTTTAGTTTTACAAATTATTTTATTTTGTTTCCAACAAATGGGTGTAGATATTTTTAATTTCTTGATTTTTTAATAGGTTTTCACAAGTAGAAATACAACTTATATTTTTTTTACAAAATTCACTCATCTTAAATTTCAAATTCTTGGAAATGGTTTTTTCAAAAACTGGCTATTTTTGTAAATAAGAACCACAATTTACTGAACGGCATTTTTTATTTTTATATTTTATCTTGAACAACACATTATAGTTGCAAGAATTCTGTTTACAGAGGTTTTTGAAATACATTAATTTTTTATTTTGGAATTTTGAGAAGAAACTGGCCAAATGTTTTCCTTTTTGGTAGGTTTATTGAGCTAGTTAAGGACTATTGTTTAGTATTAAGTTTGTTAATGAATTTTGCTTAAAATGCTCTCTATAAATTGTTAAATTGTAAAACGTTGAATGTATAATTATGAAACGAATAAAGTCATGAAATTTGCATGGGCATCCCATCAAAACATATTTACCTGTCAAGTTTTACTCTATTTCTATTTACCCAAAAAGCAAAGTGCGACAGTATTGTGATAGGTGAAAAAAATTAAGGAAAAAGTTTTCAAATTTTCTTGTCATTAGTGAAAAATCAAATATGGGATGATTGACACCTGCAAAAATAGTTTATATGCCACTTTGGACTGCTGATGGCATTGATGAAAAAAAATGTGTTTTATCACTTAATTATTAAACAATAGTAATTTGTGTACCTAGGCGGGAAAATGAATATTTTCCGGGTCGAAAGAAGATATGGACAGCCGAGCCGTAGCTTTAGTTCTGCGGCACTTTATCCTTCTGGCTATGAAACATTGTTACATGTAAAAGTTTTATTAATATTAGGTGCACTTTTACTCGTGTGCGAAACTTCTGTACACACTGTTGTAGGTGGTTGGTTTGAACACTCTAGGCCACTTTTTCTTGTAGGATAAACATCTATTCGCATTTTCTTAAGGTCAATTAGATTTATGTCATTTTTCCCTTAATTTTCTGGAGTTCTTTATCTTCAAGATGAGATTTGCATTCGTTCCACGGGTGAATATTATTTTTAGTGATTTTCAATTGGAAATTGTCAATTTATAGGAGAAGCGATTTTCTGTTTCCAGTTTGGAGAGATTGAGTAAAACACATTTTTAGAACTGCTTTTTTGATGCACACAGCGACTGGTTAAACCAGGATCTAATGGTATTTACGAAGCAACTTGCCTGTGGCCACTTGTCGTCCTAAGCTATGTCACATTTAGTTCCCCTTGCATGTTGTTTGACGTGTTTCTGATTTATTTCAGCCCTTTTTCTATTTATTCTGTTACCATCAAGTGGATTTTTTTGTTATTTTCTAGCCCTTGTCAAGTAAATCTACAAGTTATAAGTTACATGCAAGGAGAGATATAAAATTCTCGATAATTTTCTTTCAGAAGAATATTCTCGAAAATATTCTTGAGTATATAACCAAATAACAAAACTATATAGGATAGGAAGTAGTAACATATGTAGAAAGCAATAAATTTAATAACCAGTAATAAGTAAATACATAATATAACATAAATAAACGAAGCATATTAAAAAATAATGATGTCAACCCGATTAGTGCGAACTGGTAACTGAGGAGGTATCATCAGTGTCCATCTCCATAGATATATCCGAATCCGTATCCGTAGTGGTCAATTCAACCAAGTTCTCGTCTTCGTCTTCATTGTTGATGGGCACATTATAGCGGTTGCGGTTTGGTTGATACTTCAGAAGTTTTGGATCTTCACCTTTTTGAAAATGTTGGGTTAATCTTTCTGACCTACTAATAACACTGGCAGTATTGCGTCCCTCTAATAATTTTAGATTATGGACAATAAACGTTAATTTACTGGCTCTTTCCACAATTACGCGTTTTTTTTTCTGTATGAATATTGATGTACTGAAACTCCTTTCAGTTATATGGTCTAACTATTATTTAAAAAAAAAAAACATTTAAACTCACCTACTACAGTATGAGATAAGAAAGTATTCATGGCGGAACTAATATTTTTCTTGCCAAATAAATTCTTCACGGCAATAGGACACTTCAGACATTTTAACAAATGGTTTGTTTGTCTTGTAGCATTTTGCACAAACTTCTTTTCACAGAATTTACACAGACAATGTGTACAGTCACTATTTTTTTTAGTTTATAATAATTCCATACGGCACTCTTACGTTTTGTTGTTTTAGGCATTATTGTTAATGCACTATAATTAGTAGATACAGCAACTCACAGCACAAGGAATGCATGAACAAAACAGACTGACTCGGATTCCCATACAATGTGATCGCAAATCAACAGTTCAACAGCCAAACACTCTACAGTAAGAAACACTGGGATTCCCCTGATAGCCATAGTTGTGCTAGCAATTTTCTGTGCCCACTCACTCATCTTGTCCTTGTAATATTTAAGAATATTCTTTTGCTTCCAATACTTTATTACAAGAGAATTTTCTGCGTCCGAATATTCTCGTTCTCCGGAATATTCTTTTAAGAATATTCTCAACTCCTATCACTACATGCAAATGATCTCTCCAGTTACATTCAATTACAAGCAACAGTTGAGCTGGAACTAATTCATGACGCCTTTCACTCATCTGATTACAACTCACACTTGGGAAAAGCCTTTACAGCATTGAGTAGAACAACCCCCTTAGTTGAATTGTACTCCTGCTTCCTGGTGCAAGGGTAGATATAATTAGGCTGTTTCTGATGCAAATGTTATATTGTGGCAAGCTAATTCACGTTCCTTACTGAAAATTCAGACTTGTACTTCACTGAACTTTGTAACACGGCCTTTTGCCTAGCCCTACACACTACTGAATGTTACAATGCCCTGGGTCGTTAGCTTAGTCAGTCGGTGAGCTGTGAGGCTCTATTAGCATCGTCAGTGCAGCTAAGGGCAAGCTAATATTGTTGAGGTCAGCTCGTTGACACCTGAAATGTTGCACTTACAAATGCAAACACGAATGTTAATAAAAACCTAACAATTTACAGGAATACAGGCAGACCTCGCCGTTCGCGGGGGTTACGTTCCAGAAGAATGCTGCTAAGCGCAAAACCGCGATGCACAAGTAAACACATAAATGATAAATACTATGCAACCTCAAAAAAATTCAAAAATTTTCGACAGAGACGCTCGAGAGACAGTAAAGCTTGAACTAAAATTCCATACGTAACATAAGTCTGCCATTTAAATCTAGAGCTCAAATGTCCATTTGTTTATTCAAGTTATAATTTTACAATTTATTTCAGGTCCAATTTGGTAATAAGGTAATAAGAGATTCAAAGGAATAGGCTCGATAAGTGTGTTTACAAGTTCATGATAAATAATGTTATTTAGGTGTTCATGACATAAACCGCATACGTCTGCTTTATTTACTTAGTGTGTGAAAGTTGAAACAGTTAATGTTAGCAATTCCATCCGCAAACGCGCGAACGGCAAAGAAAAGGGAGCACATAAGTGCCCTGCGTAAAATCAAATCAGCAAAACGCAAATCGGCGAACGGCAAGGTCTGTCTGTACATATAATCTGTAAGAAAATGATAGAAACACAAATACATGCAAGCAAATACATAAAAGAATTGCGCACTGCGCATGGGAAAACATATTAACTAAATACTTAAAGTTCAGTTATTTGTGCAAAGACAAAAGTTCACGAGCGCGATGTATGAAATAGTTCTGCACACCAATAAATTTGACCCGAAGTGCCTCGATGCTTGGAAACTTGATTCGCCGAGTTAGCATATGACCTGATGCCGGTGGAATGATTGCCGGTACTTCCCCGTTATCGGGCAGTGAGCCCCTTGCTCATAGTTGCGCAGTGGTTCATTAAAACAATTATTAACAATGTTGTAATTGTTTTATGATCTCGTAGCGCTGTTTCAAGCAGGACTAACTTGGTTTCACTTTGTTCAACAAGGAGCCCGGGGACCGCTATATGCTGGGCAAAATCGTTGCTTCAAGCGCGGTCGACTTAGACACCGTTGGCTCTCCTCCAATGTGCTATTTCACTTTGATAGCTCGCCCCTCGATTAAAGGTGCATGTACACAGTGTTGGGCACACGCACGCCTTCGAAAATACTGCTTTCAAAGGTCGACTCGTGCTCTTTGCCGATTTGGAAACGAATCCGTCGACCCGCTCAATTCACAAACTGAAGCGCGAATGAGTTCACGTGCTGGACACAGCGTCGTTTCGAATCCGCTGATTGTTGTTCCCTGAATTACATTGCATTGTTAGCACATTCTCTCACATCGCACTAGCGCGTTTGCACTCGGGACTTTATAGTCCGCGGTTGTATACACAGCTTTTCGTACTTATAGTGCGATACTAAGTGAATAGGACATAATAACACATAAAGTACATTTTTTTTCTATAATAATTTTCAAGGTCAACTTTCTAGGGGATAAGTTGCATTCGTGCAGGGTTCCTAGCTTTAATAATGTTGGTACATAGATTTTTAGTTCTATTTTTACACTAAAAAAATTATTGTCATTTTGACAGATATGTCATAATTTAATATCGCTTGCTTCATTTTTGCATTTAAAATATTTCTTGGTTTTCTTTTTTTATCCGATTTTATTGATGATGGTGATGATTCCATGTTAAAAAAAGAAATTTGCCAAGAGTTCAAATTAAGAAACTTTGACATTCAAAATTGACACATAACCATAATTTTGAAAAAGTTCTACCAACACGAGGTATAAAAATTTCCTAGCGTTTTAATCACATATCTACCAACATTGTAACACTTGGACAGTTATTATAGAAAAAAAAACGTACTTTACTGTCAGGCTTTATTACTAATTGAGTATATAATAAAAAGGTATGAAATAGGTAAATTCAGGTGGCACGAATTGGCCCGTTTTAACTTGGATCTCCATAAAGATTACTTACCATTTTGCTTGAAATCATTATAATTTGCAATTATGATGCTTGACGTTCCTATGTTATTTAAGCAGTCTATGTTCACCTTTGTCTGAGTCAATCTGTTATTATATGTCGTTTTTGTAATTCTCAGTATTATATATACAACTACTAAATGACGGTTGCTAGCCACATCAGCTTCTGTACGGCTGCGAACATCCAATAGGTATTGTCTCCACTTACTGCTGATGGCTAGGTGGTCAATTTGATTCACAATATGGTTATCCGACGACACCCAGTTTGCTTTAGTACTGGTTTATGCAGAAAAAGATTTCTTTTAAGCCATGTTTCCCCATGACTGTGTCTATATTTGTGTTGCCCTACCTGCATTGGTATTGAAACCCCCATTAAAATCTTCGTTCGTTCTCTTCTCTCTGACTACAAATGTTGCAAGCTAACAGGCTCTTATCGGTTTTTTACTCATCAGTATAGTTTAAAGCCTTCCTAGAGAAGATTAGAGTTGTTCCTGTGGTTGTAGTTATTTCAGCGTGTTTTGCTAAGATCAATAATTTCCTGGTAGTTTTTCATTTTTTTTAGTGATTTGTGTCAGATGAGAAGATTCCATCATTGTACACACATTTCAAAATCGTGTCCTAAGTTTCATACCAAAAGTCTCCATTGAACGGAACGTCCAGATTTTACTATGGGAAGATTTAAGAATCAGTTTTTGACGTTTAATATCACTGTCTTCTTCGTGATAAATATATGTCAACTCTTCTCTTTTTACCACTTTTCTTGTTTATTTCATTTCTTCAACACAAGCTCCGGTGGAGATCTGTGAATAAAATAACATAAATTTAATCTGTAAAACAATTTAATTTAACTTACAAAAAATACAGATTTCCTTGAAACTTAGTTCTAAATATTAAACTACTTAATTACTAAAATAACAAAATAATTGCAAGGTTCAGTTCCACTATATAATACTCACTGTGAAGCAATAAAACTAAATAGTCTTCTCCACAAACATTTATTGTAAAATTATGGGTGGGCGACATGTTTCGAAACCAAACTGGTTTCATCCTCAGGCCATAATGATCATTAATATATGTAGTAGTCGAAGCACATGTTAAAAGTGAGGTTCAAATTTCAGCACTCTGAGTGCTGCCATCATCAATAACTGCACTCCGTAACTTTTCAAATTGTTAATTTTTATGAATTAACCAGTAAAACGGGTGATTATAAATGATTGAAATTTTTTTTCTTAGGTTGGCACTGTTTATGTTGGTGGCACTGTAAGTCTATGTCAAATTCAATGTTTGCAGGTTAGGTTTTATTAATGATCATTATGGCCTGAGGATGAGACCAGTTTGGTTTCGAAACATGTTGCCATTCTTAATTTTATAATAAATGTTCGTGGAGATGACTATTTAGTTTTATTGCTTCATATCAAGGCATCTCTGCTATTTTAACTCACTTTCGCCTAAAATAATATTAATTTTGGTGCATAAACCTACTCCACTCTTTTTTACTTCCTTTTACTACTATAAAGGAAGTATTGGATTCACCCCAAAAATTCGAAATTGAGTTTTCAACAGATCTTCACGTTTTAGAGTCCCCTGATCCCAAAAAACATATTTTTTTTCATTGGTCTGTCTGTCTGTCTGTCTGTCTGTGTGTCTGTCTGTGAACAGAATATCTCAAAAACGAAAAGAGGTATGGCGTTGAAACTTCATATATAAGTTTTGTGTACTATGTAGATGAGACAGCAAGCTTTTGAAGAAAATCGCATAACCGGAAGTAGGTGTTTACTCTTGTGATTTTTCAGTTTTTTTTTATTTTTTCAAAAACGGCTCTAACGATTTTTTTTAAACTTTACATTTTTATTTCATTTTTAATGTGTATTGATGTGACATAGGTGATTTTCCAGTTGAATACTTCTAAAGTGGGTTTCTTTTGTTTTTTTTTCTAATTTTTTTATTAACTCCTATTTTAAATAAAACACCCGGTATATTATTACATTTTCGAATTCATCTTAAAATTCTAGAGAAAATTTGTCTGTTCAACTAACGCTCTATTTTGTACCGTTTTTGTAGAATTTGTAATTTTTGAAAATGTTTGACAAATTTTTAAAAATTAAAAATGAAATTTTTGACTATTTATAAGATCACTGTAAAAGGAAGTTGTGTGAGTGTATCACACCAGATTTTTATTTATTATTATTTGATCCCTAGTTCTTCTCTCACTATGTCATTTCGTATTCGGTCTTTTAATGTTATCCTTTTCGCTCTTCTCAAGTATCTCATCTCTGCTGCTTATATTTTACTTTTCATCCGCTTTGATGTAACCCACGTCTCCCAATCATATGTTAGTGCAGGTCTATGTATAGTTTTGCATACACTCATCTTTATTTGTTGTGTCACTTCCCGTTTGTTATTATTGCGTAGTATACCTTATTGGTTTTTTCTGTTCTCTTCACGATGTCTAGTTCCCGTCTTCCCGTTTCCTCTTTTGTAACTCCTAGGTATTCAAAGTGGTGCACTTGCTCTATGCCTTTTCCTTCTATTTGTAATTTCATTATACACGGTTTTTTCGATATTGCCATCACCTTCGTGTTGTCTGTATTTAACTTCATGTCGTGGTTTTTTCAAGTTTCGTTCCATACTTGCAAGTTTGTTTGTAGGGGTTTTTTCGTTTGTTGGCATTATTACCACATCATCTGTGAATGCACTTTCTGTTATCTCAACTACTTGTAGATTTCTATATCCTAGTCTTAACTTCTTAACTCTTTGGTTACCTACATTCTTTAATAATGTCGTCCATCAGTATTATGAATAGCACTGGGCTCAATACCTTCTTAATCGCCTCTATCAATCCTCCATCTACAATTCTACTGCCCAAGCTTTCCCACACCCTATTTATTTTAACTCAAATGCTTTGTTTAGATCGATAAATGCAAAGAACACTTTTGTATTATATTTCACTGCTCTGGTTATTATTTGTTGTATAGTAAATATATGATCTTGTACGCTGTACGCTTTTCTATATCCACTCTGCGATTGTGATAGTGTCTTCTCAATTTGTCTTCTTAATCTTTGTTAAGGACTTTATAAACTTTTGCCGCCTCTCTTACATTCTGTATTTATACTGTGCGCAGTAGACTGCCGGGCGTGCTTCCGATTCTAAAAACACTTACGTTTCATCTGTCAAAGTGGCAGCATGCAAACCGGTCACGCACTACGAAAACTAATTCTTTGTAAATGTTAAACTGTTAGTGTTAATTTATGGCAATAAATTACTACTTTTGCTTTTCAACGTGTGTATAATTCAGTGAAACCTACAATCATACAGTCCACAAATTCCAAGGCGAGCAGGCAATCAGGAATGTTCCAAATAACGAAAAACTGAGAAGGCTACAAAACATTGGAACTTCGATCCTGATTAGTGCTCAAACATTGGTCCTACAGAGCCCGATTTAAACCACATTAGGTCAGTGCGAGTCCAAAACAGCGACAGCATTCGACAACATTGGTCATTGGCAAGTACAAAACCATATTCAGGTTGTATTGCATCGCATGCAATCGACCGCAAGGAGCAGCGTTCCAAATTCGCAGCAACGCGTGGAACGAAGAGGGCACATGCGGTGCTCGTAACGAGAGGAAGGAAGACAGCAGACGGTGTTATCAACGCCAAGATTCGTGCACGTGGGCATTGCAGCTGCTAGCCAGACGGTAGTAGGAACAGAAAACCGGCAAGGCGGCACACACCAATATCAAATGTAAGCCTGATTTTCCTATGCATAAATTTGGTTTATTTCGTCTGTGTTTGCATGTGTGCATAATTTCAGCTGCGTATTATTGCGTAAACAAATGGTTTATGAGTCATATAAACATTTTAATTGCGTGAAATGCCAAGCTATTACGTTTGTTAGCGATATCCCCTGCATGTTTTCATACTGCAGTCACAAATAATCCCGCGTTGTACCAAGGCCGTTTTCTGCGTCGTAGCAACAAGTTCCCGCGTTGTACCGGGGTTGTTTTCTGCGTCGTAAGCTACAAGTTTCTCGCGTTGTTAGCAAGCGCTGTCTACGTTATAAACAAATTCGCGCCAGAGGCGTGCGAAAGGGTTTTATCATTAAAGAATATTTCAGATTCTGCAAGTAGTAAGGCTACCGCGCGTAGCATTTTGCCTGAAATATCACAGATAGTTGACCCGTTGGGTCCGCGTACCAGAAGCGTACCAAATTCACGCCAGAGGCGTACGAAAAGTTAGTTCGATCTGTTAAATTGTTTTTAATCTCAACAATTATGGATTCGCTTGTAAGAGCACGTGGCTCTATCAAGGGCAAGCTTACGAGTTTCGCAAAATACGTGCAATCGTTGCAAGAAATTTACGAGGTAGATCAATCGTTATCTAGCATTCAAATTATTCAGTTGCAAAAAAGATTGAATAATGCAGCCACATTGTTATCAGAATATGATGCGGTTCATGAACAAATTTTAGAAACCAGTGAGGATGCAGAACGGGAAATGCAACAGCGAGTCGAATTTGAAGATTCTTATTATTTTGCAACTTCACTAGCTGAATATTTGATTAATGAATACAACAAACAGTCTGATGTTGCATTAGATCGTTCTGGATCGCCTAACGGTAGCGTAAGATCAACGCATTCAAATTGCAGTTCACATTGCAATAATCAAGCTGTACGCCTTCCTGCCATTTCAATTCCCAAATATTCAGGAAACGTTTCAGAATGGCTCGAATTTCGTGAGATTTTTATTAGTTTAATTCATGAGAATCAAGCGTTAACTAATATTCAAAAGCTGCATTACTTAAAGGCTAGTTTACAGGGTGATGCAAGCCAAATTATAAAAAGTTTAGAGTTTACTGCGGGTAATTATACTCTAGCTTGGGATGCATTGTGCAATCGATACAATGATCCAAAAATTCTGGTTCATAACCACCTCAAGGCTATATTTGAACTCGAATCTTGCAGTAAGGAATCTGCAACTAAATTGCGTACGATTAGCGATATGTTATTCAAGCATTTTGCAGCAATCAAATCATTAGCTACCGAAAGCGAGCTTCTTGATTTTGTTATAATTTATGTAGTTTCTAAAAAACTGGACCCCACTACATTTCGTGAATGGGAGGTCCTTAGAAACCGGTCAAGTTCTGACCTGCCTAATCTTGATGAGTTCAAGGAATTCTTACAAAATACAGCGAATCTTCTAGAAACTCTGGAAGTAAAAGATAGCAAGCTTGTACCCGAAAAGTCTTCCAAGGTACATTCTAAATCATTTGTGTCGGGTACCCCTTCGTGTCCACTTTGTAAAGGATCTCATTCCTTGTACAAATGCGATAAGTTTGTCAAGATGTCTGTTCTTGACAGAAAGTCAAAGGCAAAAGAGCTCCGCGTATGCTTTAATTGCCTAACTCAGGGTCACCTTGCGAGCCTTTGTAGCTCCAAATATACGTGTAGAAAGTGCAAATCAAGGCACAACACACTTCTTCATGAGGATAAGCCTCAAAATGCTTCTTCTAGTCAACCAGGATCTGCGATGTCGGCAGAAACCCCTGTTGAACTAAACCAATCGCTTTCGGCATTCTGTTCGAATGCTTTTCAGGTACTCTTACCTACGGCTACCGCTAAACTCATCGCTGATGATGGTACGCCTCATGTTGTGCGAATCCTGTTGGATTCCGGTTCCCAATCGAACTTCATACGTTCAGATCTGTGTAAAAGGTTGAAGCTTCCAATTCGCGAAGTCAACGTTACTGTTTCTGGCTTAAGTAAAGCCACTTCTCAAATCAAGGCTAGGTGTGATATCAAGCTGCAAGCCCCTCACACTTCATACGGCATTGGCCTATCCTGTCTTGTTCTCGATGAGATTACGGGTGTTACCCCAAGTTTTCGCGTCCAGCGAAACAGCTTCAAGATTCCTGATAACATCAAGTTATCAGATCTGTCCTATGACCAACCGGGCACCATCGACATTCTGATTGGTTCGCCCATTTTCTGGCAGCTCCTTTGTATTGGACAAATTGGTCTAGGCCCAAATCTTCCCATCCTCCAAAAGACTCGTTTTGGTTGGATTGTTTCTGGCCCCACAGGCCCCCCTTCTGCGTACCCTGTACAGTGCAATCTTAGCACGATCGAGGATGCTTCTGATCCCATTGCTAGGTTTTGGCAACTCGAACATTACCCAGAGGAAAAGGTTCGCACAAATGAAGAGAACGCCTGTGAGGCACATTTTCAGCAAAATACGCAACGAGAAGCGAATGGTCGATTCGTTGTCTCTATCCCTTTCAAGAAGCCTGTAGAGGTATTGGGTGATTCATTGCAAATCGCTCAGAAAAGATTCTTATCATTAGAGAAGCGGTTACAAGCGAACCCTGACTTGTCCAATCGCTATTCGAGTTTCATGAATGAATATTCTGAATTAGGTCATATGTCCGTTTCAAACCCTAATTCAAACGAGATATCCTATTATCTACCCCACCACGGAGTCTTAAAAGAGGAAAGCCTGACAACTAAACTCCGAGTTGTATTCAATGGTTCTCAAGCAACCACTTCCGGGCAATCTCTGAACAGCATTCAGATGGTTGGCCCAACCGTGCAGCAAGACTTATTTTCAATTCTTGTTCGCTTTCGCAAGCATTTATTCGCTATATCAGCTGATATCGAGAAGATGTATCGCCAGGTTCTGGTGAATCCTAACCATAGGCCCCTTCAGAGAATCTTGTGGCGACCCTCCTCAGCTGAGCCTCTTCGGTCGTACGACCTGAATACGGTCACGTATGGCACCGCTTCAGCATCTTTTCTTGCTATTCGATGTTTAACCCAATTGGGCATCGAATGTGAGGCTTCAAATCCCGAAGTCTCTCGAATCATAAAGGAGGACTTCTACGTCGACGACCTTCTGACAGGTGCCGACACTCCTGAGAAAGCGCGTACTCTCTGCTCAAATTTAGATCAGATTCTTGAGTCAGGCTGCTTCAAACTTAGAAAGTGGATTTCTAACTCTCCAGAAGTTCTCGATGGAATACCAGATTCCGATTTGCATCCGGGTGTTCTTGATTTCAGTGCACATGAGCACACAAACACCCTTGGTTTGATTTGGTCCTTTAAAAGCGATCATCTGATGTTCAATATTTCAAATTCTACAAGTATTAAGGCTACGAAGCGTAGCATCTTGTCTGAAATATCGCAGATATTCGACCCGTTGGGTCTTCTAAGTCCATGCACCATGGGTGCCAAGGTTCTTTTGCAACAGCTTTGGATGGAAAAGCTGGATTGGGATGAACCCGTTCCTAAAGCCATACAAGAAAAATGGTTAACCTATCGCAGTGAGCTTCTCATGCTCAATGACTTAGCAATTCCTCGTCACGTCCTCTGTCGGAGCGTGGTCGAGATAGAGCTCCATGGTTTCTGCGACGCCTCTAACAATAGTTACGGTGCGTCGATATACCTACGTTCCAAGAATCAGGAAGGGGAAGTACAGGTTCACCTTCTCTGTTCCAAGGCCAAGGTAGCCCCTTTAAAGCCCTTGACAATCCCGAAGCTCGAGCTCTGCGGAGCTGTTCTTCTAAGCAAACTTTCCGTGCAAGTCATAAAGGCACTTGATTTGCCCATATCTAGAATCTGTCTGTGGACAGATTCCACAATAGTGCTAGGATGGTTGAAAACCAGTCCAAATCTTCTTAAGACCTTTGTGTGCAACAGAGTTGCTGATGTTCAGCAACTCACCTTTGATGCCACTTGGCGGCATGTTCCCACAACGTCTAATCCTGCTGATCTTCTCACTAGGAGAATCACCCCTTTAGGTTTGAAAGGATTGAGCCTTTGGTGGCATGGTCCCACCTGGCTAAGCGAAGGTGAGGCCTCTTGGCCTACTTCCAAACATGTTCGTGCTGAGCTTCCTGAATTCAAAAAAGAAGTTCAGAGTCTTCCTGTAACCTCTGTTGAACCATTTCCGTTCAATCAGTATTCAAGCTTTGCTCGCCTACAACGAGTTATAGCTTATTGCTTTCGTTTTCATAACAATGCGCGAGCCCCTAAGGCTGATCGTCTTTCTGGTCCCCTCTCTACAGATGAACTGCAAGCATCTATTGTAAGGCTTGCCAGGTTCTCCCAACGCGAGTCCTTTCCTGACGAACTTAAACTGTTGTCACAGAACAAGCCTGTGAAACAATCTTCTGCTTTGATATCCCTGAATCCCTTTCTGGATTCCGAGGGACTGCTAAGAGTTGGTGGTAGGCTCCACAACTCTCAATTACCCTTTGACAAGAAGTTTCCTCTAGTGATTTCTGGCAAACATACATTCGCCAAACTCCTAGTATCGCATGAGCATCTTCGGCTTCTCCATGCCGGACCTCAAATGCTGTTAGCTAATCTCAGAGAACGATATTGGATCACCTCTGGCAGAAATATCGTCAAGCAAGTGGTTCATCAATGCTTACGGTGTTTTAGATTCTCTCCTAAGTTAACTGAACCCATAATGGGAGACCTGCCAGCCTCTCGTATTCAATCATCGCCCCCATTTCATACGACTGGTATCGATTATGGTGGACCGTTCATGATAAAGGATCGCAAAGGACGTGGTTCTAAACTAGTGAAGTCCTACCTTTGTCTATTCGTTTGTTTTATCACAAAGGCAGTGCACCTTGAATTGGTCGCTGATCTTTCTACTGAAGCTTTCTTAATGGCTTTTCGCCGGTTTGTAGCTCGTCGAGGCAAACCGCTCCATGTATATTCAGACAATGGCACTAACTTTGTAGGCGCTAATTCCGAGTTAATCGAATTAGGCAATTTTCTCGCGGAACAAAACCCTTCTATTTCCGAATCAGTCGCGAACGACGGAGTAGCTTGGCATTTTATACCCGCGCACAGTCCCCACTTTGGCGGATTGTGGGAGGCCGGAATCAAGTCCTCCAAACATCACATACGTCGCGTTATAGGTAACGCTAGTCTAAATTACGATGAATTTTGCACTTTGTTAGCACAGGTGGAAGCGACCTTAAACTCCCGACCCCTGTCCCCTTTGTCCTCTGATCCAAACGACCTTCAGCCTTTGACTCCTGCTCATTTCCTGATTGGTCGTCCGTTGGTGTCACTGCCTGATCCCAACGTAACTGAGATAGTCGAGTCTCGGCTGTCTAAATACCAGAGAATACAACAACTACACCAGAATGTGTGGAAGAGATGGAGTAAAGAGTACATCTCGGAACTCCAACAGCGCACCAAATGGCGCACGCATCTTTCGGACCTCCAGCCTGGTTCCATGGTCCTCATCAAGGATGACAATCTACCCCCTCTGAAGTGGAGGTTAGGCCGGGTCACCGAGCTGCACCCTGGCCTTGACGGCGTTACGCGTGTGGCGTCAGTGAACACTGTGTCAGGGATCGTGAAGCGATCCTTCGCTAAATTGTGCCCGCTACCTAGTGTTGTGAACTAGTGCGTTAGCGTTCAGCGCAGTTTTCGTAAAGCCTTTGGCTCCCCATTGTTCGGGTTTTCTTGTACTAGATTAAGACCATGTACTATTAGGCTTTGTATATATGTGTGTTCATGTTACATGTCAACTCTGTACTGTTTTATTTGAAAGGTTACCCTTTCCAAGGCGGGCGGTATGTTAAGGACTTTATAAACTTTTGCCGCCTCTCTTACATTCTGTATTTATACTGTGCGCAGTAGACTGCCGGGCGTGCTTCCGATTCTAAAAACACTTACGTTTCATCTGTCAAAGTGGCAGCATGCAAACCGGTCACGCACTACGAAAACTAATTCTTTGTAAATGTTAAACTGTTAGTGTTAATTTATGGCAATAAATTACTACTTTTGCTTTTCAACGTGTGTATAATTCAGTGAAACCTACAATCCATACAGTCCACAAATTCCAAGGCGAGCTGGCAATCAGGAATGTTCCAAATAACGAAAAACTGAGAAGGCTACAAAACATGGGAACTTCGATCCTGATTAGTGCTCAAACAATCTTCTTTCCAATATTTTTTCATAAATCTTCATGGGTGAACTTAATAGGGTGATACCTCTGTAATTGTTACAGTTCGAACTGTCTCTTTTCTTATGGATTGGCAGAATTTTTCCTATTTCGCACACTTTAGGTACTATCTTGTCCATCCAAACTTTATTATAGATATTTAGTACTAACCGTTCATTGATCATCTCTGCCTTTATTTTGTCATGTCCAGGTGCTTTGCTAGTTTTTATACTTTTAATTGCTTCTCTCATTTCTAGCATCTCTATTTCCTTGACCTCATCTTTTCCTATGTTGGTTTCTTTTTTCTCTCTCATTTCTTCTTTTTCTTTTCCACCCTCTTCGTTTTCCTCCAATCCCATTGAATTCAGCAACTCTCCAAAGTATTCCCTCCATCTTTCCATAGTTTCATGTTCCCCTATGAAAATGTCTCCTTTCTTATTTCTTATCCTACCCTCATATGTTGGTTTATTATTTCGCAGTGACTTGTAGTACTTTATAAAATAGTTGAAGGTTCGCTTTGCTGTTTTTCTTCGTTTCCCCGAATTCTTTCCATGTGTTTTGTTTATCTTGGGACACCAAATTCTTTTATTCTTTGATCTTTTATTTTTTTTGTATGCTTCTTCGTTTCGGTTAGTTAAATATTTCTTCCATATTTTCTTTTTGATTTTGACCTTTTCTTTAATGTTATCGTTCCACCACTCTGTTTATTTTTTGTTATTTATTGCTCTGGTAGTTCCACACACTTCTAATGCAGCTTCCAGTATTACACTGTAACACGGCGTTTTACCTAGCCCTACACTCTACTGTACTATTACCTTACAATGCCCTGGGTCGCTAGCTTATTTAGTCGGTGAGGTATGAGGCTCTATTAGCATCGTCAGTGCGGCTAAGGGAAAGCTAACCTGAAATATTGTACTTACACATGCAAACACTACCAGTAAGAAAAGCCCAACAGTTTACATGAATACATATAATCTGTAAGAAAACACAGACACAAGAAAATACATACAAACAAATACATAAAACGGTTGCGCGCTACACATGGGAAATTGCCTTAACTAGATCCTTAAAGTTTTGTTATCCATGCAGGCCAAAGTTCACGAGCGCGAGGTATAATGTAATTCCGTGCACAAATAAACCTAACGTGAAGTTGTTGATTCTTTAAAATGTGCCGATGCTTGGAATCCTCTAGACGCCGAGTCAGCAAATGACGTGATGACTGCGTAATAGTTGCCGGTACTTTTCCATTATTTGGGCCGCAGACACATTGCTCACGGTTGTGTAATTATTCATTAAAACAATGTTGTAACTGCTCTCTTATTTCGTAGCGCAGTTTCAAGCAGGAACTAACCTTGTTTTAATCCTTCCACCGAAAAGCCGGGAATAGCGCTGAGTGCCTCTTTGAGCGATGTCAAATCGGAACACCGCGGAATCACTTCCAAGGTGATGTTCTATTCTGATAAACAGCACCTCGGCTGGAGATGCATGGTATCAGCTGCTTGCATGGGCAAACCTTCAAAAAGACTTTTAAAAGGCCGATCCGCACTCTTTACTAGCTTGGGGGCGAATGAATCTCCCGCAGCCCACGATGTTGTTGCGATTTTGGCTGTTCTTTGTTCTCGGGATTATAATGCTGGATCTGCAAATTCCCACACGTTTGCACTATTGAGTTCCCATCCGGAACCTTACAGTACGCGGCCGCTTACACAGAGTTTTTTACTTATACCTCACTGCCACTTGAATAAGACATAATAACACATACTGTTAAGCTTTATTACTAATTGTGTATATAATAAAAAGGTATGAAATATGTAAACACAGGTGATATGAATTGGCCCGTTTCAACACTTTTAAACGTTTTCCATAATTGTTCTAAATTTGCCCCCTTCATGCTTTGCGGTAGCATTCTTATCTTCCTATTTATACTTCCTTTGTATCGGTTACTTACGTCTGTGTTATTTAGTTTATAAGTTATTGTTTCGAACTTGTCTCTTGATGGTTCAGGACTGTATGTTTCTGTTCCTATTTTTACCACCACTGTATATCTCTGCTTCACTGCTAACATTAACATCTTTCACTGCTCTTCTGTTGGTAATTTCTACTAAAATGTAGTCTATTATGGATCTTTCGATTCTGCTCGGCGCCTCTATCGTAAACTTATGTATATCTTTGTGTTTGTAAAATGTATTTGTTATTATTAAATTATTCAGTATACAATAGTCTATCAGCTGTTCTCCATTATTGTTTTTTGTATTTTCACTAAATTTTCCTTCTACTTTTATATCTTTGCTTTCTATACTTCTAATGTTCCATTGTTGCCAATTTCCATATTTTGTTTTCTTTTGTTGGATTTGGTACTTCCTTATTTTGTATTTGCTCCGTTTGCCTAGTCCTTTTCTTTGTATCCCATTCCCTTTGTGCTTAATAGCTTTTTGGTAGTTGTTTTGATAATTTGCTAGGCCGTGTGTTTTCTTTCCTTGTCGTTCCTTGAGGTGACCTCTCTTCGACTATTCTAGCCTCCGTTTTCCTTTCTTCCACTTCTTTGTCGTTCCCATTTTTCTCTATCTTCTCTGTTTGGATGTTTTGGTTGTCGATTATTTCATCGTTTTGTTCTCTACTTAGTTGTTCTGCCTTGTAGCTTTCCCTATTTACTATTAGTTTGTTGTACACTACATAATTATGCTCTATTTCCACATTCTCTTGCCGTTTTCATGTGCTGAATTGTAGTTTCTTTGGGAAATCCTCCGTTATGTATTATACTTTGGTTCCTTTCAGTTTTTTAGTGGTTTTCAGGATTTCAATCTTTCTGTTATTAGAGCTTAGTTCTATTAGTATAGGTCTCTTTTGGTCATTTCTGTAACTCCCCATTATCAGTATCTCTTTTATTTCGATTTCCATGCTTATTTGTATTCTCATGTCCCTTAAAAAAATTCTTGTTTTCGCTTTCAAATGTAGTTCTGCTTCATCTTTCGTGTCTTGCATTCCACGAATTACCAGCTTATTTTTCCTTACTTCCCTTTCTAGCAGAGTTATTCTTTCTTCCTTCTTCTTCTTCTTCTTATTCTTATTTGATAGGCAAATTGCCTGTTTTATTCTGGGTATGGGTGTAAACCTATTCCTGCGATGTGGATTGCCAGCTATCCCTCCATCTCTTGTGTGGTCGTCCAGGGAGTCTTCTGCCTGGAGGGATTTCGTTTCTAACTATCTTAACCAGTCTATCCTCCGTCATTCTATTTATGTGTTCGTTCCACTGTCTTCTGCGGTTTCTCGTCCACCGAACTATGTCGTCAACTTCTCATTTTTCTCTTATTTCTACGTTTCTCTTCCTGTCATGTAGTGTGTAGCCTGTGATCATTCTCAAAGTTTTCATTTCAGCCGTTCTCAGTTGTCTTTTGGACGTTGCCGTATCAGCTCTTGATTCTGCTCCGTATGTCATTACGGGTCTAAGGCAGGTCTTATATATGCGGGTTTTGCAATGGGTGCTAATGTTCTTATTCCGCCATATTACGTTCTTTAGGCATCCGGATATTGCCGCCGCTTTATTGACTTGTCGTACTTCGTCTTTAAGATCGCCATAGCTCGAGATTTTACAGCCTAGGTAGTCGAAAGACATGATCTGTTCTATAGGACTGTCGTCGATTGTTATTTTACAACGTAATGGTTCCTTGGCTATAACCATACATTTAGTTTTGGTTTTAGAGATGGTCATTTTGTATTTTTCGGCTTTGATCTTGAATGCGTATAGTAGGCGTTGTAAGTCGTCTACTGACTCCGCGATGAGGGCGGCGTCGTCCGCGTAGCAAATGATGTTGACTCGGTGGTTTCCTAGACGAAAGCCGATATCTTTTTCTTTGACTGCGTCTATGATCTTGTCCATAACAGTATTAAAGAGAAGCGGACTGAGGCTATCTCCTTGGCGTATTCCTATAGTGGTTTTTATTTCTTTTGTCAGTTTGTTGTTAGTTCTTATTTTGGTGGAGTTGTTGGTGTTGAGATCTTGGATTATTTTTATATAGTCTTGGGAAACGTTCTTTTCTTGCAATATTTGTAGGACGTCATTTAAGCGAATTTGGTCGAATGCCTTGGTGAGGTCGACAAAACATATGAAGGCCGGTGCGTTATGTTCCAGCGATTTTTCGGCTATTTGGCGTAGGGCGAAGATGGCGTCTACGGTCGATCTATTTTTTCTAAAGCCCTGTTGTTCTTCATTCATAGGGAGAGTGGAACTGATTTCATCTGCCAGTATGCTGGTCATTAACTTCATAATTGTGCTTAGCAGCGTTATTCCTCTGTAATTGGAGGGATCTTTCTTGTCTCCTTTTTTAAATACTGGAATGGTGACGCTGTTCTTCCATTCTTTAGGGACTCTTCCTTGCATTATTATCATGTTAATGAGTTTTGTCAGTTCTTTAATTAAATGGTCTCCGCCGTATTTAATAAATTCGTTATGTACTCCGTCCTCGTTCGGTGTTTTTCTGTTTTTTCTTTCTTCCTGTTCCGGTATATATTTTTTCATTTGTGGATTTTCCTTTTTTAGCTTCGCATGCTCCTTTTTGAGCATACCTAACTCAATGCTGAGCGTATCAAATTTTTATTCTATACGCATTGTAGCTACTTTTGCCTCCATTACTGTATTTGGTTTTTATTTCCTATTTTTAGTATACAGCCTGATTTATTTTTATGCAACCTGTTGCTCTTTACTGTGTATAATGTGTTGCCTGTCTTGCATTTATCGTGCTGAAGTTTATAGCGGCAATTTTCGTTTAACTTTCTTCACTATTAATTCATGCAATTTTCAAACTTAACCTTTATCTTTCTATAACCTCAAACGTTTCCTTTATGATATTTTAATTACTCACAGTTTTTGGCTCTGCAAATTTCATTTACTCAGTCTCCTGTATGTTTATTATTTCCACTGACAATTTCCTGCTTAATTTTATTACTCGATATGGTCTAATTTGGGCTTTAATATCGGAGTAGCACTTTGACACGCGCTTGTTTGTTAAGGGCGGCGTACTGCATCTGTCAGAAAGGAATAAAGCTTTCTGAAATATTGCCGTAGAAAAAACAGTTTTCTTCTGAATTGCTGCTCTGAGGAAGGAAACCCAAACTATATTGTTTATCAACTAGTCCTTTGTTACTGTCTCGCAGTTGTAACAATGTAGGTTGCAATAAAGGTGAAGAAGAGCAGCGAATACTAACATCATCTGCCAAAAATTTTATATTTCTTGTGATGTGTGAAAGATCTATCATTTTGCCGAAAGTAACCGGGCAACTTGAATTTATCTGTAAAATTAACCAACCAATTCGGATATTTATTATACAGGGTGTCAGGAAAGTCAACCGTGTCACTTCTGGAGGTGCTAGGGGATTCTATATGGAGTCGAAAAGTCTTAATCCATTTTGAGCTTAGAAGCATAGTTTTCGTAAAAACAAATGTTGAAAATTAAAAAGAAAAAGTTGAGAACTGCTGTACTGTACCTTAAATTGGAGGCTTGACACAGTGTCTTGAGATAGGCTGGGAAAACAATTGTCACATATGCCGTCTACATACATAATTTATTAGCTTTTAGAACACTTTTAAAACGGAGTTTGATAATTTTAAATCCAACAATGAAGACAAAATATCTACGTACTCACAGACCCAACATCACCAGAACACCATACACAATAGTATATTGCAGCCCGAGATGGGAAGTGTTTCATTATTGTCGAGAGATCAGTTAGCTGATTGAGACGCGAAGCGTCAAAATCAGCTATTATCTCGAGACTAAGGAAACTTCCTGTCGAGGTTTGTATACTATTTTATTCGCAACCACTTTATTCTAAACAATAATTGGAAAAATTATATTATGATACGACAGGTTGTGACGCGCATGAATGGATCAATGAGATTCCCAGTGCACCTACCTACTCAGCGGTCGGGAATGTACTTCCCGCACTTGAGCGGGAAGTGAGTGCGGGAAGTAGCGGGCTGAAATGTACGACTTCCCCTACTCAAATGAGGTCAGGAATGTTAACATTACATATATGGTTGCGAATAAAAAACATTACAGCATACTTCTGCACAGTGTATATTTTTACTGCAAAAGTCAAACACGCAATTATTTATTACATTGACATTAATTGACAAAAAAAAAACATCAAAAACACAAAAAGCAGTAGGTGCCATACAGCGGTTCACAAAATTTGCGGTACCAATTTCAGCAGTGAATTCTGAAGAGATTATGCTTCTAAGCCAAAAATGGATTAGGACTTTTCGACTCCATCTAGCGTCCCCTACCATCTCCAAAAGTGATACGGTTGAATTTCCGGACACCCTGTATAATGTCATGGCAAGATCAGCATGATAAACTCGATAAGCATAATGTCACCCCGTTGCAAGCGTTTTATCTATGTTAAATGTTTTAGTAATATTATAGTTTTTTATTATTTTTATGTATAGATGTGCAAATAGAAAATGTATACCTTTATCTACCGTATATCCAAAACAGTGTGTTCAGCAAGCAGGTTTTGTAAACAAAAACAGAAATTTAGAAGAAATGTGCAGCTTCTCAAATGATCCACACTAGATTTATTCTACAGAGCAAAAAAAATATATGGAAAATGTTGTTACTATCAGTTATAGTGCAAAATAGTTTTGGCAATAAATAAAGTACCTTACAGAGATTTCGAATCTGAACAGGAATGTTTTATAGCATCTTAAAGGTTCAAGATGATCTTATCACTATCAGTTCTAGTTTTCATTCGGTTATTGATTGTTGTATTTTCTTCTGTTCTTATTGTAAAGTATTGCAACCCTTGTGTTAGGGGCTGCAACCCTGTCAGTGGTCTTAGGGGTAGTTTTCCCTCTTAGACCAACTAATTTCGCTTCTATGGAGGATAACTCGGTTGCTGACCACTGAACTTAATTTAGGGGTTGTGAGGCCTAGATTTGATGGAATAAAACACCCCAGAAATAATAAAACTATATTGAAAACAAATAATAATTCTGCACCATTACAATGAATATTCGCCCTATCGGTTCTATGATTAATTAGCTGTAAGTGTCGTTAAAAGGATTGATCAAAATTATGCTTAATTTTTATGACATCAATTTACTTTGGAAGGGAAGAATAAACATAGCAGCCCTGCTTTTAGTTGGTTAATAAAATACACATAAATGACTGACCTTCGTCCAGGTGCCGTTGCTAGAACTTGGAGGGTGAATGTTAATTTTATTTATTTGCGGTACGCCCGAATTGACTTAGGTAATTTAAATATGCTAGGCTAGATTTTAGATCCCCTGGTCGGTAATCCTTGAATTTTGAGTGGCTTGTCACATGCACTAGTCACATAACGATTTGAATATAACTTTCAATTTTGACTTAAGTTGATTCGCGCCTTGCGCGGCGTCGCGCCGGACGCGGCGTCGCGCCGGACGCGGTACGCCCGAAAACGGCTTTTGCCGGTAATTAGTTTATTATCTCGCGTAACCCGGAAAAGACCGCGTGTCCAGTTCGTGTTCCCCAAAAGGTAATTTTCTTTCGGGACAAAAACGAATGTCTTTCGTACTCTCCCGTTTTGCAAGATAACATTTTTGAATTAGAACTCGCGCGCTCTGGGATTGCAAATTCTGCATATCCCATGCGGTTTTGCACTGCCTGCCAATTCGGCACTTCTTTATTCTGAGAAAGCTTTTGGTTAATCAACACCGGATGTAATTCAACCGCTTCGTGGATTATAACGATGTAGTCTTTTCGTTCTTACCAAATGAACTTTTGCTTTCGCAATAAATGTAATTTATGCAGGGGCGGCTTTGATTTATTCTTCCTCCTGACAACTTAAAATCTATAAGGTTTATAATTATAAACGCAATTTCTTGCGGGTTGTTACATTATTATATGACCGCACCAACTGAACCTTTGTGCATTTATTTGCCTTATTATATCCTCTTTCTCTGTATGTGTATGTTGCACCCAAAAATCTTTGAAAAAAAGTTTCTTCTTCTTTTCTTTCTCTACTACCCAGTTATGCCTCACAGTGTTGGGTTTTTGGTCCATCTCTAGAAGTTATTTCTATCTCTCGCCAAAATCCTTGCTTCTGTGATGGTTTTCCTTCTTTTCTTTGCCATTTCTCTGATGTTTTTTTCTTACTGTAGCTTCGATCTGCCTTGTGTTCTATCATTCGGCCACATTTCCATCATCTTCTTGAAAATCCTTTCATTTCTCATACGTTTATTTCTTCTACCAATGGTTTTAGATTTATGTCGTCCCTTATACTTTTCTACTCTTCCTTCTTAGTGGCATGTAGAATTTTGCTTTTCTCAGTGTTTATCTTCATTAATTTTTCCTATAGGCAGGTGTTCCAGAACTTTCTTTGAAGATCATTTATGTTCCCTGATACTAGAACAATATGATGAGCATATACAAGTCCGTGTGTGTACACTGGGTTTGGACGATAGTATCCTAGTCTTGAGGCTCTTGCTCGTCTTTTTGCCATTTTTATTATTTGTCGATATAAGTGACAAACGGTAGGGAGATTGCCCTGTTTTATTCCGTTTTTGTATGTCTTTCCATTCACTCGAACGGTCCGTAGCACTTTATGGTATACAGTGTGTACATAAAGTATGGAATAAATTCATTATCTAGAAAAGGAAAAGGTTTTCGGAAAAATCCTCGGACACGTCAACCTTTGTTTTAAGATGCGCATCTTTTGACGTTCTAGTCTCATTGGTGACATCATTACTGTTCCGGATATGACGTCATCGACATTTTTTTCAAATGGCAACCTTTATTTTTGACAGCGCCATTTGAAAGAGCATATTTTTCTGCATACAGCACATCAAAATCTTTGTCATGTTACATAAGGAAATTTTCGAGAAAATTAATGTTATAACGATTTAATTAATTTTAATTAATTTATTTTATTTAGTTAATTGAACAAACTAATTAATTAAGTGTTGAAACTGAAGTCCTTCCTAGCTTTGTAAAGGTCTCTTTCTAACCACTCTTTTTATTATAGCAAAAAAGACATTTTATCCACAATCACCTTATAATTGAAGTTTTATCCACACTTATGAACCGTCTAAAGTACCACTTTATCCACTAGTGGAATAATGAAATTACTTTATTTCACTAGTTGGATAAAACCATGTCACTTACTACTGCAGTGTTGGTAGCACTGTCAAGCTATGCCAAATTCGAAATTTGTACGTTAAGTTTTGCGTCAATCTGTGTCAAATAACAAACAAAACTTAACCTATTAACCTCTCGAATTTGACATAGACTGACAATACACTTCAGTACCGCCAAACGTATAACATTTGATCTTTCGGTACTTTCCAAATTGTCACTATGACTTTTCATGGCTGTCAATACAAAACGTATGTTTTTTACTTCCTTTTACGATAAAGGAAGTATTGGATTCACCTCAAAAATTACAAATTGAGTTTTCAACAGATCTTCACGTTTTAGAGTCCCCTGAATTAATTAGTTTGTTCAATTAACTGAATAAAATAAATTAATTTTAAATCACTATAACATTAATTTTATCGAAAATTTCCTTATGTAACATGACAAAACTTTTGATGTGTTGTGTGCAGAAAAATATGCTCTTTCAAATGGCACTGTCAAAAATAAAGGTTGCCATTTGAAAAAAATGTCGATGACGTCATATCCGGAACAGTAATGATGTCACCAATGAGACTAGAACGTCAAAAGATGCGCATCTTAAAACAAAGGTTGACATGTCTGAGGATTTTTCCGAAAAGCTTTCCCTTTTCTAGATAATGAATTTATTCCTTACTTTATGTACACACTGTATACTTTTGATGACTCTTAGTAGCTTTCAATTCATTTGAAGTCCTTCCAGTGCCTCCCATGTGTGTTTTCTGGGGACTTTGTCGAAAGCTGCTCTAAAGAGCCATTTACACGAACAAGAATTTCTGGTACAGTGACGTTACCAGTCTAGTTAAAAGTAAATTGTAAGACCGTTTACACAAACAAGTTTTTCTTGTAAATTCACTTGCAGCTGGCTGTCATGCAGTCATACCAATCTATTTAAAATTAAATAGAAACATAACCTCAAAAAAATAGGTCTATCCTGTGGGCTAGCATAGTTTTTTTTCATAATTTTCATACAGTTGTATCAGTAATTGAATTTCTTCTCTTTTCCACTGCCCCATTTTTAACATATATATGTCTTTGAGACAGAACGAAACTTAAAATCACGTAACAAAGTTGTGTTTACTAACGCAACGAAGAGGTTATGTTTACGAATTGGCACAGGTTGGTATTACGTTCATAAACTAACTTTTCGTGTGTAATTTTTATTTTGAAACTGGGGTACAACTTACAACGCGCTCAAAAACAGACGTTGGTAAACTGCCAAGTGTTTGTTATGATGGTTAATTTATTTAATGGTTGGACGGGAAGGGAAAATGTCAATCACATCTACCTGAACTTAACTGCACACGAAAACAGCTGGTCTGTGGATCTAACGTGATCACGTTTCTGTTGTCTAATGCCACGCTGCATCCAGTTCGCTAAATTCAAGCCGCCAAAGTTATAGGATTGGATTTACTTGACGCATCCGATCAAAATTTCAAACGAGAATGTTTATCTTGTAAAATTCAAGTGGATGAACACAAGCAGATTGTGTTTCCATCCGATATAAGCCCCGAGATAAACGTACTCATTGTTGTCCAATTTATATGTTGTCACTTTTTGTTTACAGTTGCTTGTTTTGGTTCTTAATATTTCTTATTTGTGTACTAGAATGTCCCTTGAGTTTTTCACTATGTTTCATAACTGTTGATTTTCTAAGTGGCTTCTTCTAACTTTTTTCCAAATTCTTCTCAGAAGTCCCTTTTGGCTTGCTTTTCAGCTTACTTTGCTTCCTTTGTTTCTGTAGGTGAGTGACTTTACCTTTTTTGATGCTGCACACTCTTACTGCTGTTTGAATTATTGTCTTTTTAAATTCCTTCCATCTCTCACTGATACCTCGTTAGTTATCAGCCGGTTGTCTTTCTTCTAATTTATTAAGGTGTGCGGTTAGTTTGTTTTCATATTCTTTCATTTTTGCGGGATTTCTAAAGCTTCTAGCTTAATTGCCTCATGTTCTTGTTGGTTTTTAAGGGAAGGTTATATTTTGGTGTTGGTTACCACTAGTCTATGATCTGTATTTAGCTCTGCACCTCTAATCACTTCAACATCTTCTACTGCGTATTTCATACTTCTGGTGTATGTTATGTAGTCTATCTCTTTTGTCATCTCTCTTCAGCTTCATGTGTAATTTTGTATTCGCCACAATTTTCCTATAAGTATTTGGTTGTTCTTTCATTGTTCCATATCCCTGCTGTTTTTGTTTTCTGATGAGGCGCTCCAATCTCCAATGATCATGACATGTCATGTTTTAGACTGTAATTTATCTATAATTCTTTGCAGATCTCTATAGAAAAGGTCTTTCTGTTGATGCATATACAGGGTGAGTCAATATTCACTCCCCAGCCCTCGTGTATGTGTTCTACAATTAAAAGTAAGACAAAAATGAAGGATACTAAAATTCCGAAAGCGAAGTCGTTTTCAACTAAAATTGAAATAAATATTTTTTTTTTAAGTTTCGTTTAATCTTATTGCATTCAAATACAAAACTCCTTTACAACAACGTGCAACAATGTTTTTTCAACATGATGGAACACCTACACATGCTACATTACAAGTGCGAAAAATTTTGAATCGCCGTTTTCCTAATAAATGGATTGGGCGGGGTGGACCAATAACGTTGCCAACCCAGTCTCCCGACTTAACTCCAATAGATTTTTGGCTGTGAGAATAAATAAAAGAAAAGGTTTATTTTACTGTGCCTGCTGGAATGGCAGAAATAAATGATGATAATTTCAATTCTGTTGCCAGGAACTTTAGTCATAGGTTGCATACGTGTATTAATGGTAACATTTTTGAGGGTTTCTTGAGGAATTAGATGTTTTGCTGATGTTTATCTCGACACAGATACTTTTTTTTTTATATTTTAAGTTTTCTCTTGTATTTGAATTTATCGAGATTAAACAAAACTTGAAAAAAAATTTGCTTAATTTAATTTTACTTAAAAACGGTTGCACTTTCGGAATTTTAGTATTCTTTATTTTTGTCTTATTTTTAATTGTAGAACAGATATATCCGAGGGCTGGGGAGTGAATATTGACTCATCAGAAATAAATTATGATAATTTCAATTCTGTTGCCAGGAACTTTAGTCATAGGTTGCATACGTGTATTAATGGTAAAATTTTTGAGGGTTTCTTGAGGAATTAGATGTTTTGCTGATGTTTATCTCGACACAGATACTTTTATTATTTTTATATTTTAAGTTTTCTCTTGTATTTGAATTTATCGACATTAAACAAAACTTGAAAAAAAATTTGCTTATTTAAATTTTACTTAAAAACGGTTGCACTTTCGGAATTTTAGTATTCTTTATTTTTGTCTTATTTTTAATTGTAGAACAGATATATCCGAGGGCTGGGGAGTGAATATTGACTCACCCTGTATTTGTATTATTCCTATTGTCTCTTTTAGCTCTAAGCTGATGGTTCTAATCCGCAAATTTATGGGTTCCCAGGTAATTTCTTTTGCCTCTTCATTGGTCACTATTCCCACTCCTTCTTTAGCTATATTTCCGAATGGTATTCCAATGTATCACAGTACCTCTGTCTAGGTCTTGATCCCTTGTCCCTTCCTCCTTACCTCACTGATCCCTAGAATGTTTATTTTGTATCTGTCCATTTTTTTCTATTTATTCTTCTTTTCCTGTCAGTGTTTTAATATTTCAACACATTTTTTTTCTCGCCGGTTGTTTCCGTTGAGACTGTTCTATTTCAAAGCCCCCATTTTTGCTCTTAATCATCTTACCTCGTCTGGGTGATTGCCCTACGAAGATGCCCCTGTTTTTTGGGACAACTAAGTTGTATTCTGGCAATGAACCCCGTTTTTTTACCTCCCCCTCCTTCTTTCTCATCGTGGCTTGGGATAGGCATGACTATATAGCCATGGCAGAGTTGCAACATTTTCATAATGCCTGAATGTTTTATATCCAGTGCTTTTACAGCTTGCTTTTTTGCATTTTTATGTGTTTTTAGGTAACCTAAATTCTTTCATTTCTATAAATTTATATTTTCCCTGCTTGCAATCCTACTGTTGATCTTTTCGTCCTCTTCTGCACTTGTGTTTTTGCTTCATTTATTAAGAGTCCTCTTTTCTCACCTCCTCTTTCGACTATTTTTAAGTTTTCTTGAACTTTTTTCTACTTCCTGCTACATAACTAGACCATCGGCATATGCTTCTCACTATTGATTGTGCCCTTGCCTTAGTTTTTTACTTTAACTTCGTCCGAGGCTCATACAACGAATAAAAAATCCTAGAAAATACCATAATTTTTTTCCTCATGGTCCTTTGGATTGCTGAAAAATCCCTCCCACCGTAACTGTTAATTTAAGGAAGAGAAAAAATCGGCTGGGGCCACATCTGGCGAGCAGACGAATGTGCCAGTGCATTGTCGTGCAAGCCTTTTTCAGATTTATATCTGCAACTATTACTGTCTCTGTGTTGATCTCTCTGATTTCTAACATCCAAACAATTATTAAAATACCATCTTCTGCTAGTTTGAAGAACTCGAGGTTGTCTGATGTCCTACTCTTTCATCATTATTTCAACCTTCTATGCCATGTCAGCACTCTTAGTTTTCATAAACATTTCTCTCTGTATGCACACTTTGTTCCATTGTGTAATTACTGACGTGACGCAAAAACTAACAAAAACATCTGCTATTTTTGAATTTGTCAAACAAACAAGTTGAAAGTTGCACTTCAGTAAACAAATATGTGGAAGTACTTCCACTTACCTTGATAAATAACGTTAGTAGGATTAGAGCAATAGTGCCAGTCTAGGAATTTAATTGTCACTCTGTGTAGCTTGTTTTGTATCGTATATTAATGTTAATAGTAATAATAATATGTCCCATTATCCCCCCAAGAGACATAGGGTGTTTTTAAGATTTCTCCACTGTTCTGTATTGTCTGTTATTCCCTGCAGCTTTGTAATTGTGAGTTGTGTTTCTTTTTCCACGATTCTGCACCGTATTATTTTCGGTTGTCTTTGTCTTTATCTTTATTTTTAACAGTCGTATTAGTTTTTCAGGTAGTGTTTTTAAGGCTATCCATGGTCTATTCATGGTCTGTAGAGTCAAATGCTTTTTTATAATTCACAAATAAATGGTGTAATGAGGACTAAAATTCTATAGATTGTTCTCAAGACATTATAGAGAATGTTGCTGTTTTCGAGTTCTTTGTCGCCAATTTGGTGGCTGATGTGAATAACACACACGAATAACTATAACACTCCTATTACTCCTTTCTTTTGCATACAGAATACAGACATAAATTAACTGGTTACGTGTGCGGATTAGCTTTTTATATTACAAGTGCAGAGCGAATAGGTCTGTTTAATCAGGCATACATATGAGCGGTTGTGAAGCTGACACTTGGCCCGTGGAAACACTCAAAGTAAATGTTCCACTAAGTATGAGATTAATATTAAACGCATTGAGGATCTGACTCTTTGCGTGTCTGTTTCACCAAAGTGGTTTAACAGGCAAAAACCTGATATGCAATGATCCCGTTCAACCCCATCGCTCTGGTTTATATACCCATGTTACACAATTTACACAATATACAAAAAGGATTTTCTATTCTAGTCACAACAATGGTATTGTATTCACAAGACGAAGGATCCGTTCACTTTCACTTGGGACGCAACGGTTGGAGGTTTTATGAGTTTATGACACCACTTGAAATTCACTCTCGATTTTTACAGCTGCAGTTTTGTATTGTGACTTCACTTTCGCTTCTGATTTAGAAAAGTGTATTTTAAGAAACCCTTTTAGTTCGAGGGACGTTGAATAATTTCTCTCCGTTGAATTCCGCACACAAATCACCTTTTTTAACTGCGTGCATCCGTTTGCTCGAAAGTTTTCTAATGGTACTTAAGCTGACTGCTTGCATTTCACAAATATTTATTGCGGACTGGCACTGTTTATTTTATAGGCGAGCTTCCTTTCTTTGGAATTCTTACGCTAACTGTTATTGCGATTTATGGCTCCACTACAATATTGATGTTGTAAATACAAGTTCGGCCAGCTCGAAATCTGTTTTGTTCTCTACCAATGTTCTTATTTAAAGCTATTTTGTAGAAGATCTTGTTTACTACACTTCGGAGATTTATACCTTGCCAGTTTTTACATTTTGTTGGGTCACTGCTTTTTGGAGATTTTACTATAATCACCTCTTTTTACTCCTCTGGGAATATTTCTTCTCACTAGACTTTTTCTATCTGCAAAGGCCGAAATTTTCCGCACCTTGGCAATTTGAACCGGGCTCGGTGAGACCATTCACAGTTGGGTATAGTATTCCAACCAAAATTTGGAAAGCTATTTAAAATCCAGTACACCATGAAAAGTGTAAGTCGTGTCTAAGTTGGTTTCATACAATCAGTAAATAATATTCTAATGTCAATCAGCTTTCAAGTAATGACAGTTCATCTGCAAACTGTACATGTAACTGTTTTGTTAAGGCATTGTAACATTATGCATGATTTAAGTAGGTACTAGTCGTGTTTTTAAAACCGTATAGTAGCATAGAATATGTTGAAAAACGTATATGTCTTCTAAACTTCCCAATGCATCTGTCAAATATGAAGGTTATTATCGAAATGGCACTGAATGACAATCAAACAGCAATTTTATGAATTAAATTACGAAATGACTTACTGTTCTCAATGCTGGCCTGATTTTAAATAGCTTTCCAATTTCTGGTTGGAATACTATACCAAATTAACTGTGCTCTACTCAGAACCACAGACCTAAGGGATAGAGTAAAAAGGTCAACACACCTTACACACAATGGTTGCTACGCAACCACGAAAGGCGCGCTTCAACTTTGTATCTCGTAACTCGGGGCAGGTTAAGCACTAGACTGCCAGATGCTAGCCTACAAAGCACCAGCCTCTACACTGCTAAGGTAACAAGAGGTTAACGATTATACATACATACATACATAAATAGAATCTATGGAACCTGTAGTATCCAGTTTCAACATGTCTACTGTAATTCGGTCTACACCAGGGGCCTTGCCGTTTTTCTCTATGTAATGCTTCTCTAGTTGGGCAGTCTATATCTATTTGCAGGTTGTGTGTTTGTTCTATTTGAATTGATTGTACAGTATCGCTTCTAACATTCATGACTTCTTCAAAATGTTCCTTCCATCTTATCAGCTATTGCTTTGTTGAAGTCAATATTTGTCTATCTTTGCTTTTTATTAATCTGCCTTTTGATTTCTTACTTTTCCTAATATTTAATTTATTGTTTCGCATAACTCCTTGCCATTGTCTTTTCTTGCTGCACTTTCTGCTTCCTTTGGTAGTCTCCCTAGGTATCGAATTTCTTTTAAACCTCCTCTTTACTTCTTTGCATGCTACTTTATATTGTTGCTGCATTTCTTTTCTCTTTTCCTCATTACCATTAAATTGTAGCCCTTTTTTTCTGTGTTTGACTTTGTCCCATGTTTCTTGCCTAATCCATTTTGCTCGTTAATTACGGGCTAAAAGTCATTTAAAAGTATTACATATTTAACTGCCCTATTTTCGATAAATCTAAATATTACCTGCTATTACAAGCTTTAAATTTCCAGGAATTCTTATTAATTAATTTGCGTTAGGCTAGGGCTCTCTTGTTGCATCGGCGTTAGTCTGGTTGCATATTCAAGGCTCCCTCCATTTTTCAAATTTGGAGTTTGTTATCAGTCTTTTTGGCCATTCGCCATATTGTGTAGCTGCAGAATAGCTGCCTTTGTGAGATTTCATTTTGAAGTGAGCCGTAATGGGATTATTTCGCAGGCATTTGGCCTAGAAATTCTTTTGTGTTGCATTTTGGCCCTTCCGGTGTTGACGATGCCGTCCCCGGTAAGGTTATTTTGCGATTTTCTAAGCCTCAAACTTAGTTTGGATTTTATCTGAGCAAGCAGGAGCCTAAAACACCTAAGAGTATGTTTCCTTAATGATGTTCATTTAGATTCTATGGAATGATACTCTTTTAGCTCCATTTTTGCGGTGTCCATTTGTACAGTTTCCTTTTTGCTGGGCGACCTGCTTGTGATTGGTGACGTTCCTTTTCGTTTGATGGCGTTCCCTTCTGGTGAAGACGGCCCCCAGTGCAAATTCCCCTTGCCTTCAATGGAGAGTTAAGGTAGAGGCTTGGGCGTAACCTCCTTCAGCGATACGTTACCTGCAGGCCCAAACCTCGGCCGAGCCAGCCACCCTGTTGTCCATCGCAAGGTCGGTTGCTTTGTATTCTAGCTTCGACTACTCGAACTTTGGGGTTCCGTTTTAATGTATTCCTGTGATCGTGCTACGATGTAATTAGTATTTATTAGACCTTTCTTATTATGTATTTTAAGCGTGTTCCTCGCCCATTTAAAGTAACTGATATAATTTTATTGCACCACGTTTGCATTGTAAAGAATCTATTGCGGTAGGTCATTCTAATTAGCTTTTTAGGTTAAAAGTCATTCGGACGGTTGTGCCTCACACCCCGTTCAAGTGTTAACATTATCGAATTTTGTACGGCATCTGCACGATAAACTTTAATTCTCGAACGTCACGTAACGTTGGTGACATGGCTTTAGATTGAATCCAGCCTCAAGATAGACCCGCATTTGCAAGTAATTACGTGCGTTATTAGCTTGTGACACTTTAACAAAATTTTGAAAACTTACCTCAGTCATTATCGGTTCGTAAAACGCTATATTAGGAGACAAGATCTTTGGTTCCGTGTAGGCATTATTGCATATTAAAGCTAACATTAAGATTGCTCTTGCATAGTGGGAATTTGGTCGAATTCAACTAATCAATCCAAATTTCAATCTGTAATATATGTGTCATAGCCAAGAAGCTATCGACCGCCTTCTTTTAGTAGTGCATTTGGCCATGTCAAACATCAATTTGTAATTCTCTTACACATTTTCACTTACAATAATTTACGTAGACTTATTTAACTGAAATTACGCCTGCATGTCAAGTACGCTCTGGCGATTATGTAAATTATGTACCGTTATTTTGGTGAGGTTTATTAAGACGCTTAATTATGATGATGTGATCTCCCTATTGTGGGTTTTTGATATTTAACTTTTGTGCTTCTTAAACTATAGACGTATTTTTTCTAAGATTAGGTGATAATCCGTATCAGCACCAGCACATAGTTTGTTTGTAACATATAATAGTGCCCCTTTCCATCTCAAACGTATACAAATATGGTCAAATTGACTCTCTGTTTTGCGATCAGGCAACACCCAGGTTATTTTGTGGCAGTCTTTATGTGAGAATAGCGTTGCTCATACTTTCAGCATATTTCAGGTAGTAGCTAGGTCTTTGTTACGGTTGCCAACTCTGGCATTAAATTCACCTACAGCTTTTTTATTTATTTCAAATATAATTTTGTTGAGTAAATTATAGATTTTTTTTATATTCAGTTGCCACTGTATTATTGTTAAGTACTTTTTTGTCTTCTATATTTAATCTTATCATTCTGATTCTCTCTGACACGGGTTTCTTTATCAGCATATCTCTAAAATTTTTGTTTAATATTACTCCAACCCCGCAGTCATATATGTCTTTATATTCAGAGAGTCTGAAGTACAAGAAACTATAGTTGCCACTAATATTCTCACCGCAATTTTTCCATCTGATTTCATTTAGCCCCAGAATATCTACATTATACCTTTCCATTTCATGTATAACTTCTTGAAGTTTTCCCACCTGATAAAGAGTTGTTATATTCATTTCCTGATTGTCATTCTCTTTCATTACCATTTTAGCAGCTATTTTCATCATCATTTCTTCCTTTCCTACTGGTTTTTTGGATCATGATTTTTGTCCTTATCAGGCTTTCTCCTTCTTTTTCGGTGCATTCATATTTGGTGTTGTCGATCTCTATTTTCCTATATCCTACTTTGGTCCTCTTTCCGTTTGCCTTCTCTTCTCTTGCCACCACTTGGATCTTTGGTTCATCTTGGATTAAAATCATACTTTGTTGTTTTTTCCCTTTAGAACTTCAAGCTTTTATTCAAATTTTTCCAGTTTTACCACCGTCATCTTTACTTCCAGTATTCCCACCTCCTATTTCTTTCAGAATGAATTCCTTTACTTCTAGTTGGATTATTTCTTTATGAAATTCCACTCTAGTAATTTATTGTTTTTCATTTCATATCCACCTGGTTTTTCAACCTTCCATTCATCAGTCCAATTTCATTGCTCAGTGTTTTCTCTCTGCCATTCCACTTCCTTCTTTAGGAACTCTTCCTTTAGAACTCTTCTCTTCACCATATTTTTTAAGTTGTTTATTTATGCTACCTATGGCCTTGTTTGTACTGCTGGCGTCTTTCTTTATTTCTTTTATCTGGGTCTATAACCCCATTATAATTTTTTTTCAATTTTCTATGTCTATCTTTCCTTCTTCGCCTTGCTCCTCTGAAGCTGCTACCATTGTTTATGGGGATCTCTGTATTTTTCTGCTTCTTTTTGTGTTTGATTTTCTTTTCGTTGACTTTTCCATTTGTTGATAAATATTCTGACATTTATATTTTATCTTCTTCTAATTAAATTGCTGTTTTTAAATAGATGTACCTATTGTCTGATTGTACACCTTGTTTATCATCTGCTACTCTTAACTAATCTTGCTTCTATTGTTAATCTATTTCGTCATTTATTATTATTGTTATATAACAGCACTGAAGATCCATGACTTAACTAGTCTCCTCCAATCATGCAGATCCTCCTTGTCACCATCCCTCCAGTTTTTTCCTTCTTGGGTTTATTCCTCTCAGTTTTTGTTGAAACATTGTCTTTATCTTTATTTGTCTATCTTTGTTTAGTCCTAACTGTTTTAGTCTATTCTGCCTTATGGCACTTCCTACGTTTGGACTATTATATACCTCTGCTAATTCCTTGTTTGTTCTTCTCCACTCTTCATTCCCTTTAATGCCTCCAATAAATTTTCTCGAGGCTTTGCTTTCCCATATCACTATCTTCTTTAGGTTTTTTGTGATTTTAGATATTCTTGTCTATCTTCACTGGGTATATTGTCTTACTTTTTATGATCCGTTAACTTTGGAGAGAGAGAGAGAGAGAGAGAGATTAAGTTTGGAAGGTCTCATTGATTGATAATTGTATTATCTCTGTTCTGCATTTTCGTATTGTTACACATTTGTCTCCTATTGTTGGCTCATGCTGAATAAGAAAGTAACATAAAATTTCTGGTTGGCTAAATATGGCAAACTGATGTCTGTTTGTATCAAAAAATGTTAACTTCAAAAACACCGCCGTATTTGTATAACAAAATCAGGTTTCGTACAGACGTACACAACTTAAATTTACGCTTTAGGGGTAATACAACTGTCCCTACTCATAATACTCAACTAGGAAAGCGTAGCTTTTCATATTGTACAGCAAAATATTATAATCAATTACCCTTAGAGTTTAGAACGTTGCCATTACCACGTTTCAGCGATCGGCTCAAACGTTACTTGATAGCTAAGCAGAATTCTTAGATATTACAGTCACACTTTAATATACACTGCGTTTGTCAGTCACATTTTTAGTTTCAGTTCAGGTGCAGTGGTTCAGTCTCGTCTATGTTTATTTAGTCATTACTTACATTCAAATTTACTTTTTAAAATGCTAATTGTTTCAAATTGTGTTAAGTGGAAGAGCAGTTCACAGTAATTCTACTGTGAACTGAACTTCGCCCAAAATATTGTACATATATTTTTATTTTTTCATGTACATATTATATTAATAAAGGCATTTATTATTATTATTATTATAAGAAAAATACTACACAAAAATTGAAAACTGAAAATTAAATTTTGTTGCTTTGTAGTAGGGATGTCGGCGGGTACCCGGGTACCCGGGTCGACCCGGGTAATAGTCAACCCGGGTATATTTTCTGGACCCGGGTACCCGACTAGTAAATTATGTAATGCACAAAAACTCAGCCTTTTTCGGAGAAGATAATAAAAACTTAAAAAGAATAGGAATAAGTTCTAGAAAAACACAACAATGCAGTAATAACAAGAATCAACCCATCCCATACCACAGAATGTTGATTATTGTTTCATGTAAGGCAATAAATCCGCTTCACAGAAATATTCAACCCGTCAATAGCACCATTAAATCGCATCAGTATTGGTTGAACTAACATAAACATCATCTGTGTGATGATGCTGCTACCAATTTCGCATAAAAAGTCACGTACTCGAATTTGATAACACTTGGAAGTCTGAAAATATTTAGGACAGACGACTTGCAGTTTGAATTGGCGAGTAGGTACTATTTCAAATTAGTTCACTTGAAAACTCGCGGCATTAAGATGCTTAGAGCATAGAGTTTGAACATTGTATGAAACTACAAAAGTACAAACAAATACGTAAACAATGTCATAAAAAAATCGCCTGTATGAAAATATTTTCATTCGCCAGAAAATAATAATGCAAAATGTAAATTCTTCGGGTACCCGAGGGTACCCGGGTACTGCTTTCGGGTACCCGGGTTTGATTTTAGACCGGGTACGACATCCCTACTTTGTAGCGACAGTAAAACTAAAATCATATGATGTAAGTGTGGATCATAATAGCACTTGGAATACTACAGAGTTCTTCTACTTCATCCGAGTCTCTACGAATCGCCTGCAATTTAAAATACATTTTATATTTGCAATTAAGTTCAGCTTCCAATTTACTTTAACAGTATGGGAAAGTTCAATCAACCCACTTCATCAACTGTCTTATTTTACTTTTGAAACAGCAGGACCAACGATCTCCAACAATGAACGCAAAGCACGATTATTACTACAACATGCCACCGAACAGCGTCCCAAACAGTTGGCACACCGAGACGGCCATACGCTACAATGCGACTATGCACGGACCTTACGACATGGCGCCCCCGTATGAGTCGCACCGGCACACGAACATATCTTATGCCTCTCGCAGCGAGATAACGCCCATATCGCAGCGCGACAACGCTTATAACATGGAAAGCACTGACGTGCTCGAGGGGAGGCTGCCCGAGAGGCCCAACATCGTCGACCTGCAAGGGTCGAGGGAGCAGAGGGGGTCGGCCTTCGAGTTGTACCGCAAACCTGTGCACCACAACCTAAGGTAGGTATGCTGTGGACTTGTCGTATGTACACTGGTTGATTTTTTTGTTACTTTGTGTAGGATTCTGTATTCTTTTGAAGTATGAGGTAGTGCGGTATGTTTAATGTTTTGTGTCGTGTGATTTGTGTTGGTTTTTGTTGTAGTTCTGCCTGACGTAGCACTGAGCAAGTGTTTTGAGTTATTTGTAGTTGGAAATTTACATTTATAAGACCGTTTAAGAACAAGCCAATAATTCAAACTGCAACAAAAAAATAAAAATACTCTTTATAAAGATTTTAAAGAAAATTTTAGTATCTTTTTAAAAAAGCCCTTATTGTTGTGTATATTTTTTCTAAAGTAAGGACTCCAATAAACAATTTATACAAAGTAACGGGTGTTTTCCATCAAATTTACAACCTTGAGAAATAACTGTACAGTGTCTTTTCATTGTAATGTTTCTGTTTCTACATTAATTAATGCACAAGTAATGCGGATTTTATGTTTTAAAAATGACGCTGTCCAAGTGGCCACCATTTCACTGTAAGCACTCCTCTCATCTGAAGCGCATGTTGATGAAAACACATTGACAGAGCTCTGGACTAATTGCCGCCACTTCACACCGGATATTTTCCTTGAGGGCATTAACAGTCTTTGGAAAGTTGTTGTATAAACGAGATTTGAGGTATCCCCATAGAAAAAAATCACACGACGTCAAATCTGGTCATCTCGCCGGGTAGGATATGTCTCCGAACTTGCTGATGACTCTTCCGGGAAAAAGATGCTTTACCTTTTCCATGGAGGATCTGGCAGTGTGTGCTATTGCTCCATCTGGCTGGAAGTGCGTTGTTCCATTAAAGCCAGAAAACTGGTCAGTTCAGGCCCGAAAAAGTTTTCAATCATGCGACAATAACACACATAGTTGACAGAATGATTATTGTCGTAAAAAAAGGGTCCAATAATGACTTTTGCAGAAATAGCGCACCACACCGACGTTTTGAGGTTATGAAGGGGTTGTTGATGTCGTTGTTTTGGGTTTCTCTTGCGCCAGTAACACATATTCTGCTTATTAACGTACTCATTGACATGAAAATGAGCCTTGTCACTGAATAAAATGTTCAACAGGGTAACTCTTGGAATACATTTAATCATCGTTTTAGCGTACCTTTTTCTCAATTCAAGGTCACTATCTTTAATTGCTTGCGCAATATAAAGCTTATAAGGATGCATCCCGCCATTCCTTTCTTCTTATGGCTTTTTTCTTTCAGTTGGTTATCATTTATCATTGTACTTCCTTCTTTCATCTCGTTTTTGGTCTTCCTCTTCTTTTTACTTTTCCCATTTCTGATATTAGGATTTTAGGGGACAATTACTCTTTAGGCATTGTTTCTAACTATTCATTATCGTCTATAAGCACCAAACACTGTTGTCATTTCTGGTATATTAGCCCCATCCGTTTTAGTTTGTTTTCTCTAAGCATTGCTGATAATCTAATACCTTTTCTTAATCCTTCTTCTATTCTTTTTCGAAACAAATATCCTACTCTGACTTTTCTTTTCTTTCTAGTGTCATTTTTGTATACCTAATTAGTTTGTTTGCTCTTCCATTGCTTGAAACAATCGTCATAAGCCTATCTGAAATCTATGAACAAGATGTGAGTACTCACTTTGTATTCATAACTTTTTTTCTGTATTTCTATCAACAGGAATAGCTGGTCCATGACGAATCTTCCTGCTCTAAATTCACTTTGTTAGCCTCTAAATTAGATTCTACTTTCTTTGTTATTCTTTTTTTTTATACACAGAATTACCACATTCTGTTTTTACTCCTTTTATTTGACAAAATACAGCCGGAGATCAATTTCTTGCCATTTATTCTTCCTTCCTTGTAATCTGGTGCAGTTCTCTTCACATCCATATTTAAACGGCTTCGCCGGTATTTTATCTTCTCCTAAGCTTCTATTATTTTTCAGGGTGGTCATCATTTGTGTCTTGTCCTTGTTAAATTGTCCTTCTTTGCTGTTCATGACGACTCCCATCAGATATTCTTCACTTCTTGATACAAGTCTTTATTTTTGTAACTGTCTTCTGTTTACTCAGCATTTTTCTCTACTTTTCTTTCCCTTTTTTTGGCATTCTCTTGCATTTCCTTCTTTGTTCCCGGTATCTAGTTGCATTTTCTGAAGATCTAGCAATATTAAATTAAAGATAGTACATTGTACCACAAATCTGGCAGCAATCTGTTTTAGCAAAAATGTGCAAATCAAGAGATTTTACACACACTTTACACTTTCGTGTCTTTTACTGTAAAACTCGTTTTGCTCGACTTATACTGCAGTTTAACTCTGTGGTACTCCGATACTCCTTTGTAGTAACGCTTCTTAAGTATGAGAATTCATTCATTTCTTCTGTGCTGCTTTTGTGTGCACCATTACTTTTGGTTTCCATTGTAACTATACTTCTTTTCACATTTATCAATCTCTATTTGCAATGGTACCTGCAAAACCTAACAAGAAGGAAATATTTTTATAAATTGTGTAAAATGTCAGCAATTTTGAATCATCTTTTTGGAAATGTTGAATTTTTTTAAGTTTGCTACTCTTCCAACATTATTCGCTTATTTTACATAAGAATAATAAATCACTGGCACTCAGACAGCATCTAATTCCAGTACTTTTGTACACGGGTTGAGTCATGCTAGAAGGGCGTTGCTTGTAAATGGGCTGGTTCTTCCAATAGGGCTTTCCCAGGTAATTAGTCTCGTGGATAGTCACACAATTGAAATATTTTTAGCCATAGGTGTCTCCACTATGGGAACAAGACCTAATAAACATGTTTCTAAACTTTGATACGCTAGTTGATATTTATAATGGTTTTAGATGGACACTTTCTAGAAACAAATAAGTGTAATAACCTCCACCACTGGTAAAAAGTATCATAGAGACCTGATTCAAACATGTCGTATTTATTGGTGCAAATTTGAGTCCTGCTGGCAGACGCTGTACATTCTGTCATTAAGTATGAATTGCCTTGACACTAAACATAACATAAGTGGTAACTACCTTGACACTCCAACAGCACTTAAGTATTAATTTCCTTAACCTTCAATTGCATTGATACTCAGGCAGCACTTAATTGTGAGTTACCCTGACACTCGGATAATAGTTAAGTGAATTACCTCGACACTCAGACAGCACTTAAATGTGAAGTAGCTTGACAATCAATCAGGACTTAATTGTGAATTACCTTGAAACTTAGACAGCTTTTAAGTGTTAATTACCTTGACATTCAATCAGCACATAAGTGTGAATTAGCTTGACACTCAGACAATACTTAATTGTGAGTTACTTGGACACTCTAACAGCAATTAAGTGTGAATTACTTTAATACATAGGCGGCACTTAAGTGATAATTACCTTGGATACTCCTACAGCACTTAAGAGAGAATTAGCATGAGAATCAGACAGCACTTAAATATGGATTGTCGTGACACTTGGTAGTAGTTAAATATTAAGAACTTTGACATTCAGACAGCACTTAATTGTGAACTGCTTGACACTGAGACAACAGTTAAGTATGAATTACCTTAATACTCAAACAGCGCTTAAGTCTGAATTACCTTGACATATAGACGGCACTCAAGTGTTCAGCACGTAAGGGTTAACTACCTTGACAGACAGTACTTAATTAGTACTTGACTTTCGGACAGCACTTAATTGTAAACTGCTCGACACTGAGATAGTACTTAAGTGAATTCCCTTGACACTCAGATAGCACTTACGTTTGTATTACCTTGATATATAGATAGCACTTAAGTGTTAATTACCTTGACAATCAAACAGCACTTAAGTGTTAATTACCTTGCCATTCACACAGCATTTAATTGTGAATTACCTTGACATTCAGACAGCACTTACATGTGAATTAGCTTAACACTCAGACAGGACTTACGCGTGTATTACCTTGACACTCAAACAGCACTTAATTGTGAATTAGCTTGACAATCAGAGAGCACTTGAGTGTGAATTGCCTTGACAGTTAGACAGTACTTAAATGCATACCTTGACATTTGGACACCACTGAATTGTTAACTAGCTTAACAACGCTCAAGCGTTAATTACCTTAATAGTCAGACGGACAATGAGGCAGCACTTAAGTGTAAATTTTCTTGACAGTCAGACAGCACTTAAATATGGATTGCCGTGACACTTGGCAGTACTACTTAAGTATTAAGTACCTTGACATTCGGAGAGCACTTAATTGTGAACTGCTCGACACTGAGACAGCAGTTAAGTGTGAATTACCATAATACTCAAACAGCACTTAATTGTGAATTAGCTTGACAATCAGAGAGCACTTGAGTGTGAATTGCCTTGACAGTTAGACAGTACTTAAATGCATACCTTGACATTTGGACACCACTGAATTGTTAACTAGCTTAACAACGCTCAAGCGTTAATTACCTTAATAGTCGGACGGACAATGAGGCAACACTTAAGTGTGAATTAGCTCGACAATCAGACAGCACTTAAATATGGATTGCCGTGACATTTGGCAGTACTACTTAAGTATTAAGTACCTTGACATTCGGAGAGCACTTAATTGTGAACTGCTCGACACTGAGACAGCAGTTAAGTGTGAATTACCATAATAGTCGAACAGCACTTAAGTCTGAATTACCTTGACATATAGACGGCACTCAAGTGTTCATCACGTAAGTGTTAAATATCTTGACATCCGGACACCACTTAATTAGTACTTGACATTCGGACAGCACTTAATTGTGAACTGCTCGACACTGAGACGGCACTTAACTGTGAATTCTCTTGACACTCAGACAGTACTTATGTTTGTATTACCTTGATATATAGATGGCACTTAAGTGTTAATTACGTTAACAATCAAACAGCACTTAAGTGTTAATTACCTTGAAATTCAGACAGCACTTAAATGTGAACTAGCTTGACAATCAGACAGCACTTAAGTGTGAATTGCCTTGACAGTTAGGCAGTACTTAAGTATTAATTACCTTAATACTCAGACAGCACATAAGTGTGAATTAGCTTGACAATAAAACAGTACTTATGAGTTAATTACCTTGACATTCGGACAGCACTTAAGTGTGAATTCGCTTGACAATCAAACAGCACTTAAGTGTGAATTGCCTTGAGAATCAAACAGCACTTAAATGTGAACTAGCTTGACAATCAGACAGCACTTAAGTGTGAATCGCCTTGACAGTTAGGCGGTACTTTAGTATTAATTACCTTAACACTCAGACAGCACATAAGTGTGAATTAGCTTGACAAACAAACAGCACTTAAGTGTGAATTGCCTAGACAGTTAGGCGGTACTTAAGTGTTAAGTATCTTGACACTCGGACAGCACTTACGTGTGAATTAGCTTGACAATCAAACAGCCCTTAAATGTTAATTACCTTGACATTCGAACAGCACTTAAGTGTAACTAGCTTGACAATCAGACACCACTTAAGTGTGAATTACCTTGACAGTTAGGTAATACTTAAGTGTTAATTACCGTGACAGTTAGACAGTACTTAAGTGTTAATTAACATGACAATCAAACAGCACTTAAGTGATAATTGCCTTGCCATTCAGACAGCACTTAATTGTGAATTACCTTGACACTGAGACAGCACTTAAGTGTTAATTACCGTGACAGTTAGGCAGTACTTAAGTGTTAATTAACATGACAATCAAACAGCACTTAAGTGTGAATTGCCTTGTCAGTTAGGCAGTACTTTAGTATTAATTACCTTAACACTCATACAGCACATAAGTGTGAATTAGCTTGACAAACAAACAGCACTTAAGTGTGAATTGCCTTGACAGTTAGACGGTACTTAAGTGTTAAGTATCTTGACACTCGGACAGCACTTAAGTGTGAATTAGCTTGACAATCAAACAGCCCTTAAATGTTAATTACCTTGACATTCGAACAGCACTTAAGTGTGACTAGCTTGACAATCAGACACCACTTAAGTGTGAATTACCTTGACAGTTAGGTAATACTTAAGTGTTAATTACCGTGACAGTTAGGCAGTACTTAAGTGTTAATTAACATGACAATCAAACAGCACTTAAGTGATAATTGCCTTGCCATTCAGACAGCACTTAATTGTGAATTACCTTGACACTGAGACAGCACTTAAGTGTTAATTACCTTGACATTCAGACAGCACTTACATGTGAATTAGCTTAACACTCATACAGGACATATGTGTATTACCTTAACGCTTAAGCAGCACTTAATTGTGAATTTACTTGACAATCAGACAGCACTTGAGTGTGAATTGCCTTGACAATTAGGCAGTACTTAAATGAATACCTTGACATTTGGACACCACTGAATTGTTAACTAGCTTGACAGCACTTAAGCGTTAATTACCTTAATAGTCGGATGGACAATGAAGCAACACTTAAGTGTGAGCTAGCTTGACAATCAGACAGCACTTAAATATGGATTGCCGTGACACTTGGCAGTACTTTAAGTATTAAGTACCTTGACATTCCGATAGCATTTAATTGTGAACTGCTTGATACTGAGACACCAGTTAAGTGTGAATTAGCTTGACACTCAAATAGCACTTGGTATGAATTACCTTGACAAATAGACGGCACTCAAGTGTTCATTACATTGACACTCAGACAACACTTAAGTGTGAATTAATTACCTTGATACATAGGCGTCACTAAAGTGTTAAATGCCTTGACACTCAGAGAATGAGACAGCACGTAAGTATGAATGGGCTTGACACTCAGACAGCACTTAAGTGTAAAGGTATCTTCTTCTAGCTTCATTTGAGTTTTATGCAAGGTTTTTGTAGCCAATTTAAAGACGATGTAAATCACAAGGTTACCATTCGAATTTCATCGAGTATTCTGATAGCGAAACGCACTATTTTCTGTATATTTCTATTCAATTTCCATGGAAAATTGTGAAATGGAAACCTCCAAAACAGATAAATGATGCCATACTACAAAGTATGAAAATCATAAAGCATCTAATGAAAAACTCAAAACAAGTCTAGTAGAACATAATAACTAGGGTTGCCAAATGTTTGGTTTTTGACCGATCAGTTCGGTTTTTTAGACATCTGTCCAGTTTAGAAAAACTAGGAAAACCGGACAGACGCCTTATCATGTTCCTATTACTTTGTAATTTTTGTAAATCTGTAAAAAATTCCTGTCTGGTTTTTTCTTCTGATATATCAGGCAACCCTAATAATAATATTGTAATTTACGCTTTACCCTCTCTCTATTTTCAAAAATGCCATTGATATAGACACCATCACTGCTCAATTTTTTTTTTGTAATAGCAGAACTAAAAAATATTTTCAGTTGCGTAGTAAATAGCTTTGTTTAAACATTGCAAAAAGGCTCCGCACAAATTAACCACCATTAATGGATGTAAATACACTGTGAAGAATTATTAGAATCTATATAAATTGTATTTAAATGTTTTTATAAGTTTTGGGAAATTACATGCTTGTCTTAGGAAACACTTGTTCTTTGTTGCGTATGTGAGTGCTGCATATTTATTGTTGCTTAACAATATAATGCTGATTTGCGTGGAGTTTTATGTGTTTCTGCTGCTTTATATTTGGCATAGTGTTGTTAAGTGCTACTAACATTTCGTTATTGCTGGCTTGCTTGCTGCTATTCACTTTTGGCTTAATCACACTGTCATAAATCGATTCCAAGTCACCAGCTGTTTACAAAACTCACTGTACACAGAGCAAAGAAGTAACACGTTTTCTTCTTTTAAGGGATCAGGAGCAGTTTGCTTTTTACGGATCACAGCCTAACATAGCTCATAATTTCACGAATGCCTCTACTAACACGCCAAAAATAACACCCAAACTGACAAAAACACAGTCCTTTAACCACCGCAAGAAAGAGGGCTTAAGCACGCCGCAGCTTTTCCGAAAGCTGCTGTTTAGGAATAAGAACAAGGAGGGCACGCCGAAGACGAGCAGGAGGCCGGTCAGCAGGCAGAACAAAGCCGACGATATTTATGCGAATAGCTTGAACGGTAACTTTGACGGTTGTGGGCGAGTGCAGAATAGTAGGGATGTGACGTCTGCTGTGGTGGATTGCCAGGGTGCGAAGTTGGTGAATGAGTACTGGGGGGTCTCGCTGGACATACCCAAAGACGCTGTGCCCGAAGGCCGGCAGCAGGAGGTTTACTTTGTCATTACCGACCCCCGGCTGTGTGACAGTGCACCTCCTCTGGATTTGGAAAATGGTATACGTTCACGATGCTTGCGTTTACATACCAGTGTACATACTTTTCGGACGCCGAATCAAATGGCATAGTCTAAAATTACGTTTTTGTTGTAGGTGAGACAATGCTTTCCCCGTTAGTAATGTGTGGACCCCAAGGTATATTTTTTATTATTTAGACGTACATTTTAGTAATTATAAGTCTAAAAATCGATAATTTAGTGCTGTTGCCTTGAAAATGGGAATGTTCTTTTAAAAATGAGTTGTAGCAGTAAAATATTTTTAAAATTAGGGAAATGTGAGAACGTGTTCAAAATTACTATTAAAATACCAAATTTTGCATCTAAAGGACAATTTGGCAACATTAATTTTGTTCTGTCTGTCTTACCCTAAATAGCCTTTGTATATAAAGGAGGAATTAACATGATCTTCATGACAGCGACAAGTGCCACATTGGCCTTAATCATTAGCGTTGCTTGATATAAGCTTGGCCAATTTGTTTTTCTCATGTCTGATACACGTTAAATTCGGCTTCTGTTGCTTGCCATACATATAACAATACAGGAAAAAAGATGGGATGGTGAAAACAACATATTAATAGAGTGTTAAGAATGTAACTTAATGTACATTCACATACAATATTAAAAGAAAATTTGCAGCTGGCAGCTATTGCTACAGGGAGGAATTCCTTAAAGGGATGTTGCGGTAGTAGATCCTATGGGAAATTAATGTTTCTAGGCTGGCCATAAAGAAGCTGACTTGTTCAATGACGTTTAGCCTTCCCAGAAATGGAAGGATGATGTACATGCAGGAATTATACAAAGTTGGGGGGTGATTGTAGTGTAATGCCATATCTTGCCAAAGGCAAGGCTAATCTCCAGCTCCAAACAGTGTTTGGAGCCTTAGCTCTGTGTAGATAACCTGGAGGTTGATGGAATGCTGGCCCACGGAATTCGACAGCAAATTTGGGGGACTCTCTGGATCCCAGAAAGCCTGGGGGAGACATAATTCGGCCCAATGAAAAAATTCGGGGCGCTGCTGGAATCTGCTCCAATAAAAGTTGATCTTTCGAGTCTGGCGGTAACTTAATTAACCAAAAATGGGACCCCAAGAGTTTGAGCACTGTAGAAGTTTTAATTATCTGATAACTGAAGCGTCTTCATGGTTGTAAAGTTGCTTGTATGGCGTCACGACTACAGAAACACGTAAGCCACCCGGCCACAAAATTCTTGATGTCTTGCTTAATCCGGAAATAACTAGCCTGTGATTCACGCCACCAGAGCAAGGCTCCCAAGAGCAGCATTCCTGCTCGAAGACGAGTTTGTACGTGGGGTAAAATGAACGTATCAAATAACATGGAGTAAAAATTTAAAAACAAATGAAAGAGAACAAGAGAAAAGTTGCATAAACGATCGAGAAAATACAGAGTGATGAAACAAGAAAAATATAAGGTGGAACTGATTAAATTGTTGGAGCAAGGACCCACAGAAAATATGTGTGTGATTCTACTCTTTCTTATCTCTTGCATTTGTTTCCACTCTGCTATTTCCATTCTTTCCAGGTCAATTTCCATACATTCTATCTTTTTTTTATCTTCATCTTCCTCTGCTTACATTGATCTGCTCCACCAATGCTCCTGTTTTCGTCTTTCACGTATTGTATCTGTTTCTCTATAGATTTCTTTTGCTTCCGTATTTCTTCTTCTTTTATTCCACCATGAATTCTTACTATTTTTCATTTCCATCTTATCTTCTCTTCTTGTGCTTTTGTTCCAACCCACGCTTCATTGTTGGCTTTATGACTAACCTCTACAGTTTTCATACACTTTTTCACTTCAAAAAGTATAGACTGATGATACACACTTGTTCTCTGCTTTGAAACTTTTTTCGAATTGTTTTTCTTGATTATTTTTGTCCTGAGATACACAAAACTTTATATTCTATTATCTTGGCATTTTATTTTATAGTGTTCTTCCCATTTCTGTAACCATGTATATTGTTTTTGCCTCATTTATTGTTTTGATTGTGCGTTTTTCTCTATCTTTTTACCTACATTCTATAATAAAACGGAAAAGAAGAAGAACTAATAGATGAAATGAAGACAAGAAAAATTCAAATATGAGGTATAAGTGAAATAAAGAAACAAGGATTCAAGCAATTAAAAGATCGATACTATTGTATTACTCGGGAAGTACAGTAGAGATGCAAGCCAAGGAAGGAGTTGGAATAATATTAACGAAGGAAATCAACCAAAGAGTGACAAACTGGAACCCCATAGACTCGACAACAATTACAATAGAAATAGAAGTGGAAACAAAAATAACAGTAATACAAACATACGCACAAGTACAGGGGACAGATAGAAAAACAATAGAAAGTTACTACAATAAAATACAAGAAGTATTAGATAAGTATAAAGAAACAAATGAAAATATAATACTAATAGGAGACTATAATACTCGAGTAGGAAATGATGAAGCAAGGGGACTAGGAAGTATAGGCAAATATGGAGAATTAGTTAAAAACAGTAATGGAGACATGTTGCTTGCGTTGAGTATAACGAATGATCTTAAAATAGGAAATACATTTTCGCCTCATCGATTATATAATATATACACACCAAATGCAAAAACTAGTAACAGTAAACGTAAATATAAATCAACTGGAAGAGGAACAAGACAAAAATTACAAAATTTTAAAGGTTGAAAAGCTACAAGATAGCGAAATAAGAGAAGAATACGAGAAAAGGATGGGAGAAGAACTAGAAAAGCTTGGAAAAAGGATATGACAATAAATGAGATGTGGAAAATACTTAAAGTAACGTTACAAAGAGTAGCAAAAGAAGTGTGGGGAGAAAAGAAAGTAACATGGAACACCAGTATGCATAGTCGCTCGCCAGTAAAACAATGCACCCACATTACTATAGGTTTCAGTGCAGTGCCGGTGATGCGCTGGACGTGCAAGCGGCTATGCAATGTAATTCTCGAACGGCACGTAGCGAAACTCCGTCGAGTCGCTGGCGAACGACTATGCATACGGGTGTAAAAGAACTAAATGGTGGACTAAGGAAGTACAAAAGAAAGTAAGGAACAAGAAAAAGGCATAGAAAAAATTATCGAAACAAAAATGAAGAAGATAAGGAAGAATACATAAGAAAAAGAAGAACTGAAAAAAGCAAAAAACGAAAGCTGGGAGGAATTTGGAGAGGAAATCCAAAGGGCATATTAAGAAAGTAATAAAAAATTTTGAAACATCGTTAAATCACTAAAGACAAAGAGGAATAAAAATATCAGATTTGTAAATGACATGACAGGAAAAATAAGTTCAAATAAACAAGAAAACTTCAAAATATGGAGAGAATATTACAAAGAAAAACTTGCAAACATATATTAAGCAAATGAAGATATACAAGAAACCCAAACCCAAACAAAAAATAATGAAATAACCCTATAAGGAAGTAGAGGAAGCAATAAAAGAAATTTGAACAAGTAAAGCAGGGGTGCGAGACGGTATAAGCCCAGAAATGATCAAATGGGGGCGGAAAGAAGGTAACAGAATGGATAACAGAAATAATTAACAAAGTATGGAGACAAAAAAAGATATCAGAAGAATGGGAGAAGAATACTATAATACCAATATACAAAAATGAAAATGAAAATAACTGTGATAACTACAGAGCAATTACCCTGGAGCCAGTAACTTTAAAAGTCTTTAGCAAAATATTGGAAAGAAGGCTAAGAATGGAAGTGGAGGAAAAAATCGGGGATTAACAGGGAGCATATAGACCAATGCGATAAACAATAGACCACATAAGTGTGATTAGGAAGATAATTGACGACAAAATAGAAACAAATTCAGAACTATACTTGACATTTGTGGACCTAAAAGCAGCATTTGACAAAGACATAAAATATGGGACTGTCTAACACAATTAAAAACATCACAATTGATAGAAGCAATTAAGAGCATTTATAAAAACGTAATAGGGGTCATTCAAATAGATGGATTAAAATCAGAGCTATTTCTAATGGAAACCGGAATTAAACAAGGAGATTTGCTAACCCTCCTTCTATTTGTCATATTCATAGGCAGAATAATGAAGAACTGTACAAGGACGCCAAAAACAATTATAGCCTATAAAGATCTCAACCTTATCAGAATAGGGGCATTGTTATATGTAGATGATATAGTGCTCATAGCAGACAAATCTGCAAAAATGCAAACCCTGATTGATATATGGAGAGAAGAAATTGAAACAAAGGGAATAGAAATAAAGGAAAACAAAAAATCAATGCAGATAAACTGAAACAATCAGAATAGTCAACATCATTTCAACTGTAAACGAAAGAACTTAGAAACACTTTCCAATACCTGGGTTTGATTTAAAGATAGACATGGAGGTATCAAATAAGATTAGGAAAACAACAAATATATATTATTCCTTAAATAAACTGATACTTGGAAAAAGGAAATCGGCCAGCTGAAATTTTATGTGCTACGTTTGGAGGGGACCTTCCTTGAGCCTAGGTGCAGAGAGCAAAAGCCAGGAATAATCCATATTGGTGTAATTGCCTCGGCGTCCTTTCATTTTGCAAGCCAGCATCAAAGCTCCATTTCCAAGGTAAATTTTAACAGGAACGGGGTCCCAGCTGTCCATCAGCTTTGTGCAGCAGAAAGATTAGACTTTTTCCAGTTTCCAGCTTCGTTCCAGAAGATATTTATTACGGTGGTGTAGGTTGATTTTGCAAATAAGCTGATTTGGACACCGACATTGCAGGAAACTGAACAGTTGCCAGCCAGCGCGTCCTTTTTACGTCACTGAAGCGAAAAATTAGGTTCAGATATTACGTCTTTATTATTTGTATTGCATATTTACCTGATGTGAATTTTGCCATTTTTTTTTGGTGTTTTGCATTCAAATTACACTATTTTGTGCGTACAATCTCTGTAAGGATGTGTTAGTTTGACACCTCGTCCAGGAAATGCGAAGTAGGTAGTCTCCGGTAACACAACATCTCAAAAGCATTCAGTCTCCTTTGGTCTTTAACTTTGAGAGTCCAGGTTTATTTTATTTTTTAATGTTTATTTTGGTACTCAGCCAACAGCCATTAGGCCAATTATAAGCTTCGCTGTACATTTTATAGGGACTTCCAACCCCACTAATGACTGTCATGATGTTGTTATGACCGCCGGGACCAACTATTTCCGTGGCAGCCGTACCACAAGGCGCCGAGAGAAGCAGCCATGGAACTCCCATCCAAGTTCTGATCAGAAAGAGCGTTGCTTAACTCTACTGATCGAACGTGGACGCTTGTTCAAGCTACACCACCCGGGACCCATCTTATATATGATAGAAGTTCAACCAACACTACCGGAACATAAAAGCAAACTAACAGCAATAGAAATGAAGTTTCTGAGAAGGATAAAAGGAATAAGTAAATTAGACAGATGGAGAAATGAAACGGTATACCAGCAAATGAAGCAAGAACCAATTAAAACAAAGATAGAAAAGAAACAACCGGCATGGCATGGACATGTACTGAGAAAGGACCCAAGAAGAAAAACTAAGCAATACCTACAAGGGAAGACCAAGGAAAACACTAGAAAAAATAGTGGGAGAATTAATAAGGACACATGGCACAACAGCAGTACAAATAAAAGAAATAGCAGCCGACAGAAAAAAAATGGAGGGAATGGATAACATTACAATACCTGATGCCGTAATGGTATTAAGGGATAAGGGAAAGAAGAAACAGTTTTTGCCATTACAGATCTATCTTCTGCATATGCTATTCAATGGTGTGATTTCTTAAGAACCATCCCTGATGTATTTATTTTGCTCTTGTTATTTTTGCCATTGCTTGGTTTTTTATGCTTTTCAGGGTCATATTTACTATATAGTTCTATTAGTTTTGCTGGTTCTCCCATTGCTTTACAAAGTGCACTTTTTACGCTATAATTAAATAAATCTTAGCAACTTTCATTTATTAATTCTGTTTTGTTATAGTATTCTTGTGCCCACTTCTTGACTTTTGAAGCTTTTCTTTTTCTCCTCTCCAACTTGATATGAAATTTTCTTTGCAATTTTTTATCAATTTGTGTGCAACAAAAAGTGTGAAATTACATAACTGTAGTTAAGTTACATACATTATTTAAAACGATATGCAGATGCACACATTTAATAGCACTAATTTTTATGTATTTTCCAATATAACAATCCCTGTGAGTCGTCTGGCACTGTAACCTTGCATCACCAATTCTTTCATTGTATTGGTCTTAGAATGTTCGAACTAGGGAAATTCATTGCTAAAAAGTATGTTGGTATTTATATTAGAGTATTTAAATACCTTATTCCTCTATCGGTTTCACAAAGCACCATGGAGTTAAACATAATTTATCACGACTACAACAATAGTGTATTATTTAGAGCAATGTTAAAACAAGTGATTTACTAACTAAATGCAAATAGTAAAAATACAGTTTATATTCCGTTCACATCTTTTTGACATGAAGGTTGGCCTTAGATTTTTGTTGTTAAGTTGCCCATAAACAGAATGTAATTTTTATTTTGTTGTATAACCTGCATAACCTCCAACATAATATTGTTGCCAGATGGACTGCTTACTTTGATCCCAGTCTATAGTACATGTGAAGAAATGTTTAAAATCTGAAGTATTGCAAGACCTTGCACGTACTTAATTAAAAATGTCTCTAATTACACAATTACTGAAACTGGATACATTCATAAAAATTACTAAGTTCCATTTTCTATTCTTCTTAAATATGGCAACTTTGCATTTGAATATGTTTTGTCATGTTTTCTAACCTAAAAACATTTGGTAACCATAACCTCAAATGCAAACCTCGTTTAAACACAACCAAGTAACTTGTAGAAATTGTCATGGCCAACCTTCATGCCAAAAAGATGTGAACGGAGTATACAATTATATCAGAAACGCATTATATTTGTCATTTTCAGCTTACATCATAGAAACTTAAAGCCACAGATGTAATTCTACAACATTTTTTACAGGTACTGAATTCTTGAAACCTGTGATTTTAAGTATTCCACATTACGCCAATACTCTACCAAGCCTAGGCATAAGTCTAAAAGCCACCGACTCCGAGAGGGACATCCACACAGATTGGGACAACATACTGTTACCGAGCAACCATACTGCGAACACCGTGTCAGTAAAAGTCGACCACTTCTGAATGTTCTCAAACGAATTCCGTTCACACGAAATTTAGGCAGGAAATTTTTAAGTTAAAGCATCGACTGAGTTCTCTTCTATTGTTAAGTTGCGTGTTTGCTATTTTTGTATGTACATATGAACCAGCATGAGAATGTGGAATTCGCAAGTTAATCGTATTATGTACTAGCAATAATGTATAACTTTAGGCTCTGCTGCTCATTTTAAGATTGCAATATAAATTTGTGATTTTATAGAGAAAGTAATTATTGATTTAAGAGTTTTTATTAATTTTTTACATTTTTATAGGATGTACGATTGATTACTGAATGTAAAATTATTTTATAACGATAAACCATATCATTTTTATTTTGTAGTTCATATAGCGTTCTATTGTAACTTTCAAGCTCAAAATGTATTGTACATTATTAAAAAAGGAAGTATATGAATATCTAATGTGTTTTTTTATCACCATTACAACAATTCTACCGGTTTTTAAATTTTTTTACTTCCTTTTACGATAAAGCAAGTATTGGATACAACCCAAAAATGTGAAATTGAGTTTTCAACAGATCTCACGGTTTAGAGTCCCCTAAACCCAAAAAACCTGTTTTTGTTCATTGGTCTGTCTGTGAACAGAATATCTCAAAAACGAAAAGGTATAGCGTTGAAACTTCATATATAAGTTTTGTGTACTATCTAGATGCGACTGCAAGCTTTTGAAGAAAATCCCATAACCGGAAGTATGGTGTTTACTCTTGTGATTTTTCAGTTTTTTCGATTTTTTCAAAAACGGTTCTAACGATTTTTTTCAAACTTTACATTTTCAATACATTTTTAATGTGTATTGATGTGAGATAGGTGAATACTTCTAAAATAGGTTTCTTTTGTCTTTTTTATTAACTCCTATTTTAAATAGAACACCCGGTATATTATTATATTTTTGAATTCAGCTTAAAATTCTAGAGAAAATTTGTCTCTTCATCTAACGCTCTATTTTGTACCGTTTTTGTAGAATTTGTAATTTTTTAAAATTTTTGTCAAATGCTTAAAAATTAAAAATCAAATTTTTGGATAATTATAAGATCACTGTATCTTGTGCCAAATTATTATTTGGAAAGAATGTTTGGTGTCGTTACACAAAAGATAGAAAACTTACAGTGAACTGCCTAAACTTCATGTAAATGCATGAATCAGAAGCAGACGTAACCAGGTCAGGTTAGATTTAATACAATATTCCACCTCGACTCTAGAGTAGTAAAAACTGTAAAATCGGTCATTATACCAAAGAGCATATAATTAGAAGAGGCTCAGTCTTATAGGTTTGAACGTATTGGTTGTTAATCTTCCCCTACCCTTGTGGGGTGTTCTACATGCCCCAGAGTAGTTTTTTTGTTGTAACTATTCATCACATTTTTTAATAATCTTCAGATTTTAGCTATTCCTCGAGATATAGAGTATCGTAATAATTATGAAGTTTGATTTAAAAAAAAATTATCTAACTATTTTTATCAATTAATTTTTGTGTGGGGTATATGAAATACCCTACACGGGCCCCAGCGTAATAATTTTTTACATTTCGTATTCGTATTTTTTCCGTTTATCATAAAATGGCCACTACGTATTTTTATGGAGATTTTGGACATGGCTGCCCTCAATGCATATATAATTTTGGTGGAGCAGAATTCTAAATGGAAACAAAATGATAGAAGTGAAATGTTTCCAACAAAAAACAATGAAGCAAATGCCGCGATACTACCACAACGCAAGTCAAATACCAGTCGAAGGTGCAACTTTTGCCCAAGAGTTCGTGACAGAAAAACAAAATTTTCGTGTGTAACTTGTTCTAAATCAGTATGCGCAATACACAGAACAACAGAAACTATATCATATTGTCCAAACTGCAAACCCAGCGACAATAAAGAACAATGATAAACAAACATTTTGTAAATTTTTCTATTTTTGTATACCGTAAAGTTGGGTGTAGGGGTTGGGGGTGTAGTTGAAGGGGAACGCGGGGGAACGGCGTTCCCCACTGGTTTTTTGTTAAGTTAAAAAAAAATAAAGATAAAATTTATTAGAAAGTTAATTTAATACAATACTTACGGCAAAAAAACACACAAGTAAAGCTTATTAAATTTACTGGAAGATTTACTAAAATGTGCATTGTTTCTTATTGCAAATATGACGAGATACTTAATTGAACGTATTGTATGGCGTAGGCCTACATGGAGTAAATACTTTTATCTACGACCACCACTAAAAGTAGGCCTTTTAGCGCTAGCTTGTTTTACTAAAAGTAACGTTTTATAGTTTACCGTGGTTCAAGAAATCAGCTGTTTACTTAAGCGCATCTGTGGTATAAAGTGAAGTGAGGTTATAAAACTACAATTTCGAACTGGAAGTGAAGTTGTAAAGTTCTTCTAGTTGCTTCTTGCGTTACATGTAAAGTGTTTTTGAAATAATTAAAGCGTTATGTACTGAATACAGTCAGATGTGGAGTATTAATAATTACCACGGCCTTCAGGATTAGCATGCCTGCCGGCTCTTAGCGGCCTGTTCATTTGCAAGCTTTTCGAGTGATCCGCGTGGCGCTGTTACCCGGGGATTTGGAAGCGTTGGCTCGGCGTTTAAACTGCAGAAGACTGAGCTTACGCGGCGCATTTTACAAAATACTTGCGATTTTATCTTTTCGCACGCATACAATTCTTGATTTTTGCACGCATGCACAATTTACAAATTTTGACATTTCTACGTACGCATTTTCGTTCATTGCAAATTTAGTTTGTCGCTTCTGTGAAAATCCATTTTGTATTTTTTTTATACAAAAATGTCGTAAAACTAACCTAATCTAACGTTTTAGTCACAGAACAATAATCTGACAGATAAATCCTAAGTTTCAAACCGGCTGGCGTGGTTCTGAACTTCAATCCCCGGATATGCCGAGTCACAACTTTGTAATGCTATTTGTCGCAAATGAACAGGCCGCTGAGAGCCGGCAGGCACGCTGATCTAGAAGGCCATGATAATTACATTTCGTAACTGACCTTGACTACTGTCATTCGCAAACATTCGCCCGCGCGGCATGGCCTACTGTTTATTATCACATAAATTGGAAGTATCGTAGATGCAAACCTTTGTTAAATCGATATTTATGGATTAATAACAGTAAAATTAAGGTCGTAGATAAAATATTGTATGCAACACGTGCTACAAGTCGTTTATGCACTCGACATGTTATGAAACTCAGCCTTCGGCTTCGTTTCATAATTTTCATGGCTCGTGCATAAACGTTAACTTTTAGCACTTGTTGCATATATAGCTATTTTCCACTCACTGTATAGAAAGTCGGCTTTTGCGCCCTAGTTTTAGGAAACAAAACTGTAAATTTCCAACGAGCGGGTGCCAATTTTTATTTTTTTGCTCCCGCGTTTGTGTTTATGTCACCATGAATATCACACCAAAGCTTGACACCGTTATGTTGATTTGGAAATTAGACAAAATGTCACTACAGAAATCTAGAGTCACTATAATGATTTCCTAAAGCAAAATTTTTGAAATTTCACGCAATAGAACATGCGTTCGAAGAAAAGTCGTATATATATATCTATATATATATTGGTGAACGATACTTTCTGACCTCCAAAGTATATATCCAGTAAACGTTCTCACCTCATATACCACGTTGTGACTTCCGTTTACGGAGGTGACAACGTTTTTCATTGTTTTCCTCGCAAACTTCATCTAGAGGCCACTAGCTGTCATATTTCAAAAATTTGTCCGGAGGTGATTACACGCCCCCCAGTACCAGCAAACACGTATTTTAGTTCAAGCGTAGATCGTTGGCGCTAGTGTCGCTTGCTGTTGACGTACAGGCTGCACTTTGTGACCTCCGCTATGTTTACGGTAGCTCATAACCTCCGAAACATTGGCAACGTTTCATTCAGCTGGTTCGTATTGCTATTGGTTCCTTTATGAATTAACTTAATAATTATTTTGATAATAATTATATAATTCAAATACATAGTGTTCTTGTTTAATATACCATGAGTGCAAGAAATAATGTGCTGGTTCAACTAGCCTTAAAGCATGGTGAGTAACTCTATAACGTCAATCTCAAATATTGTGTTACTACAAAAATATTATGTTTAAATAAACAATTTTTTTTCACGTACTGTAGGAAAATGCACTGTATTTGTTGCTAAATTCATTTTCGACATTTTAGTGTTAACGTTTAAATCTCAAACATTCAAACAAGAGATTCCACACTTGAAAAAATTTCCACGGTATATATTATTTTGAATAGTTGATTGACACAGAGCTATCAGATGTTCTAAAATTACAAAATGTATGTATAATGGTGATTTCCTACATGTGTAACAAGATTTTCTCTAAAATTCAATTAAATATCAAAATGTGAGAGCCACTTTTGATATTGCTTTATTAACTTGATAGCAGAAATGGAACGAAAGAATCTAAAGTACCTTGCAGATATAGAGAAAGATAATACCAAAGAGCATATTGCTCTTTGATAATACTATTAATGAAAGTTGGGGTAACATTGAAAGTTCTAGAGAATATAATGATAAACATCCTGAATGTTCTTCGGAGAATCTCATATGCGTTCGAGAAGTTGAGAAAAACAATTGTTTGTTGCCAAACTCAAATAGTATTAAAATAATAACTAGTGACTGGTTAAATAATAATTTTTCTATATCTGCTCAGGATGATGACTGTTTATTACACAGGGTGTTTTAAAATTGCACGGCATAAATATAAGGGCATTATTCTGCATTGAAAAATAAGAGAAAAACTCTAATAAATATATGTCCTAAAATCATTCATTTCAAAGATATCATTGATTAAAGAATTAAAGATAGCAATTCGTTTTTAAAACGTTTGGAATTAGTAGGCTGGTATTTGGTTTTCATTAACTGTATGTTTTACTTACAACTGTCAAAATTATTATGAGTGACTCAGAAGAAGGATATTACTTCGAACAGTTACTATAAATTTTACTAAAAAAAAAAGCTTGACATAATTTATTTTGAAACGCATGCTTCTATTTTTTACAAAACACCAGCCTACGTTCGGTAATTTACTAGTAATAAATTGCGAAAACAAAGAGCCACAGTCACGCAAATACTCAGTTTAAGTAAAGATGAAGCTAAACGATTTTCGAAATTCATAGGACACACTGAAAAGATACACGACGAATTTTACGAGTAAGTGTAGATTTCCTAATTTTAAATTTATTCATTCCCCATTTGTAATATTGGTGATTACTTGTCGACATATATCAGACGGCAAAAGCATGCAAATTGTTTTTGCTAATGAAAAAAATCTGGTGTGATACACGAACACAACTTCCTTTTACAGTGATCTTACAATTAGCCAAAAATTTAATTTTTAATTTTTAAGCATTTGACAACAGAAACCGTACAAAATAGAGCGTTAGTTGAAGAGACAACTTTTCTTTATAATTTTAAGCTAAATTCAAATATGTAATAATGTACCGGGTGTTCTATTTAAAATAGGAGTTATTAAAAACAAATTTAAAAAAAAACTAAAAAAAACCCATTTTAGAGGCATTCAACTGGAAAATCATCCATCTCACATCAATACACATTAAAAATTTAATAAAGATGTAAAGTTTAAAAAAAATCGTTAGAACCGTTATTGAAAAAATCGAAAAAAAATGAACAACTTTTCTATTTCTCGTTTTTCATTTAATCGCATATTTTTTCAATCATTTTATCTCCCCTAAATTTGACGAGCCGCTTGGTAAGCAAATCTAAGTTAAAGGTGAAAGACACAACTATATTAAAAGTGCAAAGTTCTTGCACAAAAAACATGCGGTCAATAACTTACCTACCTCAATTGATAAAGTACGTTGGTGACCAGATGTGAACTAAAGGTTTTATCAATACCTATGCAGTTTCTGGAAAAGTGAACCGCCCTCAATATCTCGCTTAATTTTAACTTTAAAAAACATTTAAATAGAAAAACTAAGAGCAACTGGGAGCTATCAGATGGTGTAATTACTAGTTACGTCGTGTGATTAGCTCACTACTTATCTATTTAATTATGAATTTCTTTTTTTTATTTGGTCTACAATTAAACGAGATCGAGTTGGAAAACTTTTGTTATACATACATAATCTGTAACCCCTTATACCGTTTAATTTTTTAATAAATTTGTTACACCGGGTGTTATGGAAATGAGTGCAAATATTTTAACCCGTAGTAGAACTCGCTAAACTGAACAACTTCTCCATTTATCATTTTTTCGAAAACGCCTTCAAAACTGAGTTGAAATTCAAAAAAATTTTACTCTAAAAATTCCTACCTGCCTATGGAGTAATATTTTAATTAAAGGGCACAAAACACAAAAAACATTTCTTTGGGACCAAAAAACCAACAAAAACTGCATTGGTACTGATGAAACATTTAGTTCACTTCTGGTCACCATCGTACTTTATCAATTGAGGTAGGTAAGTTATTGACCGCATGTTTTTTGTGCAAGAACTTTGCAGTTTTAATATACTTGTGACGTTCACCTTTAACTTAGATTTGCTTACCAAGCGGCTCGTCAAATTTAGGGGAGATAAATGATTGAAAAAATATGCGATTAAATGAAAAACGATAAATAGAAAAGTTGTTCATTTTGGTGAGCTCTATCACTGGCTAAAATATTTGCACTCATTTCCATAACACCCTGTTTTATGATTAGTTTAGGTAATATTGACGGTTGAATGCCCATATTTAAAAGGCCTCTCGGTAATCCTTATTAGAATAGAGGTGATATCCTTCTAAGCAGATGAAATCCAAACGTCAGTATGTACAAGGTTTGTCAGGTCATTTTGTATTTTCATTAGCCACCTGGGCTTTAGGGCGGCGTGCCCGTATGTTAAACCCTTTTAGTTACTTATTTGGCTTCATCGCCGAATTCCATAATAATGATTTTGCACATATTTGGCTTCAAGCGCAGTATTTCTCGTCATCTGGGGCACCCCTTTGTTGGTACTTTAATGACTGCGAGACCTCGCGCTCTCTTTGTCACCGGAACTTATTTGTTTTATTGGGCGCATCGCCATTGGCTGTCGAGAGTAACGTGGTAACGCCGTTTTGGCTCACGCCACTCCGGGCGTCCTAACGCTTCTTCAGCCGAGAGCCGTCGATCTAAGAGGTCGGATAGTGTGTGTGTTCGTGCGGCGCTCCCGCCCTTGGCGGGGGCGTCAGCCTTTTCCCGTCTCGTGCTGCTTCAGCAAGTGTTTGATAAACTGTTTCGCCTTAAGCGAGAGTCGGCAGTTCAACTCAGGCCATTGAACAAGGGAGGTGTGTGTCGTTTAGCGGCGATCTTATTACGCCAAGGCGTAGGTGTGATGGAATTCCATGCCCGGTTCTACGTCGTCACGTAAGGGAGTGTTCCCTTTAGCTCGTTGTGCGAGGATTCCGTTGAGGTAGGACATGATTGGGCTATCTTTGCCGTCGTAGCGGCGTTTGTTGAAGCGCCAGCCTTTGTCGCCATTTCGGGCGCATCCAGACCATTTCCACGTCGGCCGTTTTAGGGGCGAATTAATTGCAAAAGGCAACCTGTTTTCCGCCAGCTGGACCGCATGCCGATCTCTTGGGCCGTCACCTATAAAACTAAGGTATTTGTAACCATTGAATCATACTAACTTCTTGTGCGCGAGCTTTGCGCTTAACCATGTGAATAATTGCTGAACTCTTGGCATACGTGCTGTAAGGCGGCATCGCCAGTTTGGTCGCAGTAAAATTGCATGTGCGCGAACTTCATGTGAAATCATGTGCACCGTTAAAAATGTACCCTTCGCATCTTAAATTGTTGTCGCGAAGTGGCGTCGCTCGTTTTTAATCTAATCACTTCCCTTACTGGGGCTTTGCTGTGTTTGCCCAAATTATCATGTGAGCCAGATCACTTCTTATTAGGGCGGTGCCATATTCGCCAAGTTTTGTGCGAGACCTTTCGCATGTTAGCAACGGCGTCGTGTTCGGCTCGTTGAGTGTTACACGAAGTTATCGATCGCTTGGGCGGCGTAGCACCGGCTGTGTCATATTCTAAATTCGGCCAAATATATCTCAGTAACGCGGCCCCCTTTTTGCCTTGCGAATTGGGTTTCTAACTAATTCGCCGCATCTCTTTGCGGCGCCGGATTCTGCCGACAGCTACGCTGTTCGCGTCGCCTTTGCGGTTGCATAGCTCGATTTTTATGAACAAACGTTCCCTTTGTGTGACTCATATGTCAAACTGCTCTTGATTTTGTACAGTTATGGGTGTTGTTTAGTAACAGTAGTGCGCCCATCAGCTGATGCTTATTTATAAGAATTAACGCAATGTTTGCGGCACGCTTTGCTGCCCCAATGTAAGAATTGAATAATAGACGCTTATCTAATTAAGAGACGCTTTATTTTTGGTCGATTTGTGCATTTTCTGTTTCAGCGTGCGCCCATCATTGAGAAGATAAATGTACGGTGGGGCCAGTGAGATCAGAGCGTGCAGGTAAGCTTGGTGGTGACATTTCCGTGGCTGAAAGAGCCCCACTTCATGATCTAAGTATTTTTGCCATCACGAAATCGTTGTGTGAGTTTATAATTCACGAGTACCCCTATCGACGGAGTGTCTTGAATACTTCGCCCCCGTCTAACCGCCCAGGCCCGGTTATTCGGGTTAAGACAGGCTTGGTGGCGCCCTCTTTATTTTACCGTTATTTACCGACCCTCTGGCCGTTACCCTTAGATAATCTCGTTAAGAACCCGCCCAACTCCACTGAAAGTCTAGCCGGCCTATCTTGTTGCGGCTGGGTAGCGGCCTAGGAGAACTTTCGTCCATTACAGCACGCGCCGGCCGTTTCGTTTATGTATGAGCCGGTGCGGTGTCGTAAAGTCAGTTCAAGACCGTAACAGGTTATCATAAGATATGGGATATATTTTAGCTTATTGTATATTTTAAAAAACTAAGCTATTAACAAGAAGTAAACGAAATTTAATTGCTTAAATAATGGAATTTTGTATGGCTAAAACTGGTTGTCGCAAATGTTGAATATGACCTCCATTTTGTTGGTGTAAAATTACCAACCTCTCATCCAAATTTTACATCATTATGTAACATTTCTGGTTGAATTGCACCCTTTTGTCCCCTACTTCGTGTTTTAATTCTTGCAGCGTTGTTGACCGTATTCTAAACACCAATTGTTTTAAATAATTCCACAGCCAGTAATCCGTTGGGTGAAGATCTGGTGATCTTGGTGGCCATACATTCACAAAATGTTTACTTAAAGTACCTAAATGATTTCATTTTGACATCTGTGTCAATAGTTGTCGTGACAACACTTTTGTTTTCCACAGCTGCAATACAATCCTTTTATTTAAGCAATTAGATTTTATTTACATTTTGTTGTTGACTTGATTTGTTAAAATTATATGAATTTAAAGTATACCCCTAACTTTATAATAACCTATGGTAATCATAATATCAAGAAATGTATGATGAAAAGTTCGTCAAATAGATATCGCATTTAATATAGAAATTTTTTTATATTACACACAAAAGCATTGTAAAAATTAAGTAACTTGCTATTTAATTATACAAAATTTACATATTAATTATACCATCTGATGGCTCTTTTCTCATTAATTTTTTTTATCTTAAAATTAAACCAGCTATGAGGAGTGGCCTACTCACCCAGAAATACTTAAGATACTTGATTTATTTAAAGAGAATCAAGAAGTATTTGAGGACGGGCATTTGGTTACTGCAGACAGACATCTCGTGTCGTCACCATCAAAGAAAACACCAACTACTTCTGCAGAACTTGATAGGAAATGTAGTTTTTAAAAGGGATCAAATATAATGTACACCAAATTAAACCATACATCCCTAGAGCTGTCCACCAAAAAATTTAATGAACATCAAAAAATCTTAATGGAACCCAAATTATTATACTTCGGAAAATGAGAACAGCACCACTAAAATAGCTATGCTGCGTATTGTTTTACCATTGCTAACATTTTAAATTCCATATGTCTATCAATTTTACTAAATGTTCACCAAATTTAGAACGCTCAAGTTACGCGTCCGTGCTGTACATAATAAATATTCACGCTATCCATTTATATTTAGTCTTTCTCGAAAAAACTACTTGTGCGTCAAATAATTATTCTGTTACTCCAAAAATGAAATAAGCTCGAGCATCTCTTCTTGTCGCTTCCAGACAAACTTCTTGCAGGCTTCAGCTTGCAGCTGCACACTGTGTTTGGTAGCTTTTACAGTGAGTGTAACCAGTGTATTGCCGTATGAAAAAACTTAATAAGTTTAATTTTCAATTTTGTTTTGTGAAATTTGTGTTAGATTCTTATATACAGGGTGTTATTTAAGTACGTGGCCAAACTTCAAGAGGCAATTCTTTCAGTGATTCTAAGACGAAAAGTTTATATAAACATAGGTCCGGTAATGCTTCCTTTTCAAGATACAGGGTGTCAAACTTTTTTTAAAATATCATTTTTTCGTAAAAATTTTAATAATCCTTCAGCCGATTTTGTTGAAATTTGTCAGTGTTATTTATGGTAGAAAGGGGCTAATTTAGCCCTAACTAGATTAAAATTATTAAGTTCAGTGGCGTCCTGGGGGGCACCTTAACCAATATTTTTGACAAAAAAGTGTGCGCCACTGACTTCTTTAGAACTTTTATATTTTTTTTTTCGCATTAAGCAGCTAAAAATACAACTTTTTTGTCTCTTTATTTTTTTGTATCTTGTCCCGTTTTCGAGAAAAAAAAATAACTATTGCATGTCCATGGACAGCAAAAAAACATTTTTTAATAATTAATAAAACACGAAAAATATTTTTTAGCTAGCATTAATTGTTATAACAATTTCTAAGACTAAAATAGACTATTGATATGGAAAAAAAATAACAGGTACAACCCAGTTTTTAATAGTTTGGTAGTTTTAGTTTTTTTATTATGTTGTCCCAGGGACATGCAATAAAGTGATTTTTATTTTCTTTCTCAAAAACGGAGCAAGATACGAAAAAAAAATAAAGAGACAAAAAAGTTGTATTTTTAGCTGCTTAATGCGAAAAAAAAATATAAAAGTTCTAAAGAAGTCAGTGGCGCACATTTTTTTGTCAAAAATATTGGTTAAGGTGCCCCCCGGGACGCCACTGAACTTAATAATTTTAATCTAGTTAGGGCTAAATTAGCCCCTTTCTACCATAAATAACACTGACAAATTTCAACAAAATTGGCTGAAGGATTATTAAAATTTTTACGAAAAAATGATTTTTTAAAAAAAGTTTGACACCCTGTATCTTGAAAACGAAGCATTACCGGACCTATGTTTATATAAACTTTTCGTCTTAGAATCCCTCAAAGAACTACCTCTTGAAGTTTGGCCACGTACTTAATTAACACCCTGTATATACTAGCGGACCCGACAGACATTGTCCTGCCCGCTGCCTGCTATCAGTGGGTTCAGCAAACGTCTTTTCGATATTTGAATTTTCGATTTTTTCATTTTAAAAAATATCGGGGGGTGGTGGGGGCGGGGGTGAAATTTTGGGGGACCCGACAGACGTTGTTCTGCCCGCTGCCTGCTATTAGCGGGTTCAGCAAACGTTTTTTCGATATTCGAATTTTCGATTTTTTAAATTTTAAAAAATATTGGGGGGTGGTGAAATTTTTGGGGTTATATGTTTTGATATGCGAGAAATCTTAAAAAAATTTAAAAAGAAATATCGTCATTTTTTTTTAAATTGTCTAGAACCCGATTGCGGCTCCACTTACCGGTTCCAATTGTAAATCTAAACCATCCAGGGACCCACTTAAACACAAAAATCATCAAAATCGGTCCAGCTGGTTAGGAGGAGTTCAGTTACATACAGACGTACAGAAGAATAAATTATATATATAAAGATATTGATTTATTTCCAAGAATTCTTCAGACTTATTTATATGTCCCCATTAATAAACAAGACCTAATAAAACACGATAGATTTTTCTTATAAGTGATATTTAGGCCAACAAGAAATATAAATCTGGGTATACTTTTGAAATTGAATGTGGTATAAAATATAGTAAACATTGTGTATTTTTGCCAAAGAAATAGTGTTTTTTAAATGCTAAATAATATAAGACGCTGACGAAAATTACATATCTGGGTATCATGTTAGAATTAAATGAGGAATAAAATTTGGTGAACATTTAGCATTTTTAGCCAACGAAAGTTATTTTTAGGAACAAATAATACCGGGTGGCCATAAATATCTGATATCACATTACCTTTGGGATCAACACCGCTTTATTAAAGTGAGGAATCCAACTAAACTAAATGTCATTAATGTCATTACACCTAAAATTCCTATCTGTCAAAAATTATTACAGATTGCAATAAGTAATCGAGTTAGAACCGGAAATTTTTATAATCGAGTCGTAGGCTAAACTGCAGAATCCGAGGCACATTTCCCTGCTCTTATTGCATTTTATAACATTACATAGGCAACAATAATTATCGTAATTGAAATATAACGCTAACCAACATTTATAAGTAGCTAATTCCATGGCTACCGGGATCTCAGATATTTATGGCCACCCGGTATAAGAGACTAACATGATGTCAATTTTTGGTTGTCGCTCTAAGATTATATATTTTCTTAATTTTGGTGAGCATTTAGTATTTTTGGGAAACGAAAGTATTTTTTTGTACGAAAAGGTTGGGTAAATTCGGTAGACTGTTAAATACCACCATTTTTAAAATTTTAGATATTTCGACGCATTTATTAGTTAGTCATTCATTCGTGAAGAACCTAACTTATCAAAAATTATTATTGGTGGTTATTATATGGCTTGCTAAAAACTATCTAGAGCGTAAAGCAAACGTTAATATTGTTGAATTTCATATTAAAGTGATTTAGATGATGGGGTACCTTTAAAAAGTCCCAAGAAAAGCTATTAAAGGAAATAGCTTTTCAGAATCATCATCATCATCATCATCATCACTTATAATAATGCAGAAGACTAAAAGCCGTGTTTACACAACTAAAAGTACCACGGTTGCATTCGTTTATTTCTATTTTCGGGTATTTGTAAACAAACTTCCCTTAACTTTTAATAGCGATATTATCACAGAAAACAATTATTTATTATGCATATTACCTGTGTTTTTTCAAAACTGTTGACACAGCTTCAAAGGCAAGTGAATTTTGGTTAATAATAATGAGAGTTACTGAATGCAACCAACGGCCGAAGCAAGGAAATATTGAAGCCGTACTTTTTGAGCGTATTAAATGTGTCTTTGACTCTGACGTTTACACATAACCGATACATTATTTTGACTACGAAACTTTTGCAAATTGTTGTGCATCGCTTTGATTGCGCTGCAAATATACCACATAGTTGGCGTTGTACCCTGCATACGGGCTGATTTTCAGGTATGCCGATCAACGAAGGATTATACGAGGAATAAAAATTTGTTTCCTTTATTATAGCGACATTTTGAAGATTACCTAAGAAATACAGAAAACCGTGAGCTCCCCAAGTTACTATTAAGATTAATTTAGTTTGAAATGTGTATAGCTCAATACTGCCGTCATAAGCAAGAAGGCGGTATCTACAAAAAAATTGAAATTGAGTTATTGGTATCGTTGGAATTGGTACAAAATTCCAATCATTTTAGGTAAGTAACAAATCGATATCTGCACTGTAACTATGATTTTCAGATGAAAAAAGGCGGTATTTACAGATATTTTGTTACTTATAAAGCACAAGAAGGCGTCATATGCAAAATGCAAAAGTGAAAAGCAGTATCTGCGTGTAGAAGCCGCCTTCTTTTTTTGTTTTGTTAGATACCGCCTTTACTGTCTGTTTTCGTGGACGCAAATGTTCAGATACGGCCAACTGCCGTTTCATTAAATTAATAGTATCAAGTCTTCCATTATACAACATTTAAAATATTTTTTAGAGGAAGTTCAATCCCTTCATTTAAATAGGATTTTACAGGTAATAAGTTTTATAAATAATTTAGTTACATTAAACAAGTTATCTAATAATAATATTCTTGTAGATTTCCATGGGCGGCCCTAATGTTGATTGGAAGTTTTTTTCTTTATTAAAAGAACATCGGATGAAGTCAACAACAAAAAAGATACTTGATATTGATTCTTGTGGGCTTCATATAGTACATGGAGCATTGCAAACTGGGCACAAATCTGCTGGCTGGAAAATGAATGAATTCCTTAGAGGAATTTATTATCTATTTAAGGATTCTCCCAAGCGAAGGGCAAATTTTCAAAACGTGACCGAATCCCACCATTTTCCCAAGAAATTTTGTGTAACACGATGGGTTGAGAATCATTCTGCAGCAACTAGAGCTATTGAAATTCTAGATCACATAAAAACTTACATAGAACACTCTAAAACTAAACTGCCAGTAAATATTTCAGTAACAAATGTTAAGTCAGGTTGTAAAGATTCATTTATAAAACCAAAATTAGCTTTCTTTGCTTTGATTGCTTCTATATTAGACCCATTTTTAAAGAAGTATCAAACTTCTAATCTAATGTTATCTTTTTTAAAAGGCGATATGGAAGCATTAATCCAAAATTTATTGTGTCGAATTGTAAAAGTTGATACATCAGATTTAAATATACAGCAAATCCTACAAATTAATTTGGAAAATGCTTCTAATCTGAAAAACGTGAAGGATGTTGATGTGGGATTTGAAACAAGAAGGTATTTAAAGAACAAAAAATTAAATTAAAAAGACAAATTATTATTTTTAAAAGATTGCCAGCATTTTGTGAAGGCAACTGTAAAAAAAAATAACAGAAAGATGTATAAAGTATCTGTTGGTACATGCAGTTACTTCGCTTAATCCAAAAACAATTACATAATACTAATTCTGTATCATGGTTAATGGAAAAATTTGATAAATTACTAGAAATATGACATGATCATGAGTTTATTACAGCGACTACAGCAGAACGATCAAAAATTGAATATGCGACATTCATTAAAACTAAGATTTCTGAAATCGCTTTGTATAAAGAGGCTGAGAGACTGGATTGCTTTTATCATTGTTTGCTTGTGGGACATGAATTCGAAAATTTATGGAACATTGTTAAATTCATTTTGATTATGTCCCATGGAAATGCTAATGTAGAGGCTGGATTTTCCATTAATAAACATTTATTAGTAGAAAATTTAAAAGAGGAATCTCTTACTTGTCAGCGTGTTGTTTATGATGCTGTACACAGCAAGGGTGATGTTTTAAATGTTGTCATTAGTGACAAAATGAGATCCTATGTAAAAAATTCTAGCTTCAAATATAAGTTGGCTTTGGAACAAAGAAGAAAAGAAGAGCAACAGGAAAGTGAAGAAGCATCGCTGAAGAGAAAAGCCACGCAAGAAATATATATGCTAGAATCTAAACAAAAAAAAATAGAACGCGATACAACATATGAGTCTAACATAATTCAGACAAAAATTGCTGAATTAAGAAAGTACTTGTAATTTTTTTTTGTTTAAGTTATTTTGAATGTACAAGTTTTGATATGAAAAGTTATTTTATGTGTTAATGTTCCTTTCTGTGTTTATTATTATATAGACCGACTGAAAGTGTCCGTTCAAGAGAATGTCCGTCCAAGAGGGAGTTAACACAATGCAAATTATATGAGAGTCGGTCGGGACCATGAGAAACTGTCTGTCCAAGGGAGGTGACCGTGTATCCGCGAAGGGGAATTTCACTGTAACAGCAATAAGATAACACAAGAAAATAACACGTATTGCTTGAGTAAGAAAGAGATAAACATAATAGCAAATATTGGAGTAGGCCTGACGCACATTTAATTATGACAGATGTCAACCACACATGCCTACTAAAATATTTTTTTTTTTGTATGGTCATCTCTTACTCAAGCATTCTATTTTGTTGTTCATGTTATCTCATTGCTGTTATATATCGGGTGTTCATAAACAGTCGTCATCCCAGTTGCTTTGAAAAACAAAATGTTATATCTTTGATTAATTCGTGCAACACAATGAAACGTCATTGAGTACTGTCATAGCGCATTTATTCTCAATTTTAATAGACATACGTTTCTGAAGTCGAAACCTACTGGGATGACGACTGTTTATGAACACCCGTTATAATTATGGCCCAATTCGTATTACAGCATAATTTTGATTTAGAGTAATGAAATAGTATATTGTATGTTAAGAGCTGAAAGTGCATTCTTGCCGCTTGCACGTGAATATTGCTGGTTGAGGCAAAGCCGAAACCTGCAATCATGCAAAAGTGGCAAGTGCACTTTTAGCTCGAAACATACATACTATTTTTTCGACGACTGAGCATATTATTAATGGAAAATATCATATTTCATTTTATTGCAAATATTAATTGACAATCAAGTTAACATTACTCGTGCAGTCTATTAGACATGTGACGCGATTATTTCGACAAATGACGGGCATTGTCAAGGAAACATTCGGACGTAGCTACCTATTTTGTTCACATGGAAACCCAAAACGCTCGGTGAGCAGCAAAGTGATGAAAACGCACACTCAGCGGTAAATGTCAATTTTCTGTTGTTAAATGACAGTGAGAAAAATCTACTTTCGATGTGAGTCGTCGAAAAATATGTTTCTTACGGTTCTGATCCTGGCAGTTGAAAAAATTGTATATACGCGGCAGGGCAGAACACCATTTTTCCCTCTGTTTATTTGTAGTGCTCGGCATCGCCCTTGAGCTGCAAACTCACATCTTGGTAAAAATTATGCTTTTCTTTTTCTTATAATGTATTATTTTTTCACATTGCCATTGGTGACATTAAAAAAAGTGACTTTTTGATACTTTTCATAACTGCTCAAAATCATATTGATTTCACCTAAAAATGAACTAAATGAATTAATAACAGATTCATCCATTTTCAAGTAAGCTCTATTCTATACTGTACAATGGTTAATTTGTACAGGGTCCGGCAACGAAGCGGGGGTGGAAGATATTTCTAAAACTATGAGAGTTGCATAAATATTGAGTATATAAAAGTTGTAGGTACTAAGGTGGTGCACATTACTAAAATAGTTTTGATTATACAGAGTGTCTCAAAAAAGTGTGGCGGATCAAACTGATTTTTTTTTTAAATAGAATGCCGTATATTTAGGTAGCTTAAAAGTTTTGTATTAAAAATACTCTTCATTTTCATATCAAGTTGTATGGGTCTAACGTCAACTGCTTTGGAAATATTAACGATTTTATGCAAAAAAATGCTGAACTTCAGGCGACTGCTGTAAGCGACAGAAAACAACTGAATGAAGGAAAACGTTACCAAAAAATTAGGATTTTTGTAAACTATCTTTCAAGTGTAAAATGGTGGATCTGGGTATTAATGTTATACACATTTAATTTCGATTTTTTTTCAAATGGAACGCCCTGTATATTTTTGTATTTCTGAAGAGCTCTTTTAATGAACTTTCTTTTGATATGTTACTTCATACCTCTTAAGTTCTAACTGTTTTTCTCTAACTGTTTTTCAGATATGCGAGTTTAAACATAAAAAACAATTTAAACCCCTTAAGATGCTTTATTTCAAGGGATAAAAAACAAACGCCTTTAAAATAATTAATTTATTCCTGCATTTATCGTTTTTTCGTGTTTATAATTTCCTGCATCAACACTGACTGAATTTATATTTTCTAAACCTGATTTTGTGCTTTTATTTTTAGAGAGATCATGCGTTTAAATCACTATTTTAAGGGCGTTTGTTTTTTATCCCTTGAAATAAAGCATCTTAAGGCGTTTAAATTGTTTTTATGTTCAAACACACATATCTGAAAAACAGTTGAACTTAGAAGTATGGGCTCTTCAAAAATACAAAAATATACAGGGCGTTCCATTTGAAAAAAATCGAAATGATTAAATTTGCAAATATTGAGCACCCTATATAAAATTAATACCCAGATCCACCATTTTACACTTGAAAGATAGTTGACAAAAATCATAATTTTTTGGTAACGTTTTCCTTCATTCAATTGTTTTCTGTCGCTTACAGCAGTCGCCTGAAGTTCAGCATTTTTTTGCATAAAATCGTTAATATCTCCAAAACAGTTGACGTTAGACCCATACAACTTTATATGAAAATGATGAGTATTTCAATACAAAACTTTTAAGCTACCCAAATATAGGGCATTCTATTTAAAGAAAGTAAGTTTGATTCGCCATACTTTTTTGCGACACCCTGTATAATCAAAAATATTTTAGTAATGTGCACCACTTTCGTACCTACAACTTTTATATACACAATATTCATGTAACTCGAATAGTTTTAGAAATATCTTCCACCCCTGCTTCGTTGCCGAACTCTGTACAAATTAACCATTATACATTATAGAATAAAGCTTACTTGAAAATGGATGAATCTGTTATTAATTCATTTAGTTCATTTTTACAGTACAGTAAAAATTGCGCTTCCATACTTTGACCAAAATTATTGAAAAAGATATTTTTGTCAACTACACGGAAAAATTGCATGTTCAACACATTGGAAAAGTGATTCGTCCATGCTCACGTAAAACTTTTACATTCGCTGTAAAACTCTCCCTTTTCTTAACTTGTAGAACAATCTAAAGTACGTTTTTTTTCTATAATAACTGTCAAAGTGTTACAATGTTGGTAGATATGTGATTAAAACGCTAGGAAATTTTTATACCTCGTGTTGGTAGCACTTTTTTAAAATTATGGTTGTGTGTCAATTTTGAATGTCAAAGTTTCTTAATTTGAACTCTTGACAAATTTCTTTAATTTTGCAAACGTTCATTATGTTTATTTTCAAATATTGTAAGTTTAATAATTAATAAACTAGCAGTCCAGTGAGACAAATGTCTCATTTAATAAAACAAAAAAGACCGTCCCGGACGGACGGAAATCACGTGATTTCTCGAAAACCGGAAGTGTCACGTGACTGAAATTCGGTTCCTGACCTGACATGACCATTCCAAACATATAACTTTCATAACTTTTTTCTCTATCTCTTACGGTTTGGCTGCTGAAACAGCGTCCCAGACAGACACGTCTTTTAGATAAAGGATTTGCAATATTTTACTATGCTGTTCGTTTTACCCACTATTATGACATATCTATCAAAATGACAATCATTTTTTTAATGGAGGAAAAGAACTGAAAATCTATATACCAACATTATTAAAGCTAGGGACCCTGCAGGAATGCAACTTTTCCCCTAGAGTTGACCTTGAAAATTATTATAGAAAAAAATGTACTTTACTATTAATTCACTAGCGATTTAAGAACAACTCGCTAGCATATAAACATTATAAACAGTTACTTATGGTTGCTATTATAGAGATAATAATAATAATTTCAGTTTAAAATGACAAAGAAATAATAATTAATCGAGTTATTTAACAATAACAGTAACGGCGTAACTGGAGACTTGAGTTACCGCATTTATATTTTTATGACGCTCAACGGCTTAAACCCGAAAAGAAACACAGATTGCAAGCAGCTGAAAATTATTTCGGTGGCACAAATAATTCTCACTTATAATCTCATAGGAGTATTAATTCTTTCCTGATTTTTTTTGACTGCGTTCCAACGTCGTATTAATTAAGACGCCTTCCAGAGGCGAGCATTTCCTTTCCAGAAACTTTCCATTTAAAAATATTTTTTTTGGAACTTTTCCTTACTGCCAATCTCTAGCGTGCTTTTAAAACTTTCTTTAGTGCAACAAAAGTTATTACATTTGTCGTACATTTTAAATGCGGCATATGCCGCGGGTTTCAGCTAGTCACTTATAATAATGCAGAAGACTAAAAGCCGTGTTTACACAACTAAAAGTACTATGGTTGCGTTCCACCATTTCTATTTTCGGATTTTTGTAAACAAACTTCCCTCAACTTTTAATAGCGATATTATCACAGAAAACAATTATTTATTATGCATATTTGTTGTGTTTTTTAAAACTATTGACTCAGCTTCGAAGGCAAGTCCACTTTGGTTAATTTTCATATCTGCTTATTGAACGTTCCCACAACCTAAGCCGTACTCAAACGCTATAAAGGCGTGTCCGTTACATCCATCGACATATAGAAATGGACCGCTAGTCAGAGCTGCGCGAGCCAAACAGGATAGAAAGAGAACGCATATGACTTGAGAACGCTCTGTCCTTGTTGGCGCTCAGTAGCACAGGCGTGAAAGTGAGACCTTATAAGGAGCAACAAGAAAAGTTTGGCAGGCACCCCATCGGCTCGCGGCAAGGAAATTTACGATCTCTAATACACGCAGTCGCAGACAAGAATATCGATTTTGACGTCACAGAACCTTGCGTTTCCCAACGCCGCTTGTTGAGGTTAAGTGCATCGTTTTGCTAATTAACAGTAAGTATTGCCTATATTTTGTTTAAATACTTGTTAATTCTAATGTCTATTACGTTGATTCAGTTCGTGAATTCATATTTTTAGTTTGTTTACAGCGACATAGCGAAATAATCATCCATAGTTAATTTTGTAATACCTATTGCCTCATGTACTACGCATTAACTAAAATAGTTAAATTTTTTCAGTGATAAATGTCCTTTGCACGGTGCTAATGGTCAGCACGAAAAAGAAGTGTACCTGCGTTCCTGGTTGCAACAAATTGGTACTACAGGTCAGTGTACTGTACCACGTTTTTTAACTTCCGAAGCATTAAAAGTAATCGTTAGGTATTCCTGCAAATGTGGTAGAAGCTAATACAGTTTTATGTTCATGTTATGATCAGCCTTTGACATCTTCAAATGTATGTACATGTTTTGACGTATCAGCTAATTTGTTTCCTGTATAAAATAATGAAATAAGCAACAGTAGTAATTTTCGTTAGTAATATAACAAGGGCGAGATAAGGTACTTAACGATAATTTTGCACTCGCCAAGGGTTGAGTGCTGGTTGCAATGAAAACTGTTGCGAGGGCAGTTTTCTAAGGACAATGTCAATTACTCTTGGTACGGGCAAAATTATATGTGTGTTGCCCGCATTTATATTTTGAAGATGATATCAGTCATGTCACAGTTGTTAGTACGTAATAATCAACGTGAGATTATTATTTATCAAAACTATTCAGGATTATTTATATGCATTTCTTTCTGTTACCGATTTTCAACCTACTTTGGAGAATAACTTCAAACTGCTCTGACGATGCCCACATCTTCAAATTTGTCAAGGAGAAGCATAAGCCGAATACCTCCATTACCCAAGAACATCGGAAGAAAATGGCTGCGAAGTAGGTTGTTATTTATTCTTTATGTGTATAAATAATACGTATATTTTATTTAATTCAATGTTGTTTTATAAGCATTTATTTTTTGTTCTAGAATTTAATATTTGTTGTATTGTATATTATTTCTGCTGAATGTATTTACTACATTAATAAAGATTTCTTAAAACAGAGCGTAAAAGAATAACATTTATACATAGAATAGTTTAAAATATTGCTTTTATTACAAATACTACAAATATATACACTCATTACAAATATATCACATTTATTACAGTATATACAATTTGCGTTTACTGGTGACAAAAAAGTATGGTTTTTGTTAATTTATGCCTAATTCTTGTTGTACTTTCTCTTTGGCAAACGCAATAATGACGAATTCGCGATATAAAATATTGTTTACTAATCATTTTCATTAACATAAACCGGTGGTCATTTAAAACTGATTGTACCAGTGCATGGTTTTCATTAGCCAATAGTGTCGTTGACACATTCCGAAGTGTCCTTGCTACAAGAGCATCTACTGTTGAACCTTTATATTTTAATTGAAATTCGTGATAAAACGTTTTAAAATTCATTTCTGCCAGTTTGCATAAAGTTATAACATCTTTGGAAGCAGTAGATAAACCACCTCGATTGTTAATGTCTTGTAACTGAGAAAAACATTCAGTTGACTGTATTAAATCAATGCAAATGCCGCAAGATAATTTTTGCATTAAAGTTTTCACTATGAACCCAGCAATATACCCGAGTACATCATCAATGTAACGCTCGTCTATATTTTCAAAAGCCCCAGCAAATAGAGTGTCTTCGTCTAGTTCGTCTGTTGTCTTTTTTTCTGATAGTACAGAAACGTCTGTTTTGTCAACTTTATCTGAATTTGCATGTAAAAATGAGTTTCGTCTTGTGCGAGGCAATTGGCATATTTAGACCCACCAACTTGGGCATGAACGAGCAAGCGTTTCATTGATGATAATAATTTTGCAGCAGTAGGATTGTTGTTATTACCCCCTCTGCTTCTAACCGAAGAAAAAAACAGTTCTAAATGATCTTGCGACAATTTGTAAGTTAAAAGATATTCCAGTCCCGCTCTAGGATCAAAATAATTATGGAATATGTCAACGACACTTTGGAGTGCAATAAAAAACCCGAAGAAACCAGTTTTTAATCTCGAAAAAATGACTGGGGTATTAACATCTATTTTAATAGAGCGAATGTAGTTTTGCAAAAATATCACTCTTTGTTTTATGTGATCAATATTTTCTTTTGTTATGGGGGGTTTTCCGGGGTTTTTACAAAATTTATTTCGAGAATTCAAAATATCAAAAATTTCATTAAAATTTTTACAAAATTCTTCAGTTGCTTCAGAGTTGCAAAATTCTTTTAAACCCATTCTTTCGCGAAGAAATTGAAAAGAATCTGCAACACTTTTGCTCAATAATTGAACGGCAAGTGCCACTTTCATTTTCTCATTCTCCCAATTCAAATGTCTTCGTCGCAACCGATTGGCAGCATGCAAACCAACTAATTCTTGGTACTCGACTAAGCGAACAAAGTAATGCCAATTAATCTCGCGATTATCTTCTGTAAAGAGAGATTTGCATGTCCCTAGACAGTTACGAACCAGTTTTATCATATGACAAGCATCCGGCACGATAAAAATAGGTTTCTCCGTTTCTGGATTAAAAAAGAAATTATTTACATGAGCTAATAATGACATGTTCTCTCCGAGGGCCCTTGCCATGGCAAAATTACTCGCAGCGCCATCAAACGTGAAGGATACAATTTCAATGCCTGTATCCTTCAGAGCATCCAAAACTTTAGTAACAATATCTGCTCGTTGTTGGCCATTTAAACCAGCAATTAAATAATATGCCACTGGTATCTTCCAGTTTCCATTGACGCAAGTACACATGACGACCGCAGCATTTTTAGCTTCTTCGAGTTGTCCCGTGCTGTCCTCTGATGCCTCTATCTCGCCCATGTCAACATACCCAAAAACTTTTCCTCCTTCTACGTGCAGTCCCTGCTTGATTGCCATGTCATCCATCTGAAGTCCGCAAAATACTTTTTTGCCTTTTTTCTCTTCTTCCTGCGCCTTTTTCTTAAGGGTATTTATTGCCAGAGCCGAAATTCCAGGAGAGCCATCGATTTTTTGAAACCAACCACGAATGGTACTGACATTGGGTAGACACTCGATAAAGCTGGACCTTACGAATTCGTACGCTTTCGGGGACAAAAAATGTAACGTACTAGAAAATTGTTGAACCTCTTTTGGACATTCTTGGAACCTTTTGTTGCCATCCAGCATTCTTTGTAGCAGTATGGTTGCCAAAGGAGTCATTGACGCCTGGAAGAAAAATTAGAAATGTAATTGTTGACATTTTCCTTTGAGAGCATGTACTTGTTTGTGAATATTTTATACGTACTTTTATGCTATTCGCAGCAGATTTGGCGATTAGATCTTTTTTAGTTAAATTTTCCACCAGGCCTTCGATATTTCTCATCTTGGACTCCAAGGATTTAATTGTACCACGTAACTTCTTGATTTCCTCAGCTTGTTCTGTGATGGTGTCCATTGCAACTTCCCAACATATAGTTGACTTTGTTGAATCATTCATGACACTCTGCCACTGAACATCTTTTACTCGTTTATACTGAGTAAAGTTGTCACCACATTCATCCCTTGCATCGTTAACTGGGAATGGACATTTCCTGGGAAAAATCAAAAACGTTGCTGATTAGTATATTTCTGTTACACTTATTATTACATTTAAGCTTGAAAAACAAACCTTTTCATTGAAGAATCCATGAGGGGTTGCAAGCTTTGATTTTCTACATGGGGTTGCAAGCTTTCAAAGTTTTCTATAACTTCAGGAGCCTGTAAATTGTTCTGTATTAAGACACGTACTTCATTCGACCAAAAATTACACGAAATTGCACACTGAGAAAAAAAATCACAGTATCGCCAACTAGGTACATGCGTAGTTAAAAATATGTAGTTTAGTGAACTACATTTTCTTTTAATTATCTGCAGTTCAGTTTAATCAATATTTTAATCGATACTTTTTTTCTCAGTGCATGTGTTCATTTACTTACAAGTCTTTCATCAATTTTGCTGGGTTCATTGCCAGCAAATTTACTATTGCTGTTCAAATTGCATGATGGCACAGCATCTCTGAGTAGTCGAAGATTTCCGGAGACGACAGCACGAGTATAGTCTTTGGACTTGAAGTGATTGGAGCAAACCTTAATTAAACTGTGATGAGTTATTTGTTACTCCAAGCACACTTAACCATTTTGTTCTCATATCTGGTTTTGCCGGAAGGCTGGAAATACATTTTAATTAGCAAAAATCAACTTTAAAATTATCTATAGAGGTTAGGTAACAGAGGTTGAGTAGAGAAATATTGTTTACCTATGATAAATAGTTTCCTCCCCAGCTTTGCATTGCTTCTTACACACAAAACACTGTGTAACCATAGTACAATAAAAGTGACCACTGTTTTTATGAAAATATAACTATTTACAAACAGAATAATGTTTGTAAATATTGACACGTGCGTTCGAGGCTGCTTACGCGAAGTAAATTGGCGCGACGGCCCTGTGCTGTGACGTCATTTTCTGTCGGCCAATAGGAGGCCGGCAGGAAAAGGAAAGATAGTTCTTAAACTGTTCTCTTTCTCTTTCTAACGCAAAGAGTTGCGCAGTCGTCCATTAGCGGTCCATTTCTATATGTCGATGGTTACATCTTACTTAACAACATAACCTATATTTCTGAAAATTTGTATGCGTCGCCTTTCGTTTCTTCTAGCAGTTGCTACAAGTATTAATTCTGTTAAATGGTCTACTGTGCATCAGATAATTGTAGTACAAAGCAAGGTAAGGCATTAGCGTTGTTCAGATTTCCCAAAAATTTGCAACAATGGTCTAAATTGGACTCGCACTGATTCTTCACGGTTATGTGAGGTAAGTAGTTTTGAATAAACTTGTACGTACAATCTTATTGCTTCTCTCTTCTGCAGGGTCACTTTGAAGTATAAGCTATTGATGTCGAAGCGATTGCAGAGAGGGTAGTTGAAAAACTGTTAGATTTCGATGCATTAACAAAGAAGCTTACTTCGATCATTAACGCTTCCCTGGAAACCGAGGTTGCTAAAATAGTGGAAAAGTACGAGCACAAAATCTCATCTTTGGAAATGCAACTCGAAAAACTGAAAGCCGAAACGGAAAATACAATGAACGCACATGAACACTACAGCCGTGTAAATAGTTTAAGAATATTCGGCGTTCCGCAAAAACCGAATGAAAATACCAGTGAAGTAGTGCGCAATTTATGCCACGAAAAGTTAGGTATTAACCTTGCCGAAAATGATATCGACATCTGCCATCGCCTTGGATCGAAAGAGGTAACTCACCGTCCAATTATTATAAAATTTGTGCGCCGCAGCATTAAAAAACTTATACCATAAACTATTTACTTAAACAAAAGAGATATGATATTTTAGCATTATCAGAAACGTGGTTAAAATCTGATATTACCCTTTCTCATTCGAAATATAACATTTTCCAGAAAGATCGAGATGCTCGAGGGGGTGGAGTTGCAATTTATGTAAAGAATCACTTGAATGTAAAAATTATTCAAACAAATGATAATATTGAGCAATTGTGGCTGTCATTAAAAATCAATAATGAAAGTTATGTTTTCGGGGTTGTGTATAAACCACCTCAATTTAATTATATAGTTTTTGTAGATGAGGTTGAAGAATCCATTTGTTTGTATACTGAGGCTTCAGATAGGGTTATTTGTTTGGGTGATTTTAATATAAACGTGTTGGATTTTTCTGGTTCGGTTACGCAATAGTTAAATTATATGTTAAATACATTATGTTTAAAACAAATTATTACAGAGCCTACTCGAATATCTGGAAATAGCATTACTTTGATAGATCTCATAATTACATCGGATACCAGCTGCATTAGTGAAACAGGGGTGTGTGAAAATGAGTTATCCGATCATGAGACAGTTTTTTGCAAAATATCAACTGGTGAGTTCGTCAAACTAAGTCCTATTATACGCACATTTCGGAATTTTAAATATTTTAATTTTAATGACTTACTGTGACCTACAGAAGTTACCTCTACATCAATTGTTTTATGAGCGGGATATTGATGCTAAATTAAACATTTTAAATTATTATATTACATCCATTTTTGACTTGCATGCCCCGTGGATAACCGTTAAAATGAAGAACAAACCAGCACCTTGGTTTACTGATAATGTTCAGTTACTGATAAATCTTAAAAATAAGACAAAATCAAAATATAAACAATCTAAGAACCCTGGGCACTGGGAATATTATAAAAGTTTGCGGAATTTTACCAATCTTGCAATTCAAAATGAAAAGAAAGCTTACGAGCATAAAGTTGGGATTGGAGGCACAAATGCTATTTGGAAGGAGCTAAATTTAATAAATATAAACATTAAAAAACAAAATTCTATTCCGGAAACACTCAGTAATGTACAAGAAGTAAATGATTTTTCTGTAGACTCTATACCTCACAGCACTCCTGATCAAATGCTTCTAGATTTTTATCGTAATAACGAACTTACATCAGAAAAACTTTCTTTCACGACTGTTGACGTTGAGGAAGTACAAAATTTAATTAGAAGTGTAAAAAGTAATGCAGGGGTTATAGACGGTATAACCATCAATATGATTAAACTGTGTTGTCCATACATATTACCGTTTATTACTCATATACTGAACTGCTGTTTATCAGAAAATGTTTTTCCAAAATGCTGGAAAAATGCAATTGTGATTCCTTTCCCCAAAGTAAATAATGCTGCAGCCTATACAGATTTACAACCTATCAGTATATAGAAATAGAGTGTTAATTAACAACTGGTTATTTATTTAAATAAGACATTTTTTCTTATTGTATAGTTGTACATTACTATAAATGTTAGTTTAAATTTACTCAAATATTTGTTTTGTTAATTACAAAACTTAACAAGTTAATTACAAAACTTAACAAGTTAATAAATAAAAGTATTTACAAAAATATTGCTCTAACTGCTATCTAATAAAACATTTCTTATTAATAGTACAGCAATATCACGGAAACAAACGACGAACGTCATCAAATATTTAGTTATTCATTTAAAGTTACCGTTTGATTCCGTGATTTACCTATAGTTACAATAAATATGATTAACTATAGGTAAATCACGGAACCAAACGGTGCGCGTCATCAAACAGTAACTATAAATTAATAACTAAATATTTGATGACATGCACAGTTTGGTTCCGTGATTTTACTATATGTGTATTGCTTTCCAAGCTGGGATGAGCTCCATACTGAGCGCTGGGTTAGTCAACCGAGGTGCGAAGCACTGAGGTCAGCTAAAAGTACGAAGCTGGAATAAGCCTTCCCACGAGGTAGCTACATGCCTGGTCTGTAACTGATATATTATAATGGGCAAATAGTGCCAGTGCAGCAACATGATGACATGAAACTTGTCCACGAGGACATGTGCAAGAAGTTGAGGTTATGTTTTTGTCTTCATCGAAGAAGATCTACAAAGTAAAAATATATACTTAGTATATATTCGTTACTACTTAGAATCCATCTGAAGCAGCAATCAGTATTTTAAATAATTATACTTTTTAAGCTAAAATTTATCTTACCTCAACATTGTATCACTTATCTTTCATGCTTGCCTGTACTGTACCATGTACCCATACTATTAAAATACAACATCCAAGTCAGTACCATACCTGTTAAATTTTGATATTTCCCAAAAAAATAAATAAACACTCAATTTCCAAGCCGAAAACAGAGTGAACATGTGGTGGCCAATATCAATAAATTTTGTAGTGGGCGACTTTGCCCGCCCTCTTGCAGTAAGACCTGAAAGTTTAGGTTTGCGGGGCCATTGAACTGTATAACAGTGTACAGTTCAATGTGCGGGGCTCACTCACAACGTTTGATAAAGGTTGTGTGAAAGCGTGTTTCCACATGAAAATCACAGATGACACCTTATCATTCAACTACGAATAAAGTTTTTGAAGGTAAAAATTGCTCGCTTTTCATACATTTTATTTTATTTTATTTTTTTTAGAAACTAAAAAACTAATTATGTGGGGTAAATAATTTTGTTTTAGTCCGACATAATCTAGAAAAACAGTAAAAAATTATATTTGGCTAATAAGTATTATTACAACCAGCGGCGGTGCAAGAGCACCTTGGGCCCGTAAGCAAATATAAAAATGGGCCCCCTTGTAAAAAGATTGATATATTTAATGAAAATTGTATAGTTACAATTACAGTATACCATATATTTATTACTTCTATATTGCTAGCGCCTGTAAGTGGAGAGGTCACAGCGTAAGTGAGACAGACTCTTCTACGTACTTGGTGAGCTAGCACAAACGTCCGCGCGGTGGGGAAGTGCACCTCACGGTCAAGTTTAAAATTTGCTTCTAAAGACGGAGTTCGAATTCTCAGGCATGCGCACGAGACGCATAGTACTCAGAGTGCGACTATGTCGGCGCCGTAATGTTTTCGCCCGTTCCCAGGACCTACTAGCAATGTAGAAGTAATACATATATAATAATAATGGTGAGGCACTCACACCCGTACGCAGTGTACAAAGAAAAGGTTTACAAAAAATAAAATGATATTGTATTATAACTGATTTCTGTTTTAACTAAAACAGAGAGAAATAGAGTAGTAAATGTCTAACATTTAACACATTTTATAACGAACATAACAAAATATGAATTAAAAATATAAAACTAAATAAAAATTTCAGGTTGGTATGAACACAAATACAAAGAAAACTGATTAATAAATATCTACCTAGGTAACACTAGTAAAATAAAATAATATTCAGGTAAAATCTTAGAAACCCATTTCAAAAACAGGTAATAAATATTTATTATCTGCTGTTGTCATATGGTCAAAGTCCTGCTTAGAATTTTGCCGAGACTAAGGAGTTCCAATCGCAGCAAGGAATCTTTTTCATGCTACACATCGTAGTAACATGGGATCCACGCCTTTACATCACTTCCAAATGATGGCATTCTGTAGAGGGTATCATCTGCAATTTTTATTTTTTTTAAACCTCACCGGGACCGGTGATCGAACTCGTGACCCTACGATCAGTAGCCAGGATGCTTAACCACTGAGCTACGGATGTGGAAGGATGTATTTCAGCTTCTACACGATGTTTAGCTGTTTTTTTAAAATACATATCTAATTTCTTTTTAAACGGCTGCTATTCGATGTATTTTCAGGATTCATGTTGTTAAGTTATCAGTGATGCTGGTGATGCTGCTTTTTAATCTATATTACCGATTGCGGCTCTCGCCTCTCGGCTGCATTCAAACAAGATCAGACATGTTAACTACAGACGCTAAATGAAATACGTTCCACAGTCGCACTTGCACTGCCAGACTGCAACTGATGACTGATAACTAGAACTGGGGACTGGGATTGCAGTACTATCAACCAGCCGGCATGGATCTCGAAGAGAAGTTCTATACGAAAATGAAGTAGAAGATACCGAGATATTTGAAAAGCGAATGCGGAGCTTACCGGGCCCCCCAAAGGGCCCCCTAAGGGCCCGGGCCCCTAAGCAACGCTTATTCCAGCTTATGCATATCACCGCCACTGATTACAACGAAGTTGTAGATAAATAAAACAGATATTAGAAAATGGCCAAAGTCAACCCTGGTGGCTAAAGCCACCCAACTCTACGGTACCTATTTAACCTTAGTTTTACTTTGTATTTTGAATAAAATTTTGTGCTAAATGTCGTTTATAATGGAAAGAAATTAATATCAAAGCCCAAGTTTGTTATAGACATGTAAAACCACTGGGGTATCCCGAATTCCCCGCTTGGGCTCTAATGAAAGTTTTAGAGCACGAGCATGGGAGGGTTAAATGGGTTGCATACCCACATTTCTCGAATATATTTCTAGCAAGCAGACGCCTTTTTGGGTTTTCTACCTGACACCAGCTGGCACAACCATTAAGTCACCCCAACACGAAGATAAATTGACCATGTTGCCAAATTGTAATAGCGTTCTGAGAAGGTAGTAGTGATGGATAAACTCAAAGGAATTTTACAATCGAGATATTCGAATACGAGAGAATTTAATAAACGAATGAATCACTCGGAATACGAATTATTTTTTTTTGGATTCCATCAAGAGCTGTAGGAGTGCGTAGCCGAATGCCAGGCATTTAAAAATTTGAGTATTTTTTACTCAAATTTGCGCCACCGAAATAATTGAAACTCAACTTTTCCCACTTTAGCAAATGTAAAATTTTACACAACTTGTTTATAATCCATATTTTGCGCTAATTCATGTTCAATACTCATTGTTGCTAAGTCGACTAAACGCGGTTAAGGCATTGCTCATAGTTTTAAATAGTTTCAATTTGTAACATTAGTGCGCTCCACTAGCTACTGTTAAGCTTATATGACACGACGCTAAATTTTATGCAAAATTTACTTGTAAATTTTCATAAAAATATTAAGCACTGTTGCATACAGAAAATTGGTGGCTAAATTTTGCGCTGAATTTTCAGTAGAAATATAACAAGTGCTTGAAAAATTTCCGGAAATATTTGGAAATATGTTCTTCAGCTATTTTTTCAATAAGAGCATGAGTGCATGCCAACTGAAAAAATCCCGACTCCGAAGGAGGAGGGATTTTTTCTTGGAGGCATGCACGAATGCTTTTGTTGAAAAAAAAATAGCTGCATAACATATTTCCAAATATTTCCATAGGGAAATTTGTTGAGCACGCGTTATATTTTGATAGAGAATATCACGAATGAAAAAACACAGTAGCAACAATCAGTATCGGCCTACTGACTTTGTTCAGAGCTTCATTGTTTCTAAATACTTTGATGACAGTGACAGAAGTGGAAATTTCCCGGTAAATTTCCGATTATCAATTTTCGCCGTTACCATGGTAACTTTCCAACTAAATTTGCATAAGGGATATTCTCATGTAAATTATTTAGAACTTGTTCTAAATTTCCTGGTAAATATGCATGTAAAAATGTGCAGAAGTATCGTAATCAGACTAAACTGCAGTGCATGACGCGGAATGTAAACATAAACATAATCTGCATTGTATTAGCATTGTTTAACTACGTGTTTAATGTTGGCACTCCTATCTAAGATAAATCACATATGTATTACTTACTATATTGCTAGCAGGGTCCCGAAACGGCCGAAAACATTACGGCGCCGACATAGTTTCATTTAGAGTATAACGCGTCTCGTGCGCATGCGTGAGAGGTCGAACTCCGCCTTTAGAAGCGAATTTTAAACTTGATTGGGAGGTTCACTTCTCCCACCGCGCGGACGACGGCAACGCGCTTGCGCACAGCTCACCATATACATTGAAGAGTTGGTTGTCTGTCTCACTTACGTTGGGACCTTCCCACTCATAGCCGCTAACAATATAGTTATTTAAATATGAGAGAAATACTCAAACCTAACCTCAAAAAACAGCTAACAAACGACAAATAACATGAAAACAAACGTATACTTCAACCAATGCCCTCTAGATGGTACTGTTTCGACTTAAAAGGTTTGCTACTACGTATGTGCGCATGCCAGATTTAACATCAAATTTAGCACACGTTGCAAACGGGAAATTGTGTTTTTGAAAAAAAAATTATCAGTGAATTTATTTGAAAATTTACAAGTAAATTTTGCATAAAATTTATCGTCGTGTCATTTAGAGGAAAACAAATCAAAATTCTAGGTGCCACTGCCACATTCGGAGCAAATTCATTTTGCAATACAAATTTTTAAAATTTCAATGGAGGACAGCTGTTTTAGCCCGTCAGCAAGTTTGAATGCTTCTATATCTTTGCAATCACTAGTTTTTAAATATGTCTTTAACGAATCATTTTGTTGTGTTTCACTTTTTAGATGTTTTAAAATAAAAACACAAAAAATATACGAATGATATTATACTCTTAATAATAAAAAAAACACAGTGTGAGACCTGCTGGACTTATCAGTTTGTTGTAATGCTATAGTACTTTCATTTCTCGTGATAGAAGTTTTGGTTTTCTGAGGGCATTTCTTCGAATTCTCTGTTTTACTGATTTCATAGCATTTCAGTGGTCTACAACTTTAAAAAATTTAAAAATACGAAAATTTACAGAACACAAACCACGAATAATAATTTTTGAGAAATCAAATAAAGTCCACTTTATGAACATACAAAATCCAGTTAGGTGTATCCAAATCTACATATCTGTATGGAATGATAATGGCACACAGTCATCTAATTTTAGATTACTGTTTAAATTGGCAAAGTAAATAAATAAAATTAACTGTAATAAACAAAGAGAACAACTTTTAGTATACTACAATGACCTACGTAAAGGGCATGAACATTATTTTAGAACAAAAACTGCTTATAAGCGCATTAAAATTTATAATAAATAATTAGTCAGAAATCAGAGCCCTAAATTCGATCACAGAGCTTGCACTTGAAGATATAGTTTTAAAAAAATGTACACTATCTGGAATAACCTTGCGGATCTAGTTGTGGAGGCCTCCAGTTGTCAGGCCATTTTGCTGTCTTTAGCAATTCAATTAACCATTTAAGCCTTCCGAGCAGCCTGACTGTACTTCAAATCATTTTTAGATATTTTTCATCGCATAATATTATAACGCCAGTAAGCATAATGATTTTGTAGACCCCTGGTTTTGTTGTTGCTAATTTGTGGCAATTTGGACATCCCTTCTAGTCTTGTTGCGGCAGTTGTATGCCAAGCGCCTCAATCTTTCGAACATTTAAAAATTCAACCTGTTGGTGCGACAAGGATGGCTATGGTTTGCTTCACGACGAACAGACGCGTGTCTGGCGCATTGGGCGCTGTGATTGGTTGAAAAGATTTCTCGTCGAGCCCAGGTGGTCGTTGGCGACCGTTAGGGGTATTCAGCCCCGAGCCGTCGAACTAGTAAGTTGGAATTTACGATCTGGTGCGGCGTCCCCGTGCTGTTACAGTGTTTTTTGTGATCATTTAAACTGTGTTTATCTCGCGGCAGTTCCCAGAGAGACGTGTTTGAGTGAGCTCATGTGGTAGCAGTCCGTTTTCTTCTTACGTGCCGCTGCGGGGACTACAGTGTTATGTAGGCTTGTAAAGTCAATTAGTCCACCGATTCTAGTTAGACGGGATTCCGATCTCTGTATTCACCCATGTAACGGCTACGCTGTCAACATAACCAAGGGAGGTTAACGAAAAATTCACTCCGAAACGGGACCCATTAGGACATGCAGCCATTTCCTGTCTCGCTTTAGCCACGTCAGGTGCAAGATACCTGTCCGACTCTTATGTGGAATGCTTCCTCGCCCGCTATCAGCCGAACTAACAAGGTAACAATCTGTAATAACCTTGGTGCCGCAGCCAGCTTTAATTACGCCGCTTCCTGCATTTAAATTTGCTGTAGATACAATGTTAGTGTAACGTACACTCCGCCTAAAAATCACTGTTGCGAGTTAACGCTTGCTCTGCCAGCCAGCTTTAATTACGCCGCTTCTTGCATTCAAATTTGCTGTAAATACAATGTTAGTGTAACGTACATTCCACCTAAAAATCATTGTGCCGAGTTAACGCTTGCTCTACCAGCCAACTTTACTAATATCGCATGCATTACGCAAATTCGCTTGTGAAATAGTGCAGCGCAACGTACACTCTGACTAAAAATTCACTGTTGTGTGTTAACCTTTGTGCAGTCAGCCCGTTTTAATTATATCGCATTCATTGTCCAAATCTATCATTGCGTATTGCCAGTTTGTGTCGCCAGACTACTTTGTGTGTCGTAATACAGGGCGCTCGGATGACCCGGGCCCAAATTCAGGCTTTGCTCTCACGCGTCACGGCGTCGCGCCGTTGGGCGAAAGCCTACATTTACCCTTCATTCCCGGCCCGGATCTGGCGTTCGGCTCGACTGTGCGCCGCCACCTCTAACATTAAGCGCTTCCCCAGCTGGGCGTACCGATTAAGCCATCTTTTCGAGTTGCCACACTTGTGTTTTGTATGATGTTTGACAGGTCACAGTTAATACATCTATTGGATCACTATTAAGTGATCCAATAGATGTATTAACTTTACCGTCTTTTTCTTGTTTCTGTTGCGTCTTGTGCATGTCTGTTACAGGGTGACTGTGTCACTGTGCTACAAAAACTGTGAGATGAGGCCCGGACGCGGAGTAAAAGCATTCCAGGTAGGTAGTCGCGTCTGGTGCTGCACCGTGGCTCCAAAGATAGAAATTTGAGTATTTTTACGAAATAGTTATTTGAGTATTATCCCGAAGTAGTACTTTGAGTACTTCTCGCGCCGTTTGACTCTCCAGGTTCGGTTGAACGTGGGAATATCGGTATTGGATCTGGTGGCGCCCTCTCTTTAACAGTAACTTACATATATCACGTCACGTTTGCCCTGTGGTGTACCGTTGTGAACCACGCCCATCTCCCTGAGCGCATTCGAGCCGAGGCCTTTAGCCTGTGTTATTGAAATCCCAGGGTGAGCGTGTCCCATTTCCCGGACTTGTTTAGCATTTGATACTCGCCTATCAGGGGGTGTCGTAAGGACAATTTAATACCGTAACACAGTCTGTTTGCGATTGCAAAAAAGCAGAAAAAATATTTACCAATTATTTAATTACTCAAAATTGATTAATTGTATGTGTACATTGCGTTTCCAAGCTTATTTTTGAATATTTCTCAATGATTTTTAAACTAGTAGAAAGCTTATTATTTCTATATTCCGATTATGTCAAATTAATCTCTAAATTATTTTTAACCAATGCTACATAAATTGTTTAAACATAATAATTTGTGTGCCTAATAGAAATAAGCATTACTAAACGTATTTTGCTTTGAGTTGTAAAAAATATTCCTATAAAATCTGAAAGAATAGTACAAAAATGAAGTTTTATGTGCAGAGGCTAGTAGCCGATGCCACAAAGCCATTCTGGATCTGAATAACATACATATATAATTTTATCCTCAAAGGAATAGTACCTAAATAACAAAAAAGTACCAAAATTAGAAAACAATAATTTAGTAGGGATGTGAAAAATCAAGACTGAGGTAGAATTGTAATACACTGAAAATCATTTTTCCATAGTTACTATATGAATGACAATAACGAATAATAATTACATTACATTGTTTGTTTGTTTGATTTTGTTATTTTATATGATTAGGCAGATAAAGCAGCATTTTTTATGCCTGTTCAGACAGAGTGACACTTACCTTGATAAGTTCTTACATATTTTGCAGACCAATCCAATTTGATTATTTTTAACCACGTGACTCAGTTTGACAAATCAAACCACACTTGAAGTGAAAACGACCCTAGGGTGATTTTCAATCACTATGGAAACTACCTAATTAAATTTCAGTAGTATCATATCACAAGTTGGTGGCACTGTAAATCTAAGTCAAATTCGAGGTTAGCAGGTTAGCTTTTCCGTCAGTCTGTGTCAAAACTGACGCAAAAGCTAACCTGTAAACCTCGAATTTGACATAGACTTACAGTGCCACCAACATAATATTATTATAATGAAGTGTCAAATTAATTTGTCAGAAAATGGCTAATTTATTTAAGAACTTATCTTTCCGAATTCACCGCGGCCAGTGATAAATCCTTATAATTTTGACAAATAATATCCCTCAAGTGCGTTGCCTTTAAGAAATAACCCTCGGCTTCGCCTCAGGTTATTTCTAGGCAAGCACTTTCGGGTTGTTATTTGTCAAAATTATTGCGGGTGATTATCACTGCCCTTGGTAAATTATAGCTGACAATCAAGTCACAAACGTCACCATTATGATGTTTGAAAATTCATAAATTAATTTATATATGTATTCAATATTGTGTAGAATATCAAGGATACATTTGTGGCAACAGCCTTAATGCAAATTATATTTTATTATTTATGTAGAAATGCCGTTAAAAGTGTTAAACATTTACGTATGATTATCAAATATATTGTTTTATGTAGTTTTTATGTCGTTTTTGTCAATATTTGGTGCTTACATTTCTTACAATATTTTATATACTGTATTAAAATTGTAAACCTAGAATTGGTAAAGTGCTCCAGTTGAAACCAATTCTATGCGGTGCTTTTAGCGAAAATATGCAAGACAGCTTGTGCACGGAGGGCGGTTGACCTCGGTAGGGATCCAAGGCCTAGTTCCAGATGTCCACCCAAAGCATTCTTTTCAGGCCGGAAGCCGTATAAATTCGCAAATCTCAGGAATCAGATTTTTCAGTACGAATGATGTTCAAATATTATAATAATAAACAAAACAAAGTGTGAGCCGATAAAAGGGACTCCACATCGTTTATCGTTTGTTGTCAGTTGGCCTTAATAGCTGCATATCAACTTATTGGTATTGGTATAAGGAACTGAGTTATTTGTTTTATTTTGCGATTGCAATTACAAAGAAATATACAAACAACGAAATAAAGTAGAACCACAATAAAAACAAATAATTGCTATATGTCAAAGCAATGATTGCTTGATGAAAACGTATCAGGAATTATGTACTTATTTCTAAAATCGGCTTATTTTCAATGTAATGGCTAAGAGATAATGGGAAACTTTGTCTACCTGGGTTTTGTAACCCAAGTTATTATCTTACAAAGGTTGTGTTAACCTTGGCAACATCGCACGGCAGTCTGAAGGAACAGATTTTAGAATCATGGTTCTGCTCTGAGATCGTCAAATTCCCTGAGCTATGTTTAACTGGGAACCCTACCGTCAGATAGGTAAGACCTGGGAGCCTAGCGGACGGGAGCTTTTAGGCTATACGCTAATACTGTCCAGCGCTGAGTCTCTTCTAAATTATATGCTCTTTGATTATACTCAACATTTCCATAGACAACACAAATGACAGAGTTATATACAGCGGGTAGTATAACCAGGATATTTTGAGACGGTGTTTCACAGCATAAATATATACGAAATTTATAGATTATTTCTCCCTGTACCGCGGTTGGCCTAAGTGACGAATGCAGAAAGAGTGAGACGATTCCACAAATAAAACTAACGATTCAACGAGAGAATGAGTCAAAACAGCAAACACGAGACACCAATCAATGATAGCAATGAATATTACAAGATATTAAACAAAAACGTAGATGTCAAAGATTAGATTTAAAAAAAGAAGAGACAGCTTAAACAGGTGCAAGTTGCAAACAAAGTGGAGAGATAGAACTGAAGAAAAATAATATATTGAATGAATTTGAAGCACAAAAATAGGGAAAAAAGAGAAATAGTTTTTAGAAAAGAAGCATGAAGCCAAAGTTAACACATATATTAGGGAGGAGAAAGAGCCAGCCCTAAGTTTGGCAGAAGATGAATCATGGATGAGAAAGCAAACTAAAAGGATATTCATTTGACAGTTGACGATCAGAAAATGTAAAAAGAGATTAGAAATATATCAGTAAATGAAGTGAAAGAATGAAGATAAGGTATCAATATTATTAGTTGGTGAAAAGGACTATAGATGGAGTAACGAAGTACAAGGTGTGACAAAGTGAGAAATGCTTAAACAGAAAGAAGACAATATAACTGAAATTGAAAGAACAAGAAAAGTGTATTGAAATGGCCAAAGAAAGGTTGTAAAAGACAGTGAGGAAAGGCAAAATAGTGCTCTCTTCCTTAAGTGGCTTCAGCCCGCTGTCATTCCTGTAATAGTTTTGCTCCTTGTTGGTCCATTAGCTTCTGGTATTTGGAGAGGTTCTTCACTGAAGCTTTGATTGTAATTTAGGGTGAGTGATTACGTTATTTTTTATTTTGGTTATGTAATGCATTCAGCTGATTTCGTCCGGCATTTCTAGCTTCACCCAGGAGCTTTGAAATTTCAGCGATTTCACCTACTTGGGAAGGGGTGCATTCCCCTACGGCCAAAATCCGCAATCTGCGGCAGCATAGCTGTGAGAGCCCGTGTGGAGGATATTTAATTCACCCACTGCAGAAGCCTGATCACTTAAATAAGTAGCTTACGCAAGCAATGTAGTTAAAAATTAAAGCTATTCTTAGTAGGTAATTTTACATTTTACTGGTTTGAACTTTAATTACTTATTGAATTGTGTTAATCACTAGTATGATATTGCTATTTGGGGTGCACCTTTCGCGCAAGTAACACCTTTAAGAACTATTGTACTGGCTATTTTATGCAGTGTTGCACGGCTTTTGTCATTTAAAAAATGAACAATTAATTAATGATACAGTTCTACAACAAGAGAAAAACAGTGAACTACACAAGACTCCAAAATCATTTATCTAAGAAAACTAAAAATATTGTTTAAGTTCTAAAGATGTGTGCAAACAGTATCTCCGAAAACAGTTGTCCATAAAAATTATGGGAAAATATGAATTCATTTTTACATAGGAAACAAAAAGTATAATTTAGTATTAACAAAAAACTGATAATGGTGAAGATCTATTGCACAAAGCCGCTATTGCAGCCTATATGAACAGGTATTTTTTTGATGCTGAAAAGTATTATCGTGCAAAAGCTTTATTAACGACACAAAACAGACCCTCAAGTGGACAAAACAAGGCCACAACTTGGGAGCCAAATCTGTTACCCACAAAAAGCGACTTTACGACACAATCGGGAAATTTACCTAGAATTCGCGGCCCTAACTCCGTTATGATGGACACCAAAAGGTTGCTCCGGCTTTAGAACGCTCAGCAAGATGCCGGGTTCTTGACGTGAAAACAAAATCAGCAATACAGTTGAACGCACTCTAAAAGTGGAAGCAAGCAATTCACCTTTCTACTTCTACCTTGGCACAGCTTGAGGCAGCTACTGCAACAGTTGAATTGAATCTACCTTTGGTGACAGTTGCTTACAATCATCTGAATCCCTGTACATCGAAACAAAACACAAATATATGCATGCAAACACCAATGAAAACTATAAGTAACTAACAATGAACTAATATATATGTAAATGACAATGAATATGAAAATATTTACTCGTTACAGTTACAAATATATGCGAAAGGGGTTAATCATGTTAAATGGCGACGTTTAAACTAAACACACCAGTAACATGACAAAAATGACAATCAAACGACATGGCTACATTCCAAAACAGTAACGACTTTAAATTCTGCACAAAGGAACTATGTTACATGATAAAAATTATCAACAATCACTCAAATAGTGATGCAACAACAATGTTTACTTGCACTTACAACACAAGACAACATATAAACAATAAAACTTCAAAACGGTAGTTTCTGTTCGACATCTTACAATTTAAACAAACAAAGGCATAGCTTGACAGGAGAACACTTTAAAAATAACTTCACTGTAAATGTATAGGCGGTACAATGGCTAACAACTAGCAGATACCTGCAGTAGGAATCCAGATGCTTTAAACTGATGTCCAATGCAGCTGCGGATTGCACGTCAGCTAATGCCATGAAAAGAAGGACAGGAAACTACTGGAAACCACATGGAGGAGCAACATTCGAGCGGGTGTGGCGGCATTACATCCCCGTAACTGGTACGAATGAAGTCCCTTACGGTAAACAGGTTCGGTATGACAACTCGAGACTTTATTACTCTGGCAGGTTTAGCACATGGTTGAAATTTCCACTTAAAATCCGCCAAGGCGGTACAGAAGATGCTAGCTTCACGACACGGAAAACGGGCAACTGTTCAGCTTCCTGCAATGTCGGTGTCCAAATCAGCTTATTTGTAAAATCAACCTACGCCACCATAATAAATATCTTCTGGAACAAAGCTGGAAAAAGTCTAATCTTTCCGCTGCACAAAGCTGATGGACAGCCGGGACCCCGTTCCTGTTAAAATTTACCTTGGACGTAGAGCTTCGATGCTGGCTTGCAAAATGAAGGAGCGCCGCGGCAATTACACCAATATGGATTATTCCTGGCTTTTGCTCTCTGCACCTAGGCTCAAGGAAGGTCCCCTCCAAACGTAGCACATAAAATTTCAGCTGGCCGATCCCCGAAAATGCTCGAAAACTGGCCTCGATGTTGAATGCACTTGGGCGAACTTTGCTGCAGATCAAATCCTTCTTCACCGCGATATTTTACCACAATGCAAATTACACACAAAGATGCTCTGCAGACTGGTGATCAATAAAAACAGCTATGAGGCAAACACTTTTAATATACACAAATTACAACTTTTCAAGACCCAAGCTTCCACCAGCCATCAATTTTTTTAAAGATTGGGTAGTCAATAATAGCAATCGAATATCTGGTATCGTAGCAACTAATTTTACAATTATTTTAAACGTAAGTATTGATACAATATTATTACTTAGGAACTAAACGAATGTCAAATCGTAGCACTTTATAACCTTACTCTGCATTTAATCACTTTAGTTTTTAAATGTACCGTTTCACAGGTTATAATTAGCACTGCACAATTGTCTTTGTCCTTTAATAAGTTGCCTTACCTTGCTCTTTACAATCTTTGCGTCCTTGCACTACTTGTAAACCCTCAGCTGCTTTGTCGATTGCTGGCTTCATCAACTTTAATTCTTAACGCTTCAAATCATTTCTGTAAAGCCACAAAACATCTCTGTATCATGTTAAATTCAACTTATTGTATTGACGTTACCAAATAAAATCTGTCATTCACTTAAATTAAGGTGCTTTTGTCATTACCAACATCAATTATAAATAAAACGTTATACGTAACCCCTTCGATACTGTTTAATCTAATGCCAACCTCTATCAATCCAATTATAGTTACTGCTAATCGTATCTTGTGCATTTATTAGTGTGTTATACTGACTTGATCTTTATCTCTTAGTCCTTTTTAACGATTTTCTTTGTACTGCTAACCGAATTTTGCTGCTCTGGTCAACTTGTTTAGCTATCTCTGCTATACAGCGGCCTAATAAATCTGTCACCCATTTGTAGTTACTTCCCACCTGAGTGTTAGGATGCAGCCTTTCTCACACTTTGGACGTCTTTTGGGTTGCCTATCTTCCTAGGTTTGCCAATTGTCACTCAAATCTTTGTTTATGCTCGCAATCGCGTACTTTCACTATGTTATGGCACATTTTGAATTACTTTTAGGTAACTGTCGCCACGTCCACCTAACCAAAGCAAAAGTTTATGAAGTCTAAAATATTACAAATTCCAAAGTTACTCCTATACCAGGACGTTTATAATGCTAATTAGGTGACAAATAGATCTGCCCTCACTTTTTCCACAACTTTTAACTAATTCCAATCAGTTTACACATTATAAATTTGTTGAAAATGGGCGGCAGTTGGGGTTGACACGTTCACATTAAATATAGCCACCCACTAGGCAGAAAGTAAAAAATTTCTTGCTACGATTGGAACATCTTAGTCTCAGCAAAATATTACGACTTTATATGCCTGCTATTCTGCATACCTACAGCCTTGTTCACATTTGATTTTTACATCGCCCACATTGCAATAAAAGAAAACACAACAACTGATAAAATGTAATTCTAATACATCAAATAATACATTATTTTAGTAAAATAAAAAGATTCGTAATAGTGTAATTGTTTGTACAAAATTAACATTTCATAGCACGCAATAACTATGGCTAGAAACTAAAACACAATTGAATTGACCATACGAAGCTGCTAAACTCGGTTGCTAAAAAATTTATCGATAAACATATTTTAGATATGCAGACTCAAACTGTCTACTCTCAGTAGTAGTCACCACAACATTCTCATTGTCATTGGTGTCATTGGCAACGATCTCGTCCCCAGCCTGCAAAACTCCATCCTGGTCTATCACGGCCTCCATCACTATAGTGCTGTCCGGAGCTTCAATATATTCTAAATACTCTTCATTTTCTTCTGCGATATCCTCAGGCAGGTCATCGCTGGGACTAACAATGGAGAAATGTGCAGCATTAATCAAAATATCGTCAGTATCGCCGTCATATCGATAGAATCCCCAGATCCACAACTGGTTTTCCATGCACTTTATATAGCCCAAAACCTTAGAGAAGAAATTGTTTATCTCGATCTTCGGATGATCCTCAATGAACTGCCACGCACGCAGCACATTCTTCTTCTGAAAACTGCTCAGGTCTCGCCCGAACGACTTCTTGTCAGGCTTCGAGTAGGTTCCCCTTAGGAAAGCCTCGAGCTCTATAATTTTCTCAATGACATGCATAATCGTCACCTGCGTCCTCTGCAGCTTGCCCTTGGTCAGCAACAAGAAGTCTCGCAGCTTCTTGAAGGGGGCGATGACGTTCTCGTTTATGCGGTTCTCTAGCTTGTGAACGCAGAAGAGCTCCGGAGTCACGTTCAGGATCCACTGGATGCGGACATGGTCGAAGATCGGCCTGGCCAGCTCAGAGATGTTCAGGTTCTTCGCCTCGAGCTCTATGTTGTTTAGGCCGTCCAGGATCGTGTTCACCGGCAGCAGGGGCAGCATGAGCAGCATGTGGTAGATGTTGCGGAAGTACGAGTTCGTCTCGAGGTCGCGCGAGAGGTTCAAGGAGCAAATCTTTTTGTACAGGTTTTGGGTGTAGTAGAAGACCGAGCCGCCTATGTTGGAGTCGATGTAGATTTCGGCTAGGGCGTAGTAAAGGTTGGCTTCGTAGTCGGTGATTATTTCCTGGGGACGCAGATCCGGTGCCAGGTTGTCGCGGAGGTGCGCGAAGATTCGCCGGAATATTAGCTGCGACTTCTTGTTTACCAGAGCGAAGAGAATTGGATAATACTGGGGAAAATAAATTATCGTAAATACAGTTTTTTACAAAATGGCAAAGAGGAAAAGTGTTTTTTGCTAGGATGATTATTTTTGTAAACTTTCTGGAAGCAATCGTTGACCACTTTTACTTTAATCTGCTTTAATCGTCACTTCTTCATTTTTTTTCTACAGTTGTAATCTAATGTCTCCTTTACACTCAGATCTGATGGCTTCCAAACACATAGGAGAAAAACATCGACATTTTTACTAATCCTTCCGTCTGGATAATGCTTTGAAGATAACACAGAAACGTACACAAATACACAAGGGAAGTTCTATAAAGGAAAGGTCAATAATTGACTGTATTAGTAGAAATGCAAGCTATGAAAAACTTAAACAGGCATCAAGAGTGAAAAGAAGGTCACAGCTGGAAACAGATCACTTCGTACTAATTGCAGTTTTAAAAGAAAATTTCAAAGAAAAATATAGACAAGGTGTAGATAGGAAAATAAGTAACAATCTCAATAAATTTAATAGTGAAGAAACAGAAGCAGCAGGCAGAGAATTTAAAAATATACCGCTAGTACTAGCGACAGAAGAAACATGAAGCAAGGAGAAAGTATAAGAAAAAGAAACGATAGAATTAAGAAAAAACTAAAAAAGAAGAATTTGTTGTAGCACAACATTATGAAGAATACACGACACAGAGAATAGAAAAGAACAAAAAATTTGAAAGAAGGATGGATGAAAACGGAAAAAAAATCGGAAATTCTTCAGTCTCAAGAAACTTGAAAAACCAAAAAAAAAAACAACGCAACACTGAAACAACCTAAAAAAAAAATGAAGAAAACCCACAAAAGTGACAGTGGTAATAGTTGACTTTTGACTTTCACTATGAGTGAGGCAGGTGAAGAGTCTGGTGACAAGTTGTGATGAACTAAAAGGTCAAAAGCTGAAATTCCTCCAGAGAGGTACAAAGACTGCGAATAGATGGCAGGACACCCAACATACTTCTAAAGACTCATGTCAGAGTCCCTAGCATCAAGGCATAGTGACTCGGTGGTTGATCGGATCAATACCGAAGATCACTGTCTCCTGTTCCCCAATCTGATCCTGCTGTCAGTCAATTGGCACAAGCGTTTCCTGCAGCAGTTCAGACTGTTGCAGCAACTTGAACCCAGATAAGAATGGAACCATAGACGAGGATGATGGCAAGACAGCCAATAGGTAAGAACATACCTAACTTTGATGGTGAGTCAGACGAATGGCCTCATTTCCAAAGTACAGCTAGAGCGTGTGGTTTCTCTGGGGATAAGAGCCTCTGCCAGAACTGCTTAAAAGGAGCAGCTATAGAGCTATATGCTTACAAGAATAATAACAATGGAAAAGTCAGCGGAAGTAATACTAGGAAGGTATAAACCCACGAGGATAAAAAGGGATGGTTTGAGTGGAGTGTAAAGGAGCCCCTACAACTAGCAACGAAGTGAGAATGGAAATGATACAATACAAAACTAGAGCTAGTGTAGGAAAATATCAGCAAAAAAGAAGAGAAGCACATAGTATATGCAGAGAAAAGATGAGACCAGAACATGTAAAGAAGCTACAGGATATTGAAGAAAAATACCAACGGAAATATGCAAATTCTATCACACAATTAAAGCCAAAAAAACTACATACCAGAATAGGTCATCAATACTCAAAGATAAAGGGGGAACATTGATACAAGGTGAGGACAAAATACAGAAAAGATGGGTAGAACACTTCCAGGAGTTATTACACGAAGAACTAAATGAATAATTATTTCAGGAAGATCCACAGAAAACAGACAAAGAAGAGAGAAAACAAAAGAGAGACAACATACACGAGAGAATCACACAAAATGATGACGATAGTGCAAAATCAAACAAGAGAGACAACATACAAGAGAGAATCACACAAAATGATGAAGATAGTGCAAAATCAAACAAAAGAGAGACAAGATACAAGAGAGAATCACACAAAATGATGAAGATAGTGCAAAATCAAACAAAAGAGAGACAACATACAAGAGAGAATCACACAAAATGATGAAGATAGTGCAAAACAAACAAAAGAGAGACAATATACAAGAGAGAATCACACAAGATGATGAAGATAGTGCAAAATCAAACAAAAGAGAGACAACATACAAGAATCACATAAAATGATGAAGACAGTGGAAAATCAAACAAAAGAGAGACAATATACACGAGAGAATCAAACAAGATGATGACGATAGTGCAAAATCAAACAAAAGAGAGACAACATACAAGAGAGAATCACACAAAATGATGAAGATAGTGCAAAATCAAACAAAAGAGAGACAACATACAAGAGAGAATCACACAAAATAATAAAGGTAGTGCAAAATCAAACAAGAGAGACAACATACAAGAGAGAATCACACAAAATGATGAAGATAGTGCAAAATGAAACAAAAGAGAGACAACATACAAGAGAGAATCACACAAAATGATGAAGATAGTGCAAATCAAACAAAAGAGAGACAATATACAAGAGAGAAATACACAAGATGATGAAGATAGTGCAAAATCAAACAAAAGAGAGACAACATACAAGAATCACACAAAATGATGAAGACAGTGGAAAATCAAACAAAAGAGAGACAATATACAAGAGAGAATCACACAAAATAATAAAGGTAGTGCAAAATCAAACAAGAGAGACAACATACAAGAGAGGATCACTCAAAATGATGAAGATAGTGCAAAATCAAACAAAAGAGAGACAACATACAAGAGAGAATCACACAAAATAATAAAGGTAGTGCAAAATCAAACAAGAGAGACAACATACAAGAGAGAATCACACAAAATGATGAAGATAGTGAAAAATCAAACAAAAGAGAGACAACATACAAGAGAGAATCACACAAAATGATGAATATAGTGCAAATCCAACAAAAGAAAGACAACATACAAAAGAGAATCACACAAAATGATAAAGACAGTGGAAAATCAAACAAAAGAGAGACAACATACAAGAGAGAATCACACAAAATGATGAAGACAGTGGAAAATCACACAAAAGAGAGAGAATCACACAAAATGATGAAGGTAGTGCAAAATCAAACAAGAGAGACAACATACAAGAGAGAATCGCACAAAATGATGAAGATAGTGCAAAATCAAACAAAAGAGAGACAACATACAAGAGAGAATCACACAAAATAATAAAGGTAGTGCAAAATCAAACAAGAGAGACAACATACAAGAGAGAATCACACAAAATGATGAAGATAGTGCAAAATCATACAAAAGAGAGACAACATAAAAGAGAGAATCACACAAAATAATAAAGGTAGTGCAAAATCAAACAAGAGGGACAACATACAAGAGAGAATCACACAAAATGATGAAGATAGTGCAAAATCAAACAAAAGCGAGACAACATACAAGAGAGAATCACACAAAATGATGAAGACAGTGGAAAATCAAACAAAAGAGAGACAAAATACAAGAGAGAATCACACAAAATGATGAAGGTAGTGCAAAATCAAACAAGAGAGACAACATACAAGAGAGAATCACACAAAATAATAAAGGTAGTGCAAATTCAAACAAGAGAGAGACAATATACACGAGAGAATCACACAAGATGATGAAGATAGTGCAAAATCAAACAAAAGAGAGACAACATACAAGAGAGAATCATACAAAATGATGAAGACAGTGGAAAATCAAACAAAAGAGAGACAATATACAAGAGAGAATCACACAAAATGATGAAGGTAGTGCAAAATCAAACAAGAGAGACAACATACAAGAGAGAATCACACAAAATGATGAAGATAGTGCAAAATCAAACAAAAGAGAAACAACAAACAAGAGAGAATCACACAAAATAATAAAGGTAGTGCAAAATCAAACAAGAGAGACAACATACAAGAGAGAATCACACAAAATGATGAAGATAGTGCAAAATCAAACAAAAGAGAGACAACATACAAGAGAGAATCACACAAAATGATGGAGATAGTGCAAATCAAACAAAAGAGAGACAATATACAAGAGATAAATACACAAGATGATGAAGATAGTGCAAAATCAAACAAAAGAGAGACAACATACAAGAATCACACAAAATGATGAAGACAGTGGAAAATCAAACAAAAGAGAGACAAAATACAAGAGAGAATCACACAAAATAATAAAGGTAGTGCAAAATCAAACAAGAGAGACAACATACAAGAGAGAATCACACAAAATGATGAAGATAGTGCAAAATCAAACAAAAGAGAGACAACATACAAGAGAGAATCACACAAAATAATAAAGGTAGTGCAAAATCAAACAAGAGAGACAACATACAAGAGAGAATCACACAAAATGATGAAGATAGTGCAAAATCAAACAAAAGAGAGACAACATACAAGAGAGAATCACACAAAATAATAAAGGTAGTGCAAAATCAAACAAGAGGGACAACATACAAGAGAGAATTACACAAAATGATGAAGATAGTGCAAAATCAAACAAAAGAGAGACAACATACAAGAGAGAATCACACAAAATGATGAAGACAGTGGAAAATCAAACAAAAGAGAGACAATATACAAGAGAGAATCACACAAAATGGTGAAGGTAGTGCAAAATCAAACAAGAGAGACAACATACAAGAGAGAATCACACAAAATGATGAAGATAGTGCAAAATCAAACAAAAGAGAGACAACATACAAGAGAGAATCACACAAAATGATGAAGACAGTGGAAAATCAAACAAAAGAGAGACAATATACAAGAGAGAATCACACAAAATGATGAAGGTAGTGCAAAATCAAACAAGAGAGACAACATACAAGAGAGAATCACACAAAATGATGAAGATAGTGCAAAATCAAACAAAAGAGAGACAACATACAAGAGAGAATCACACAAAATGATGAAGATAGTGCAAAATCACAAAGCCTCCGGACAGTATGGAATAAAATCAGATCTGATAGAATATGAAGGGGACGAACTAATAGAAAAATAAGTAAACTACGGAGAGATATATCGATCCCAGAGAGCTACCAAAACAATGAAAAAGTGGGGTAATAAGCCCAATTAGATGTAACCTATACAGGGTATCCAGTAATGGCCACTAAAGGCTTCAGGTAGCGATATTCCTTCTACAATTCTGCATTCTAGATTATTCCCATCTTTTGATTTTATCATGTATCAAAAACAGCCATAAATAAACGTCGACATCATTATAACAAAAAAAAACAAAAATAATCGCTAAGTGACAATTGCAGTAAAAATAAAAATTAAATTTAGACTCCGGATGACTATACTCATTACTACCATACTTACACTATCCTCGATCCACACCAAAACAGTAACCAGCTGATACTTAAACTCTTCATTAGTGTCGATTTTAAAAGAGGCATCGACGTACATGACTTTGCTATTGGCCACCTGCTGGATGACCTCCATGTTGCCGAACAGCACGGCCATGCTGCCATCCTCTTCGACAGAGAACTTCTCCTGGTAGAACTGCTGGTTGTTGTGCGTGAAGTGCAGCTTCTCGAAGGAGTCCTCCTCGATGGCGCGGAAGAAGTCTTCGAACGAGTTTATGGGGGCCGTCTTGTGGGTCAGCTGATGTCGACAGATCTCGTTGATGACGTTCCTCAACGGCACCAGCTGCTTGATGTCGGGGTCTCTGAAATTCGTTGCGTCAGCTTACGCGAGCTGGCTTCGGGTTTTACTTACTGCAAGCAGGAGTCCTCGTAAATGTGCCGGATGTTGAGTGTTCTGTCGGTCTGCATTTTCTTCCGCATAATGCAGAGGAACATCTGCTTCTTTTTGGTGGCCTCGTTGGGGGCCTTGTGGTTGTGGGCGGCTACCACGTCAACCATGGGGTCGAACTCCCCGTTGGATAGAACCTTTTGCTTTCCGTGCGCTCCACAGGTTGGTACTGTACATCGCAGGTGCCTGCAGAATTTAGCATAATATTGATACTGCTATGATGTTAAATAAATCTTTCAAGTTTGGTATCTATTGAGATGGTTTAAAGCTCGCAATTTAGCTCTGTATGCAGAGAGAAATATTGAACAAAGTCAATTAAAGCACAGAGTTGAAATATTTTATTTAATTGCAATTTAAACAATAGTTGAAGTTATTAAATGCATTTGGTAATGAGATTGCAAGAAGCATAATTAGAGGGATAAAGGCAAACATAAGCAAAGCAGATTTCAGAGGGATGAATTTGAAGTTTGAGTAAAAGAAAGATTTAAGATGGCTAATATAATATAAGTAATATGATAGGTTTGAGCATATTTGAAGCCAGACCAAATGAAATTAAATAAGACAACAGGTTGGTTATGTGCATACTGAATATGAGCGTAGATTTATTAATAAAAATACAGGCCAGTGAAAAGCAAGCAAGCTGAAAGGTAGATGAAATCGAAGCAAGATAAGGGTAAAATAGAATTTGCAAAGAGTAATACAGAACGAGGGCAACTGAATTGAAGAAAAGCCAGTGACGTGTTTAAAATATGAACTCAAGTGCCAGTGCATTTTAAAAACTAAGTGTTATAGCAGAGCAGTGTTATAAAAACGTATGTGATGAGAAAGAACAATTTTTAGAAATAAGAAATAAAGACAATTTTTAGATTTAAGAAACATGTTATCGAATTTTATTCCTTTTATGTGTATTTGTAACTAAAACTAATTTCCTATAAACAATACCAGATCGCGGTTACCAAGCAACGCGGTGCTGTTTTGTCAAAAAAGAAGAACAATTGCTGTAAATTCAGAAGTTTGGGGCAAAATTGTGCTCCAGTAAATTATTGTTTTAATCCAATGCAAAGTGTTTTACCAAGATAAAAAATATACCATTTTACTATATACAAGTTACCAGGCAGCTGTGGTAGTGTTTGAAGCACTTTGCACGATATAAAATAATAAATTTTTTAAACCGGCTGAAAAACGGCAGCAAACAGCTGCAGTTTCCGAACGTTGACACCAGACCAGTTAAACTGCAGAAGCCAGGGGTTTTCATTCCTAAAGGACAAGGGCGTGTGTACGACCATCCTGGAACAACATTTGCTACCAGGGAAGCGACTCCAAGCGAAGAAATCCGTCGGCGTCACCTGCAACCATCTCCGAAGCGAACATTGGGTAGATTTGAAAGGTAGGAGTCGGCATGTTTTTGAGTGTTTGAGAGCCGGGAAAGCTAGTAAACTTGAAGAATAGACCCTGCGGAAGAGGTCCATCGCATTTCCAAGAGTCCAGATTCGCCTCAGTCTTAGTAATTTGCGTAGCGTCAGTAGAATCTGCGGTTTAGCTAAAATTGTATGCCCACACAGGAAGCAGAACAAAGGAGCATCGGGCGTCGTTTTACGCCACAGCCAAACAAAAGCAAGTTATTTGTTGCGAGACGGGATTTTCAATTCAATTCACCTGATGGTTCCTTGCTGAATTTCACTTTTTAAATATTCAAATAAGCGCTGCTTGCACTAACAAAGTTCTGTGTGCAAATGTCAAGTTGTGAGGGTATGAGAAATCGAATTCGGTAGCGCGGATGTACCAAAATAAATCGCGCATGTGAGCTACTATTTTCTATACGACAATAATTTCAAATAAAACTCAGATCTGAACCCAACCTGAGAGAAGTAGTTTTGTGTTTTGCCAGAGCTAGCCCAATTATTATTGCAGTTCAATAAAATATAGAAAAGGGCAATTAACCATTTTATTAGAGTATAATCAATACATTTCATTTTGATTAGCCTAAAATACTGACAGGCAAAGTTTTACACAATAAAAATACCTTGAGCATGGTGGTGACTTGCCCTAATTATTATTTTCTATTTACAAGAGCCTTTCTAAGTTAAGGCAGTCATTACAAACAGGCACCACAACATGGAGCCTTTACAGTCATCATAACACTATATAAAGCATATTGATTTCATTAAATGACATTTTAATGAACAAACATTTTTTTAATATGTCCTTTTAATGATTTTATATGATCTTTAATAAGGAAGTACTGCTGGAATGATTCACAAGCTATTTGATGAACAGGACCAAAGTGGTAAAAGTATATCATCAAAGAGACTTATCAACGTTGGTGTACCGCAGGAAAGTATTCTGAAACCTTTGTTATTCATCCATTATATTAATGTCTTGGTTTGGTATCAGTGCTTAAATAATGTCAATTCCATATATTCGCGGATGATACAGTGTGTTCCAATTTAGGGTAGATCTTGGAAAGAAAGATAGAAAATCAAGCAAAAAGGAAAATAAGATGGCATTTACACGAGTATTTTTGTTGGAAAGTTACGTTTGGAATGGAAGAAAAGTCGATGAAAATTGGATTTATTCTACTGAAGACACCTTTAGGGAATTTAATTAGTAGTTTTCCGCAACAACTATACAATATAAGGTATTTAGTGATGCATTATCAAGAATGGTCCATAACTTACGCAAAACTGGAAGTGTAAACTGGAAGCAAGACAGCGATCGACCAAAAATACGCACTGAAGAAGTAGTTAATAATGCGAGACAAATTGTGTAAGAACAACCACACGTATCTGTTCGCTACTTAGGACAGCAATTAAACGTTTCATGTACAACATCTCATACAATATTAAGAAGTAATTTGCATTATTTTCCTGAACACTTGCAAGTGTATTAGGAACTGCTACCAAACGATCCTCCAGTTATATTGGAATTCTGTAACTGGTTTATTAATAATTTAGGAAATAACGATGATGCGTTTAAGAAAACTTTCTTTACTGATGAGGCATACTTTTATTGATCTGGCTTATATTAATTCACAGAATATGAGGATGTGGAATGCTGAAAATCCTCACACAAAACTCCCCTTCACCCGTTAAAAGTTGGTATTTGGATTGCTGTGTCTCGAAGATGTATTATCGGACCCATATTTTTCCACGAAACTGTTACTGCTCAGAGATAAGGAATTATTATAAATGAATATATTAATGAGTTTCATGAGGATGAACTCCAGCAAGGCTATTTCCAACAGGATGGCGCGGCTGCCCACACCGCTGAAGAGACCATTAATTACCTCCGCGAATTTTTTGACGATCGAATAATTAAATTACGTTCAAATCCATCATTTCCACCTAGATCACCAGACTCGACTATTTTAGATTACTTTAGATTCCCTTATCTGAAAAATAATGTATGTAAGGCACCTATTAATAATATCGAGGAACTGCAAAACAGAACTATTGAACAGTGTGATAAAATAATTCCTCAAATGCTTATAAATGCTTTTGATAGTATGAAAGGGCGAGTAAATTTGTGTCTTCAAGAAAACGGGGACCATTTTGAACAGCTTGGTTAGTTTTTATTTATCTTTTGTATCTGTGAAATAAAAACATAATTTCCAATTTTAATGATTACCTACTTGTTATGATTTGTTTAACAGTTTGGTAATTTAGTTGTTACTGTTATCGTCTAAATTGAAATAAGAGAGTTCATTTCTTCAAAAATTGGTTTATTTACACTGCAACTTAACCTCCATGAACACAACCGAACACAAGCGCGCTTGCGCTAAGAATGGCTGTATGTAAATATTACCTGATGGGTACTTAATAGCCCTACACAACCACAGTTAACTCATTGAATTTGGTACTAATCAGGATATAAACGATTTAAGGAATTTAATTACGTCAGTGGAAAACCTAACCTAAAAATGATAAACTGAAATTGTGACTGCAAATTCTGAAGCTCGCCTTTAACATTATTTTTCCCTTGTGTAATTTCCTTTTGAACACACGGTATTAATTATAACAGTCAATAAAAATTATTCTTAATAAGTGTTTTGTATATTTTTAAGAAAATAATTCAAGATCAAGATGTAATTTAGTTCTCGCTGACTGATGGTAGTTAATTTGCTACAATGGGTAGATATGTATCAGTAGTAGTAATAATATCAGTTATGGGGAGACTGATGTCAGGCAAGTAGGCCTCCATAGGCCCTTTTTGACAACCCCATGGATAAGGTCTAGACATACAGAGTACCAGGTACCGTAGTCTTTTGCTGAAGGTATGTATAAAGTTACGGCAAACTTCAATTTGATCATGGCATGCTGCGAATGAGTTTTTTTGAAACATACGATATAATTCTAACCCCTAACAGATGTCGTTATTGTATGCCACTGGTAATGTTTGAGTAGTTTCATTGTTTGTTGGTTATGACATCTATTTGGGTTCACTTCTTTCATGTGTCGTAATAAAACTTTTGCTTTGGCCTTTTCAACTTACACCAGGTCTCTGCTTACCCAACATTTTGTCCCTTTTAGCTTATTTCCCTTAACATTTCCATTTTCTTATTCCACTTAGTAAATGATATCATAAACAGTTTTTTCTCATTTTTTCATATTTGTGTAATGTTTGGATCTCATCCACAATTTGAAAATTCCCTGACTTTTCCAGGTTTTCCAGGATTTTTCAATCAAAATTCCAGAAGATTTTTCTGTTGCTTGTCAAAGAACAAACATAATTTTATATTAATAGAAACATTTATTAAGAAAATATATAATTAAAAAAACAATAAATTCTTTACCGGCTTACGTAACAATTAACTCTCGTATACCTACTAAAAAAAATTATTCAACAATGAACAAACTAAAAACCAAATTCTAATCTTTGCATCTACCCACTTGTAGTAACTTGAGTAGGACTAGGGTACTACTTGTTATTATGAACTAGTAACTTTTTAAATAAATAATGACTATATCAAAAAAATATAACAATAATAATACACATTTTTAAGTTTGATTTTCGTATAATGTTTGCTTACATGTTGGCTCTGATCAGTGCAATTTCTTCATCAATTAAAGATTCCCTTTACCTTGCTTCTGCATCTACTCTCCTCTTCTTCGCCTCTACGTCTTTCAATTTTAAGAAGCTTTGTCTTTTTCCTCTGCAGCTTGCAATAAATTCTTTTTTTGCAGCTCGTCTTTATATTTAGCATTTGCGTTTCTGAAGTAATGTATCATTTTTTTATCAATCTCGACACCTTCTACTCCTTTCTCCACCATTGCATCGTATACAATCCTTTGTCCAATTAACGACTGTTCAAGTAAATTTTCAGTTAAACACTGTCTGTTCACAGAGAACCCCCTCTCAACAGCAGCGTTCCCGTGTGATAGTGTCATAACAAGCTTGACAAATTGAATGAATTCTTCTGGGGCACTTTCTTGTTGGCATAAGCTAAAATATAATTTGTCCAGTCTTCCATAGTATTTTTCTTCAACATTATTACTTTGGTGAGTTTTATTATAAGATTTCATCTCGTTTATAACTGTCTTCTGTCTGAAAAATTTATCAAAATATTTTGATATTGTGTCAGCTGACGCTGTTGATAGTCTTTTAGAATCAACTAAACTTTCCAGTGCCAGATCTGATCTTCTAATGGCCACATTTTTTTCTAATATAACCATGGGCTCTAAACAAGATATTCCCCTTACGATTTTATAACGTAGTGGTGACTTAACCAGCATTTTTCTTTTGCAAATTGTACCAAGGAATTTATGCATCCTTTTTTAAATACCAGAATGTCAGCTTCCTTGTCAATTTTTCTCAATTCCGATTTTGCAGCAAACCCTACATTGATATCTCTTAAAACTTTGATTTGATGCATCATCCACTTTCATTTTTAACAAATCGCTCACACTGTGATTCTTGTCCATAACTTCTTTTTGAATAAATCTTCCTAAAATTATCTTCATTAGGTCATGCAATTCCTCATACAATAAAGGTGCTTGAAATTTTCTTAAAAATGGCTGCAAATCCTCGGCTACGCTTTTAAAAAGGCCAACTTACATGCTACCATTTTATCATCTAAACACTGTTTCACAATTTCATAGCTTCCACATTTCGGTTCCTTCTTTTCGAGTTTATCCTGTTCTATGAATTTTTTTAAATGTGGTAACATGTTTAAAGCTCTCTCTGCAACTTGAGCATTTTCCAGCCATCGCAAGGCGCAAAATTTAATGGGAAATTGAGATGAGCCAGTATAGCGAATAAAATCAGCTCGTCTGGCTGGTACATTTTTAAATAAGTTGTAAAGAGCTCGCAGAAATTTTATTAAAACAGATTGAGACTGATTACTTGTCATGGCACATTTAAATGAATTGTGGACCGTATGCAATCCACAACTTACCAATTCTAGAATGGATGGACCATCAGAACTTCTGATGGTCCATTTTGAGGTCATTGAGAAGTTTAAAGTTCACATTTGAACCATCCATAGAGAGTTGAAGTAAATTTTTCATATCGAAGTCTTTTATTTCGTTTTTCAAAGCTTCTAGAAGATCGACAGCAGTCGTATGGCCTAGAAAGGATGATGTTAAATATTTCGTTGATGTTTCATTTTTAAATCTTGCTGCTCTCTTTGTGAGATTTTGTTAAAAGATTCATCAAATGAAATTACATGCAGTTTTTCAGATCGAACCAAGATATTTTTCAAATTGTCTAGAAAATAAGGGGCTAGGCCATACATTATTGAGTAAGCTATTTTGTCCTTTTTCAATTTCATGTTTTTAGCTACACAACTATCCCCGAACATCAATGAAAATATTTTTATATATTCTTCATTGGCACGATTAGAGTAGTTTTACCGTAGCTAAACATGATAACGGGTGTTCATAAACAGTCGTCATCCCAGTAGGTTTTGACTTCAGAAACGTATGTCTATTAAAATTGAGAAAAAATGCGTTATGACAGTACTCAATGACGTTTCATTGTGTTGCACGAATTAATCAAAGACATAACATTTTGTTTTTCAAAGCAACTGGGATGACGATTGTTTACGAACACCCGTTATAATTTCGGCTTTCGTGACAACATCCTTTTGCAAAAATGTTGACATACCTACTTGATTGTGTCGAAATTGATGAATTATTACTAGCGGACGGAGCTAGACGTATACAGCTCATTGACAAAACTTAACCTGCAAATCTCGAATTTGATATAGACTGGCAATGCACTTTAGTACTGCCAACTGATTAATTTTAAATACAAATTTTATTAAGAATGCTGTGTACATACATTTAGCATAGTTACGGTAACATTTTTTTCTCCATGCCCAACTAGTAAGTTACACTTACTTTGACATATCCATTGCAGGTAATTTGATTTTACTGTTTGTTTACTGGTTGTCATGACATTAGGGAAGTAAGGTAAAACCTACTCCCCAAGGGAAGTAAGTGAAAAGAAACGCAAGTACAAGTGATTGTTTATATTGACAGAAACAACTGAAAAACAATTGCTACTAAGCAACTCAACACTAGATGACTATTTGCTTTGTTTGTAATAGATTTTTCTATCAATTAAAGTGGAATTATTAAGGAAAAATTATTCAAATTTTGGTTGGGCATGGAGAAAAATATTATAAGCATGCTCGGGAAGTAACTATCTACAACCAGTCTCGAAAATTGTTCTCATTCTCGACTGGTAAAAGCTACTTACTTCCCTTAGTAGGCACTCTTAAAAAAGAAAGCGGAGAATACACTACAAAGGAAGAGGAGACGTTATCTCTTTTAATAAAAACTCACCTACCCGGAGCAGTGGAACAACCTACTCTGGCTGAACCCAATCATACCCCTAGGAGGGAAAACTGGGAAACAGCTAAGAGAATAGTCAGCAAAGAAAGGATTAGATGGGCAACTAGCCTCTTCAGCCCTTTCAAATCTGCTGGAAGCGACAGCATACAACCCGTAATGCTGCAGAAAGGGATAGATATACTGCTGAACCCACTCAACGACATGTTCCAAGCAAGTCTTGCCTTAGGCTACATTCCGCAAGCCTGGAGAGTGACTAAAGTAGTATTTATCCCTAAGCCTGGTAAGAGCAGCTATGCAGAAGCTAAATCTTACAGACCTATCAGCCTAACGTCATTCCTCCTTAAAACGTTGGAAAGATTAGTAGACAGGTACTGGAGGGAGGAAGCCCTAACTTCACTCCCGATTCACAAATATCAACATGCTTACCAAACAGGGAAGTCATGTGAAACCGCCCTACACCAACTAGTGGGGAAAATTGAGAGAACCTTGGAGTACAAGGAGTACGCAGTCGGAGCATTTCTAGACATAGAAGGTGCCTTCGACAACACCTCCTACCACTCTATTGAAAGAGCAATGACAAACCACCAGATCGATAACACCACGATAAGATGGACTATGGCAATGCTCAACACTAGAGTTGTAAAAGTCAAGTTATTTGACAAGGAAAAGACAGTGCAGGCGACAAGGGGATGTCCACAGGTAGGAGTTCTTTCTCCACTCCTGTGGTGCCTCACAGTTGATGAACTGCTGATCCAACTCAATAACAAAGGCTACTACACTCAAAGATACGCTGATGACATTGTCATACTGATTCAAGGTAAATACCAAAGAACCGTAGACAATGTAATGAAATCAGCACTAAAGATAACCGAAGAGTGGTGTCTAGAGAATAATCTTAGAATTAATCCCAGCAAAGCCACTCTCGTCGCTTTCACTCGTAGAAAGAACATCACGAACAGAATAAACATAAAACTGTTTGAGACAAATGTCAATTGGGAGAACGAGGTTAAGTACTTAGGTCTAACCATCAATTCCAAACTAACTTGGAACTCCCACTTAGACAAAACAATCACCAGGTGCATACAAACATTAGTAATTGGGAAAAGAGCCATAGGTAGTACGTGGAGGCTCAAACCGCAACTGACCCTCTGGCTGTACAAAACCATGGTTCGACCAATAATTTCATATGGAATAATCGTCTGGTGGCCCAAAATAAAACAAGCAACTGCGATCCACAAAATCAGCAGAATACAATATCTAGCTAATCGATGAATCACTGGAGCCTTTAAAGGCACCTCAGGGCAAGCGCTGAATGCTATCTTAAATCTGCCACCTCTGCACATCTTCTTGGAAGGTGAAGCCAGAATGGCAGCCTACAGATTACAAAGTACTGGTCACTGGATGACCACAGCTAATAATCTAGGACATGGCAAGATCATGTCACACATCAACAACCCAATATTAGAAATGGGTTCTGATCTTATAATCAAAGCCTATGACTTTGAAAAGAACTTTACTGTACACACAAGTTGGAATCCGGACCAACTACCAACTCCAACAAATAAGAACATCATTTTTTACACTGATGGATCTAAGTTTGAAGGGGGTACAGGCTCTGGTGTGTACAGTACCAATCCTAGAACCAACGAAAAAATCAGTCTAGCAAAGTTTTGTAACATCTTTCAGGCTGAAGTACAAGCTATTAAGGTATGCGCAAACATCAGCATAGAAAAGAAGCTGCTCAATCGAGACATACACATTCTCTCAGACAGTCAGGCAGCACTGAAAGCGCTAAACGCTTTCAGTACTTCATCGAGACTGGTTAAGGAATGCAAATCCAAACTTCAAACCTTAAGCCAGGGAAATACAGTAAAATTATGCTGGATCCCAGGTCACCAAGGTATTGAAGGAAACGAAAAGGCGGACAAGCTCACAGACCATATTTTTGAATTTATTTTGAATTTGTATTCCCGCGCGTATTTGCTGTTTCCGGCTGCATGCGTATGACTCGAGCAGTATTCCGCCGGTTTGCGGTACTCAACGGACTTCTTCCGCTACGCTGGCAGCGGCCGGTCACACCAAGCATCGCTGCACCCATTTAAGTAAACTGTAAACTGTCCTAATTACCAATAATTATTAAACAAATAAACAAGTGATCAGGGTTTTAATCAACAACATACAGTCCACTTAATTTCCCCTGAAGAAACATAAAAGAAGCAGCCCGTAATGCAATGACCGGTCCAGAACCTGGTCTAAGCATTCAGAAAAACCAAACCCGCTCAGGGTCAATACCGCACACCAACTAAGGTGGAGAAACTGCAATCAAGCAACACACTGCAAAAGATTGCTAAAAACTCCGAATCCACAAACCACCAAAACCCTGTTGAGACTGAACAGAACTCAAATCAAGCAAGTAGTCAGTCTATTAACAAGCACTGGAGCATTCAGAGAATTTATGCACAGGATCAATATCTATAGAGATGAACCTGTTTGCAGACTATGCCAAGAGGATGATGAAACAGCCTATCATATCCTCTTTGAATGCCCAGCATTAGAGCGTAAAAGACACAAACTCGATTGGAGCCTTAACTCTATTGACAACCGCAAGCTAGTAGGGGACATTGCAAGTCTAGTAAAAGATACGGATGTCGGCCTGCTAGCTTGAAAACTCCCAACAGTACAAAAAGCCCAAAGGGCTGACGTGCGCATGGCAGCAAAAGGCAGTCGTGGAATCTAATCTAATCTAATCTACTTCCCTTGATGCTTAAATAACTATACTTTAGTCCCTAGAGACTACAGTAATTACTTCAGTCCCTAGGGATTAAATGAGCTACTTTAGTCCCTGAAATAAGTGACTAAAGTGCCAACTTTAGTCCCGAAAGTGCAAAAATAATTATTTTATAACTTACATGCAAAACAAGATACAAAGCACTTACATTACAATTATTAATATTTTGACTGTTTTGTTGGGGTTTCTTCTCGCAAAATGACGAAAGTTGGTAGGCGTAGGTACTGTTTTTGTTGTTTATACTTTTTTTGTGTTTATTACTTTGAGTGTGACTTAAAATTGCTTGTTTGCCCATACTGCTTAATTGTATTATTTTCTGGTTATAATGCACATAGCTTCATTTTTTCGGGCGCCTTATTTGAGCCATGAAGACCACTCAGGGTTTAAATCGGGATTAACCCAATCCTTATTGAAAGTGGATACTTTTGGTTTCATTATGTTGAGTGAAATTGGTAATCAGCATGTAATCAATTCAATAGTAGTCGCCTAAAAACAATAAAGAAAATAATTCCTAATATAAATATGTCCCACCATTCAAATTTAACCTAAAAGCGAATCCAAAAGAAAGTTATTACTTACCGAGGTCTTGTGATGGATAACTAACATGATGACTACGAGAATATCACAGATGACCGCAGATGCACATACGAAAACTAACAACAGAAATATATTGTTTTGTGACAGAAACTGCACAAAATTGTACCTGCAACGCACATATATGTATTACTTACTATATTGCTAGCGGCTATGAGTGGGAAACTCACGAAGGATGTGAGACAGACAACCAACTCTTCAATGTATAATGGTGACCTGTGCGCAAGCGGGGCGGCGTCGTCCGCCCAATGGGGAAGTGGTCAAGTTTCAAATTCGCCTCTAAAGGCGGAGTTCGAATTCTCAAGCATGCGCACGAGACGCGTTATACTCTAAGTGAGACTATGTCGGCGCCGTAATGTTTTCGGGCGTTCAGAGGCCCTGCTAGCAATATGTGTATAATACATATATGGCAACGCACAAGAATCATAACGGATTAAAACACCGTGTTTTAAACACGTTTGTTTTGTCTACTAAAACAAGTGGTAGAACAGCTGTGTGGTGTGTCGGCATAAATACTAACGGGTGTTCATAAACAGTCGTCATCCTAGTAGGTTTTGACTTCAGAAACGTATGTCTATTAAAATTGAGAAAAAATGTGCTATGACAGTACTCAATGACGTTTCATTGTTTTGCACGAATTAATCAAAGACATAACATTTTGTTTTTCAAAGCAACTGGGATGACGACTGTTTATGAACACCCGTTATAAAAGTAAATTTTTACGAGAGAGTAGGAAAACGCGCAAGCTATTAGATAGACGAAGACCAGCATGTCTAACGTACACACACATGCAGCCAAGAAGCTTCCCGCGCGGCGTCTGATTTTGCACAATTTCAACGTACTTACTACGTTTACATGACGCGCAGGAAGCAAGACAAGTCAAACTAATCCTGTTACACGGTGGCTCTCGAATGGAATAAACTTTTGATAAATTAGTTTGTCGTTTCAATTAATTTTTCCTGACTTTTTTTATAAATTACGCAAATTCTCTGACTTCCCCGATTCCAGAATTAGAATGCAATTCCTTGACTTTTTCAGGTTTTCCCTGTTTTCCAGAAAGTATACACCCTGCATCCACTTGTTTTATAATAATATACCTCATACCTCCATTTTATTAATAATTACCATAAATGTTTCAATCAAAATCTGCTAATTATTCGATCAATAACTATACGACACGAGAGAAAAATTGATTTTAAAAAAAATCAATGTTTCAATGTTAAAAATTAAAGAACTTTAAAGCATACTTAGGGCCGGTTGCAGAAAGCAATGTTAAGTCTGGTGTTAGCTAACGCGACGTCAAAGTGAACAAAAACGAATCAAATCTCAAATGTTTATGGTAACTAATACATTAGTAAACAAAATTTGATGCGATTTTGTTCACTTTGACGCGATGTTAGCTAACACCAGACTTAACATTGCTTTCTGCAACCGGCCCTTAGACAATCACTCAAAAATCACTTGCACACACACTACTTAGAATATCTACAAAATAATCTTCAAAGCGACCAGTTACGGTTGAAGTAGCCATGGTGAGCCAATTCAATTCAAATTGAAAATTTAATCTTAAATTTACTTACTTACTTAATCCTAGGACCCTTCTACCCTTGCGAGTGTAAGGTTGGGGATTGGGTAGTTTTGTTATGTCTTCGGTGTCTTTCTCCATTCCCATTTCCTTTGCACTTTGCGCCTCACTTCACTCCACTTTATGTCTCTCTTAAAGGCTGCATTTCTTACTTCTTCCCCCCACGCATTTCTCGGTCTTCCTTTGGTTTTTTTTTATGCGTGCGTGCTTCAAATATTCTTTTTACCGTCTTATCGTCTCCCATCCTCATTACATGCCCTAACCATCTTAACTGCCCTTCTATCATATCTAATATTGGTTTAGTTTCCAAAATTTTCTCTGATGTCTGTGTTTCTAATTTTGTCCAATCTTGTTTTGCCCTCAATTTTCCTTAAGAATCCCATTTCTGTGCTTTGTATTCTGCTTTTTCGCTTTTGTGTTAAAACCCACCCATATATCGAGATTGGGGTGGCTACTCTTTTAAATATTTCAGTCTTTATGTATTTCGGTATTTCTTTTTTATCCAAAAATGTGTTCTTGATTGCGTTGAAAAGTTTTCCTGTTATTCCTATTCTTTCCTTTATTTCATTTTCCAACGTACCACCTTGTGCTATTTTTATTCCTAAATATTTAAACTTGCCGACTTGTTCTAGAACGTTTCCCACGTGTATTTGATGTTCCTTTTTATTTTTACTGATAATCATTGTTTCTGTCTTTTTTTCATTTATTTCCATGTCTAAAGCTTCCACGGAGTTATTGTGCATCCTTAGGTTTTTTCATTGTTAGCGATCAGCACTAAATCGTCTGCATATATTAGTTCTGTGATTTTTATACCTTCCATTCTCCAGTGGCCTGCTTTGTACTGTTTTACGACTTTTCATGTTTTACTCTAACAAAGTTCCTCGTTTGCTTGTATAAGGATTTTACACCATTTATCATCTTTTCACTTACACCGTTTTTTTTCTAGAATTCTCCAAATACCCTTTCTATTTATTTTATCGAAGGCCTTATGTAGGTCTATAAAGTACAGGTGTATCTCTTCGTTCTCCCTAATTGCCTTTTCAGATATTTGTCAGATAACGAATATTGCATCTGTCACGCCCCTGTTGCGTCGAAAGCCATATTGTGAGTCTTCTAGAGTTTCCTCCAAAACCCCTCTTATTCTTTTGCCTACTACGCTTAACTGCGTAATTCCCCGATAATTATTACAGTCCTTTGCATCTCCTTTTTCAAATATCGGTATAATTCCGATTTGCCAATCTTCTGGTGCTTCCCCTGTATTCCGTGACTTGTTCATTATTAGCTTTAAGGTCTCTACCATTTCTTTATTTCCGGCTTTTTGGCATATCGACCGTTACCTGATTGTATCCTGGAGCCTTTCCCAATTTCATTTTACTTATTGTCACTTTTATTTCTTCTATAGTTATATCTTCCATTTGTTGTTCTTCTAAGCTCTCTAGGTTTTGAGGTGGTTCGTTTTCCTTCTTTTCTACTTTTTTCTCGAAAACCGGAATTGTTACGTGATTGAAATTCGGATTCTGACCTGACATGACCATTCCAAACAAATAACTTTAATAACTTTTTTCTCTATCTCTTACGGTTTGGCTGCTAAAACAGCGTCCCGGACACACAAAACAGCGTCCCAGACAAGCCTATTATATATATGGATCTTTGTTCCACCAGAAGCTTATTTAGTGTTTGGAAAAAGGTCAAAAAAGGTAAAAGCAAAATTTAAAAAAATTTTACATATAATATATTTTTATTTTAGAATAAAACTCGAAAACTTAGTGTCGACAAAATGAGTAGAACCGGAACCTAGAACAAATTAAATCTTGTTTTCCTTTCTTTCGTTTTAAGTATAATATGGTTGCTTACTTATATTTCGTCTTGATCATCGTCGACTTCAACTTCATTTACTGGAGTATCGTAACTGCAGCTTCGACCCGTGCAATTTATGCACATTATTGAGCAAGCAAGGCCTGCAGTTCTACAGGAACACCGAGCCCCGCAATCAGATTTACACCCACATGATACCATCTGCAACAGTTCATTTTTTCTTGATAGCTTCATGTCGGAGAACTGCAACCGAGGACTGCCTTCATCGCATGGTTGCCTAATTCCATTGCATTATGACAATGAATAGTTTGATATCCAACAAACCCAGATGATAAAGACCGTAAGGAACTACATTCCTGCCTAGGAGAGCGGGTCGACAGCCAATTTATAAAAAGGTTCAAATATTTTGCATCCACTGATCTTCTTGAATCTCTAAGTTCAACGTGTTGTTTCGTTGAAGTTCTAGTAATACCAGTCAGTTCAACGGAACTACAAATTTTAAGACATCCACGAAAAGAGAGCACGAAATATGCTAGCTGACTATCAGATATACCACGGCCATGAGTGAGACCTCCCTGAACTTTTCAAAGGCGCATCAAAGACTGTTCGATCGCCATATCTGTTGAAAGTTTAGGTGCAGACAATGACACATCTGAATCATAAAGCTGATTTTGTTTATAATCTTATAAATAAATATTTGCCTACCACCACATACTTTCCTTCACTAAGTAGTTTATTACAGTAAAAACAAACGTTTTCCATTATTATCACCAATTTATATCAATAACATCACAAAAAACCACGCGCGTATAAGTTACACAGTAATGCAAGTGCAGTCTGCTGTAGACACGCACTGATTTATGGTTTAGCCACGTTGTTACGCCCTTGGATCATTCTGCGGTAAGCATAATTTGTCAAAGAACATAATATATTTCAATTAAAAAAATATGAACTCAGTTGGTAATTACCATTACATCCATAGAGGTCAATGGCAAATTATATGCGTTATTATTAAGGAAAAAACTTTTTTTTATTTTCTTTTGTTAAAAATTACATGAAGCCGGCATATTTCGCTTTAGGACTTTTGGTATGTTGTTCAGCACACCAATATAAAATATTCCTACCGATTTTTAGATTAACATTATTTATTTCTAGGTTTTGGTAAAATTTAATCTAATATGTCTGGGCTACCAGGTTGATCTTGTTGTTACTGTCCCATTTCATAATCAGTAGTAAGTGGTCGCTCCCTATTTTCAGTCCTCTCATAACTTTTATATCTTTTACTCTTCTTCGTAATTCCTTTCCTATTAAAAAGTAGTGCTCTTTATTTCTCTTGTGATCTTGTGAATTTCTTTGTGTTGGAAATGCAAATTTGACACAATTCATTCATTCTCTATGCAGAAATTCAGAATGCTCTCTCAGTTTGTGTTTTTCATTTCTTCACCATACTTTCCCAGGCATCACATTCTGTTTCTTCATTTTTATTTCCCACTCTCCCGTTTAAGTCTCCAATTATAATAGTGGTTTTTGTAAATCCTGGAAAAAATTGATCTTTTACTTCTTTCTTCGCGTTCTTATTTGGCCCATAGGCACTATCATTACGTACTCCTATCCATTTTTCTTCTCTTTTACATTTACCGCTAGAATTTATTCACTGATAAATTATTCTTCCTTCATTTTCTCCTCTTTAAATATCACTGCTACTCTGGCTTTTGCAAACTTTTCTTTGTTCACACCCAGTATCCATTGGGTAATTTCATGGTACCATTTCCCTTCTTTCTTATTTCCGTTAATCAATATTTAACTTATCTATTTCATTTATTAATTCTTCCTCTTTTCCGGTTATACTTTTTACGTTCCATGTTCCTACTTTGCTGTATTTTCTCTCTTCCTTATCTGTGTTTACACTCTTTTTGTTTTTACTGTTTCGTTTTTCTTACTCGTCCATGTTCGCAGAAGGGTTGTTTTCTTGTTTTTTTGTTTCTCTATTACTCTTTTTTCTATCTCATCCCATATGTAGTCTACTCCCGAACTTTGAACCTTTTTGTAGCCCACCTTTACTTTCTTTCCTTTTCTTATCTCTTCCTTGGCAATTTTTCTTATTTCAATCTGTATTTCTCTTTCTTTGAGGGTCATATCATGATCAATGTAAATTTTAGATCCCTTTAATTTATATTTATTTACCATTACCACTTGCTTTCTTTCCCAGTCTCCTATCTCGAGAATATTTACTGTCTTTCCGTTTTTACTATTTATAAGTCACTTTCTTTGCATCTACTTTGACTCCCAGCTTTTCTGAAAGAAACTGTTTCGCTGCTTCTTGCTTCAGTTCTTCCTCAAATTTCAAGTTCTTCCTCAAATTTCACCCCTTTCACTACTATTGTATTCTCGTTATTCTTTTTCTAACTTCTCCCAATTGTTTTCTAGGCGTTCGATTCTTACTAAGAGCTCTTTCCTCTCTCTTGTCCAATTTTCTTCATTCCTCCTCATATGTTCTCATAATTTTTTGTTCTTTTCCGTGCTCTTTTTAATTTCATCCATCACCGCTTTTATAATATGTTTAATCTCTATATCTTCGTCCACCTTAGTTTCCTTCTGCGATGTTCTGATTACTCTCTTACTTTTCTTGAAAATCTCCATTTCCCCGCTACTGTTCGAATTTCTATCTCTTTTGTTTCCGCCATCCCTCGTTGTAATCCCCAAGCGTATATCTCTTTATTTTGAATATTTCCCGTTTTTGCCTACTTGGTAATTATTCCAGCTCGCTTATCACAGCTTATCTGGTCTGACCTTGCCCGTTCCGCACTGCGTCTCCGCTTACTCGTTTTATTTCTAGGTTATGAAGTATCTTTGATCCGTTCATTTTCACCTATAACACCAGCCCGCACAAAAACTTGATACACTTCGTTATGCTGAACACTTTGCACTTCACTCCCGCACGTTACCGTCGCGTCATGCATCTACCATCTTAAATTTAAAGGATTGATAATCCTGACACTCCTTTTAGTACCACTATTGTAATCTTATCTTTTAATTTAAATATTAATTCTCATTCTGCAAACTTTTATGAACATCTTGTATATGTTAAAATGATTTGTGTTAAATATTAAGGTGACACACCGACTTATCTATTTCTAATCATCATACGTATTTAACAACACCCCTACACACTAAATGATGATATAAATATACCTTTGCTTACCTGGCGCTGCCTTTGGCAAGTCCCAGTTCAAACAGATACTCGTCAGCTTGCACAAACGAGCTATCATAAACCCCTGTCCTAACAACACTAGGAAATTTGCCAGTCACAGATTGGTACCTCTCCACAGGTTTGATTTTAACATCCTTCGGTAACCTGATGTTGGAGGGCACTGTAAGCTCCTTCCTTGGCGTCGTGGGAAAGTTCGACTTCACTACAATCTTCTTCTGGACTTGAGAAGTGGAGGCATGCCGAATAGAACCGCCATCGCTTTTCTTTAAAAATTCGTCCAAAACATTTTGGTCCTCCGAGGACGAGTTACCCTCCTCCAGAGTGTTCAATATATCCTCCACTGTCGTGCCCTCTTCAGCATCGGAATTCACCGACACCGTCGCCTGCTCCTCTTCGACTAAAACTTCAGTCTCCAACTGTTCCCCGCTGTTGTTCGTCGTGTCTTGCCCGTGTATTTCTTCCAAATTCTTCTCGATTTCGTCGATGTCAACTTCACCTTTTAACTTGCTAAACTTCAGGGATTTCCCTCCCTTATGTGCCAGCCGGCGACTCCTCCTAGTCGGTGACAACAAACTTGGATCGCCGGTGACCTCTGCAATTTCTATTTCTAATCTGTCATTGCTTACTTCAAATTCGTGTTTAACACGAATTTTAGTTTGACTGTCCCCAATAGTGTCTTCCTCGCCTGGCTTATCTTTGTCTGACGAAGGAGACTGTTCGTATATAACCTCAAAGGTGTCCAAGGAATTGATGTCTATGCTATCCGATTGCTCTACTTCATCAGGTGTGGCCTCGGAATTTTGCCGGTTTTTCTTGGACGACTTCTCGGGTTCCCGGTCAGCTGAGGCTTTACGTTTGCGACCGTCCTCTGGATAGCGTTCCCGTAAGATCTCATCTGTTGCCATGCATTTCTTTCTGAATTTGTATGCAACTTTGAGTGTGTTTAGGCACGTTTTACAGATGTCTTTTGGCAGGCTGTCGTATTTGGAAACCTACAACAGTTTAGAGTCTAGTCCTACAACAGATTAGAGTCTAGTCCTATGTTAATGTTAAGAAAGTTTAACTTTATACATACATCTATTGAAAAAACGCACACCATGAAGGCTGAGCTTATTGTCACGTCATCTTCTATAAAGTCAAACATGTGTGTTTCCAAGTTTTTATCGGTCATGCAGGCACGGCAGATTTTGTCTGCTTCTGGAACTGCAATAGCAATGAAAAATAAACTTCTTTATATACGTTTCATGAAGTTTCGGTTCAAATGTTTGTAAAGCTTTGTCGAAGAAGTTTGATAGGAATTTATGATAATACATTGTTAGACGATAATGCTACAGAATAAAGATGTATCACAGAGTACCTAATATACAGAAACATAGTAAATCAAGTTTTATTGTAAATTGTGTTGCATAAACACAATAAACATACAAAAACGTGCAAAGTGCCTCGGGCAGTTAACAATTCTGTGAAATATATTATGCTTTTACCTAGCTGTTGAGAATTCAACAATGGTCTTTACAGTTTTACACCGTTATAAAATCTAAACACTACAAAACAACATGTTCTGTTTTGCCAGATTAGTTCATTTTGCGATTTTACTTACCAGAATTGAAAAGATATAGTGATGAATTTCTAAATAAAAATTCATAAAATAATTTCTTTATTGTAATTACTTGCATTAACATAGAGCACTACTACTAATATTTTATTAAAAAGTACATTGAAACCATAAATCACAATTCAACAATAAGCTAAAAGAGCAAATCAATTACTATTTTCTAGACCGGAAGGCAGAGCAAAGGAAGGGGTAGGAATTATAGTTAGCCCTAAGCTGACAACAAAATATAAAGCAATGTGAGTCTATTAATGCTAGAATAATGCAAGGCATAACAATCATTATGCAAGGCATAACAATCATTATGCAAGGCATAACAATCATTCAAGATCACCAAGCTTGTTTGATAAATTCGTAAAATACAAAAAAATTCATGTTGAATGGAATCGTTGCCCGGTTTTTTAAGATTCAAGTATTACGAGGTTTTAAATGTCAACAATTTTATAACAGAAACAATAAGTGTAACACAATACTGTATGTTATGTTATGATGACTCTACCACGTTGTAACACCTTTGCTATGTTATAATTGACTTAAACCTTACTTTAGTTTATTCTCAATCCTTTTTAAAATTGAATTTTAATTAACTCATTTGCCCTGTTTTAATTAAGGATGATCAAGATTATTAAACCGCTAGCTTCGGTAGAAAATACTTAACTGAAACACAGGTCGGATTCTTTATAATCTAAACTGCTTCTATTCTGAAATTTGATTTTCTTATTTTATGACAACTCTTACGTCTGTCATCTGACACTTCAAATTAGTTTTTTTCAAAATTAATTACAAATACTTTCTCGTTACATTTTTGTCATTCAACAATATCAAATGGTAAGTACTCCCCTAATTAAATTTTCCTCACTTCACTCTTTCTATATTTTCTTTCAGTTTTTATTTAAATACCTGTGTTCTGTTACCTGTTATTGGACTCGACACTCCCCTCTACCAAGCCCAATGCATCCAGCAACCTCACCAAGATCTCCCAACTTCCAATAACAATGTCTGCACGAACTCCGCCAAAAACACACCTGGATCCTCAAAGAGTTCCCTGTCCAAAAACACGACAAGGCATCTACCAGCCCTTTTTAGCAGCAATGCCAGCAGCAATCACCATCCACGTCGTCCCACCAAAATCCTCAAGCCACCGATGATCTGGTATCACGAACCTCGACTAGATGCAAGCTTGTCAAATTAGAACTCCTTCAGATGAAAATCTCCTATCCACCCCATAAAAACGCTCACTTTGCTAATGATCTCAATGTAAAGCACTTCCAGTGAAAACCATTCCTTGTTATCCAATTCAGATTATGCAATGTCAATTGACAATAAACTCAGTTCAGCATTCCTTTTCTGTTATTTGCCTTTGTAGATTCTAACCGTATTACTTTGGTATTCTCACCACATCCTTTATCTTCATCCATATAATCTGCACATCTTTTATCCTTTTAACATTTTACTTTTATTTTTACACCACGCCAATTTTATTTCAACTAGCAAAAGTTTACTAGTACAGGGGACGCTCCAAAAGTACCGTAACACTTGGCTTGTATTTGCCTCCCTCAAATGTTAATAGGCCCTTACATTCCTTGTTACTTAAATAGCTATTATCTATCCTTGATGTTAAAGTGCTACTTTATAAACCCCTGCTGTTAAAGTAAAACTTGACCTTTTGTTTTTATAACCCTTTTATACACCAAATAGCTTTTTAAAACTTTTATAAAGGGTTTATTTTTATAATTTCAACCGCTACAAATTGTATTACATCTTTTTGTATAACATTTTTACATACTAATCAATAAATATCTCCTTAGTGATCTAGTTTAGCATCTATTTCACAGTTCAACAAACTATAGAAGCTTATTATAGTTGTGTAATACCCACTATGTTAAATAGTATATTTCGAAAAAGTATTTGCCATTAATTCCCCTTTTTCACTTCAGATATCGCAATGTGTTTTTCCATTTAACCTTCTCGGAAATGTAACTCTCATAATATGGATTTCCAGACCTATATTTACCTGAACTATTCTTCTTATAAGCACCATTAAAATTTCCTTCACACTTTCAATAACACCCAGTATATTTCGTAATGTTATGACCGATGGTTTGGCACATGCCAATCTCAATTTTAACAGAATTGGCCATATATTCCTAATAGTCAATTCTACAAATTGTCAATATCCTGAAAACTCGCCCATCAAAAGCAAGCTAGGAAAATTAATTCTCATAACCTCTTTGTTTGACATATGTCAAATGTGTAGATCAAAAATTTATGTGAAACGGACTGTTTGCCAAGCTCTTAGTAAACTGCATACAGGAACACTTAAGTTTAGTTGTGTACACGCGTCTTTTAGCAACAAGAAAGGTTCAAAAAGTAAAAAGTTTAAATTCCAAGGAAGTGTGCATGCATCTACAGATTCAATTTGTATAAGGTACTCTGTGTCTATATTCACATCATTCATGTTTTTTTAAGGGGCTCTTGTTAAACAAATGAAATCTACTTCCTGAAAATCTGCAATACGGTTGTAGCTTCTCAAATGCAATTTTAATCAACAACCGTATTTATCGACTTATACTGCAATAAAATTACAAACGATTGCACATAGTTACCCACCACACGAATTCAAATAAATCAAAAAATCAAACCTACTCTTTTCTCCTTCTTCCGGCTTGCTCTCCACCTTTTTGCCTACAGGAATCGGAGAAGATTCGTTCAGCTCTTCCGCCGTGTCTTTTGCGTCTTTGGAGTCTGCCTCCTTCGCTACCGGATGGGGAATACATGGCACGGCTCCCTTTTTCAGTCTGTTCGAAAGCCGCCTACCTGCAACACTGAACTCATCACAGGTCCCCTATTGCAGCTTAATTTACCTGAAGTACTGTCCTCCTTCAGATCCGAGGGGTTAAAATGCGCGAAGCACACAAAACTGTTCGACTTGGGGGACGCGCTGGCCAGCTGCAGGCCCTCGAGCCACCGCTGCTTGCTGGCGGGGTCGCGCGGGAACGGTGCCCCGACGGAGTTTTTGCACTTTGGCACGAAACACTCGTTACTCATTCTGCGCTTTTATTCAATGAGCGTTAGTTATACTAACCGTAGATTGGATAAATAATCGTTATAACAGATGACAACTTTGGTTATGTGACCGACCTTGGCTGGCACTATCGGACGATTCAACTAACGTGTGGACGAAAAGCGGCTACAGTTTTTGATTTTGCTATTGTTAAACGCCTCGCCTTTCTTTAAAACTGCTCTACGCTAACGAGGTTTCATGCAAGCGACGCGAGTATCGCCATTGCGACACTTTAATGCAGAATTGCCGAGTAGTTAGATTTTATTATGGTAGGTCAAACGAACAAAGATGGCTGACACAGTTTTAATTTATTAATAGCATTAACTAAAATTCAAAACGAAAACAGTTTCATTTAAAGCTGGATCCGAAGCTATTAATATACGTTTCTTACGTTTAAAATTTTAGTTTTTTGCCTTTTCGAATATTTAGTGGCGTTTGCTCAACTTGCCATTGTTTCAGTTTGCAGTGTTGCCATAATTTAAATAGTCGCTTTGAAAAGGCACCACCAATTAAATAAAGTTTTAATTTTACTAAACCCACACACCAAACGTTTTAAGTTAGTCTTTGTTGGGAAAACATTTACAACTGCTTATTTTAAATGTTATTAATTAGCATTCACCACGTCGTCCTCCAAAAATGTGGTTTATGCAAATTTTAACTTCCTTTTCCAATAAAGGAAGTATTGGATTCACCCCAAAAATTCTAAATTCGGTCTGTCTGTATGGCTGTGTGTGTGTGCGTGTGTGTCTGTGTGTGAATAGAATATCTCAAAAACAACAGCAAGCTTTTGAAGAAAATCGCATAACCGGAAGTATGGTGTTTACTCTTGCGATTTTTTTTTAAATGGCTCTAACATTTTTTTTCAAATTTTACATTTTTATTATATTTTTAATGTGTATTGATGTGAGATAGGTGATTTTCCAGTTGAATAACTCGAAAATGCGTTTCTTGTGTTTTTGTATTTTCCTATTTTAAATAGAACGCTCGGTATATTATTAATTCGGCTTAGAAGGCCCGATGCGGCGGTGGAAGATATTTCTAAAACTATGAGAGTTAATTATATAAAATTTGTTTATATAGACGTTGTAGGTACATTACTAAAATATTTTGTATTATACAAGACAACAAATAAAACTATTATTTTTTAAACGGAATGTCCTATATTTAGATAGCTTGAAAGTTTTATACTGAAATAGTAATCGTTTTAATATAAAGTTGAATGGGTCTAACATCAACTACTTTGGAGATATTCACGATTCTATGCAAAAGGTACTAAACTTCAGGCGGCTGCTGTAAATAACAGAAAACAATTAAATGGAAGAAAACAATAAAAAACTGTTCGTCGTAAAAGTTACCTTTAGAGTGTAAAATTGTGTCTATGAAGATTAATGATATACAGGGTGCTCTACATTTGAAAATTTAATCAATTTCGCTTTGTTTAGTGGAAAACCCTGTATATTTTTGTAAATCTCTTTTAATGAACTTTATTTTGATATCTTAGTTCACAGCCCAAAATTTAACAGTTTCTCAGATATACAAGTTATAACATAAAAAACGATGTAAGTCCCTTAAAGTATTTCAATTCAATAGATAAGACAAAGGCTGTTAAAATACCAATTTAAACACTTGGAACTCTCCGAACACAAGAAAAATTCAAGTTTAGAAAATCCAGCCACTGCTGAAACAAATAAAAACGAGGAAAGCAAAAAAAATCAAATCTGAAAAACAATTGAATTTAGGAGTACGAAATAAAATATACGAGAAGACCTCATTCAAAGGACTTTTTAAAAATAGAGGATGTTCCATTTAGAAAAATCGAAATGATTAAATTTGCAAATTTTCCTTTTGTAAGGCAGAAGAAGACATATTTGAACCTTTAATATTATAACGTATAGGATTTTGGGGTATTTGCTTTTGTGTTCATTTGATGTTAAAATTTATTTAGTCCTGCATTTCTCGTTCTTTCGTGTTTATTATTGCTTGTATCAACAATGACTGGATTTTTATTTTCTAAACCTGGTTTTGTTCGAGAGTTTACATATGAATGAAGCATTTTAAAGGACTTTAACTACTTTTTAAGTTCAAAATCACATATCTAAAAACAGTTGAATTTAGGGGTACAAAGTAAGACATTAAACGAAACTCATTAAAAAAGCTTTTCAAAAATACAATTGTGTGTACGATTACCTACTGTAAGAATTTCAATCAATATGGCTGGAACTTTTGTATATGATCTAATAATGTATTTAATAATGGAATACAAAACAGAGCATTTAATATATCACATCCGTCCACAGAAAAATGTTTTGGAAAAATAAGAGATCCAACTTAATTTTGCATGTTGAAATTTAACACCGGTGTAGGCCATCCAAGTGTTTTTGTTTTGAACTTTTCACCTAACATTGAACTTTTAAAATTAATGTTGAGAATATTAACAATGCTATTTGTTACAACATAGTCAGGATTTTACGACAACACCAGACAGCACTTACCACAGGTTAGTTTACCTTGGGAGGTAGCGGTTATAGCCCACGATTGGCCACATGTAGCTCGTCAGGAGGGTGAGGTTCACGAGGTTATTCGTGAAGTTCGTTTCTTTTGTAGGACAGTGAAAATTTCGGTGATTACCAGGACGCCTGTCGCCATGAACATTTAATCCGTGGGTGCATGGATCTGCTCCTCCCACGGTCGAAGCAATGGGCTCTGGTGGAAAAGATACTTACATATATATCTATTCTAGTTTATACAGCTTATCGCTGTCTTCCTGTAACTAAACGCCATATTCTAGGCTTCTTATCCATCTAGTCCTCTTTCTTCAATTGTTTTCCTTATGCCCTCGTTCCACGATCTTCCGGGCCTTCCCCTTTTCTTTTTATCAGAGGGCGTCCATTTGAATATTCGTTGAATCCATCTGTTACCATCCATACGTAGAAGATATCCAAACCACTTCAAGCGCTTCCTCTCGATTCTATCCATTACTGTATCTTGAGCTTCCATTCTCCTTATTTCCTCGTTTCGTATTTTGTTCATCGTAGACATTCCAGCATTTCGTCTAAGGTAGTACATTTCGACGCTATTTATTTGTTTGTATTCTACATTCACTGCCCATACTTTACTTCAATATGTTAACACAGATTCTACTAGGACCTTTCCTATATGCTTTTTTACGTTCCTCTTAATGTGTCGATCCTACCAAATGGGGTTTAAACAGCCTAGTACTTTTCGGCTTTGTTCAATACGGTACTTAATTTTCGTTCGTGGTTATACCTACCATATTTTGTTAAAATCACTCCTAATGAACTTGTTTTAGCTGTTCTTCATCTGTTATGATGATTTCAAATTGAGTTTCTGAGTTCACCATCAGGTATTCTGTTTTATTGATGTTAATATTTAAATCCTACTCCTAATAAGTATCATTTAGTCAACAAATCACGAATTCATAGTTATAAACATCCTGTGCCATGATAACTTGATTACTGGCAAAGTTCAAAGTAAATAACATCGTATCGCCTATAGGAATGCCCATGCCTTCAACATTTCTTTTCCAGTGTTTTAATACATTCTCCAAATAGATGTTAAATAAAAGTGGTGACAATGAACATCCCTGTAGCAGGTCGCAGACTTTTATTGGGGTGGATTACTCGTGACAGCTGACTTCCGTTTTTACGTGTGCTTCATTGTTGGTATAGAGTTCCTTAATGATGCCGATTAAATTAAAATCTATATGAAAGCTTTCCAAGGCTTGCCATAGTTTACATTGGTGCACTGAATCATACGCTTTCTCTAGGTCTATGAAAGTCAGATGTGTTTCATATCTCTTCGCCATTCGTTTTTTTTTGTGAAGTGTTCAATAGTAAACAAGTTGTCTACACCTGATCGACCTGTAATGAATTCACTCTGATCTTAACTAATTTTTTCAAGGGCAATTGCTTTTATTCTGTAATTATTTTTCCGTATAGTCGACTGAATGTGCCATTTACACTTAGCGCTCTGTAGTTATTTGGATCTGACTTTTGTACTTTCTTATGTAATGATACAATGTGTGATATTTTCCATTCTCGTAGTAAATACCTATTCGATTTAGTTGACAGCATTTATTCATTAAATAGAATATGCTATTGTTACGTTTTACGTTTTCGGGCTATTTTAAATTATACGCCGCTTCTTGTTTTAAGCATTTATTTACAGCCATTTAATTACGATTTACAAGAAACACAAGTACTATTAACGCGGAACACAAATTATAAACTACAGGAACTATTTCTAACAACAGATACAATTTATTTATTTACACGACTTAACATAAATGATTTATATCGCTAGATTTATTTACACACACGCGTTGTTTATATGGCAGCTTCCGCATACTTCAAAGCTGAATTCGGAACTGTCTCGTTATTTCCTTTGCGCGTATTTATATCCGCCGGGTGAGTCATTCCAGAAACGTCGAGACACCCTCGATTGTTCCGGCAAATGCATGACGCATCGCGTGCATTAACCCCGAGGTCGTTCTGGAAGGCTAACTCACGCGCCGCACGGGACGCGGCTTCAAGGCCGTTACACTGCCCCCGCCTTAGGTCGTTCTTTCCCAGAACGAGTTGCGTCGGGTGCCTGTCTCTCGCTCTTGTGGGGGTTTGATGGCGGTATTTGCAGGCGGTACCCTTCTTGCACACGGACTGGCTGAAGAAGTAGCAGTCCACCCTGGGCTCAATGCTTCGCAACGGGCTGTAAAAGCAGACCTCGATCTGGATGCCGGTCCGGTCGAAGACCACTTCCAGCATGCTGCGTACAACCCTCCAGTCCAACGAATCCAGGCCGCATTCTAATTTCGGCGCCGCTAGCTGGGTTTCGCCGTTCTTCACCATCTGATCCTTAAGGTACAAAAGAGCAGACCAGAGCTCCTGGTAACTAGGTTTTTCGCACGACAACCTTTTCGTCACCAGGTAATAAATGGAGCTATTGCCTTCCTTCAGCTGCAAAGTTCTGCCAACCTGAGGTGCCTGCTCTCGCAGCTGGTCTAACCAGCCAAACTTCTCCCGGAAGGCAGCGGCGATCCCTCTAGACATCCGGAGGTCTTGGACGACGCAGTGTGCCAGGGAATACCGCCGCAGCGTGTCGAACAGGTCACGCTGCACCTCTGTAGTGACCCCAAATCGCGCAGTCTTCGTACCCCCATAAGCGGCCATAAACTCCTGGAAGGAGGTACCTCCGGTCTCTAGTCGTCTCAGGGGTTCCTCCGTGACAGCCTCCACTTCCTCATTAGTTTCGAAATATGGGGCCAACCGATTGAAGTGCACCACCCTGCACTTTCCTCGAAGAGGTTTTTGGATTCGGTATACCGCGTCATTCAGTCTAGCAACTACAGTGTAGGGGCCTTCCCAGTTCCTTTGGAGCTTGGGGGAGAGACCACGACGCCTCTGAGGGTTATGAAGCCATACCAAATCTACAGGCTGGAAACCACCGGCCTCAGCGCTGGGCGGGCATCATATCGGTCCTTCATTCGGTCGCTGGCACCCTGAACGTTTCGGCGTATGACGTCCTGGATCTCTTCCATCCTCTTCTTCAGGTTCCCCAAGTAGTTCTCGCCGGCCGTTTCTTCGCCAGGCTTTCTTCCAAATCTGAGGTCACATGGCAATCGCAGCTCGCGCCCAAAGAGTACCGCAGCTAGGGTGTGATTGGTTGTCTCTTGTACTGCCGATCGGTAGGCCATCAGGAACAGGTGAATGTACTGGTCCCAGTCACGCTGATGCTCGGAAACCACTTTGGACAGATGCTTCCCCATGGTTCGGTTCATCCTTTCCATCATGCCGTCCGATTGAGGATGGAGGGCAGTGGTCCGGGTCTTATGTATCCCCAGTAGCTTGCAAACGTTCTGGAACAGTCTAGACTCGAAATTCCGGCCCTGGTCGGAATGTAACTCCAGGGGGACTCCAAAACGGCTAAAGCACTCCTTCACCAGAACATCAGCGACAGTACCGGCCTCTTGATTCGGAAGGGCGTACGCTTCGGGCCACTTGGTGAAGTAGTCCATGCACACCAGGATGTATTTATTTCCCGATTCGGTTTCGGGGAATGGTCCAGTGATGTCGATGGCTATCCTCTCGAACGGACTACCGACGTTGTACTGCCGCATCGGAGGTCTACGTCTTTCAACCGGTCCGTTTCCTGTAGCGCAGGTTTCGCACCTCCGGCACCACTCTCGGACGTCATCTTTGCAGCTCGCCCAGTAGAACCTTTCTCGGACCTTCTGCAACGTCTTCTTCAATCCGAAGTGTTCTCCAGAGGAGCCATCATGCAGGCGGCGCAGAACCTCGGCCACTCTGCTCCTTGGAACCATCAATTGTGATCTCGTTGCCCTACCGTCCTCATCTGCCGAGATTCTAGTCAGAACGTTGTTGTCTAGCTGCAAAAAGTCCCATTGCGCCCAATAGGTCTTCACCGTTGGGTTGGTGGCCGAGACCTCCTGCCAGGTAGGTCGACGGCCATCTCGCTTCCAGGCTGTAACGGTGCCTAAGTCTCCTTGCTGTTCTGCAACTCGTCTAGCTCCCACAAGTCGTCGACTACAGTGGTACGATTGATGGGTACCGCACGACTCACCAGTTTCGAACAATGGCCGCAGTCCGCAGGGCAGGGCCTCCTGGATAGCGCATCGGCGTTGTGGTGGGCTGTGCCAGGTCGATGATTTATTTCAAAGTCGTACTCTTGTAGGCGCTCGATCCACCTAGCCACCTGTCCTTTAGGGTTTTTAAACTGCAGTAGCCACCTTAGAGCAGCATTTTCGGTCGTTAGCAAGAATCGTCTGCCATATAGATATTTATAAAAATGCTCCACGGACTTGAGGACTGCCAGAAGCTCCCTCCTGGTTACGCAATAATTCCGCTCTGGCTTGGACAGGACCTTGCTGAAATATGCCAGGACTTTATCTTGTCCATCTTGGACCTGGGACAGAACACCACCTATTCCGACATTGCTAGCGTCAGTATCGAGGATAAACTGGCCTTCCTGACGTGGATAGCAAAGCACAGGTGAACTGGTTAAGGCAATCTTGAGCGTCTCAAAGGCCTCCGCGCACTCAGCACTCCATTCGAACTGTCCTCGCTCTTCCGTTAGACGGGTTAACGGTTTTCCAATGTTTGCAAAGCCCAGCACAAACCGTCGGTAGTAAGTACAATGGCCCAGGAAGCTTCGCAGTTCATGCTTATCCTTCGGGATCGGCCAATCCTGCACTGCCTGCACCTTACTCGGGTCTACTGCTACTCCCTGGCGGGATACGACGTGCCCCAAGTACTGTCCCTCCTTCTGGAAGATGTGGCACTTCTTTGGGCTTAATCGCAGGTTGGCACCTCGCATGCACCTCAGATGCTCGTTGAAGGTTCTAAACACCACTATGATGTCGTCCAAGTATATCAGGCAGGTCTGCCAAGAGAAACCCATCAGAAAGGTGTCCATCAGCCTATCAAACGTGGCGGAGGCATTGCACAAAAAGAACGGCATGGCGGAGAACTGCCAGATCCCAGTTCCGATAGTAAATGCAGTCTTCTCCCTGTCCGCAGGTTCCATTCCGACTTGCGAATAACCGCTCTTCAAGTCTAGCGTCAAGAACCATTGAGAACCGGAGAGCGTGTCAGGGTATCATCGATTCGTGGCAGAGGGTAGCTGTCTTTCCTGGTCACATGATTCAGCTGCCGGTGGTCAACACAGAATCTCGTTGAGCCATCCTTCTTCTTGACAAGAACCACTGGCGAGACCCACGGGCTACTGGACAGTTTGATGATCCCTTGGTGTTGCATATCCTGGACAATCTTCTCAGCTTCTTCCCGTTTGGCGAGGGGCAACCTTCTTGGATGTTGGCGTATCGGTTGAGCATCCCCAGTATTGATTTTATGTTTAACTCCGTCGGTACGGCCGCTGGGATGATCTCCGCACTCGAAGATGTCTTGGTCGGGCCGCCAGATCTTCGATCTTCTTCTGTTCTTGTTGGCTCACGCCCTTGCAAGTAGACATCACGGTGTTAATTAATATATTTGGGCAGCCCTTCGCCTTGCCGCCGCTGTCACTAGTAATCGTTCTGACAACGGCGGAGACCGGTGTGCACCTTCCCAGGATTGTGTTTCTCCTGACGGTTGCTGGTTCCCTGTTGACGTTCATCATCCTTACTGGGACCTTAAGCCCAGTCTTTACCAACGTCTTCCCAACCAGGATACCATAAGCGAGCTCCTTGTCATAATCGGGTTCAATCATTCGCACTACGTTGCAACGGAGATCGCCATCCAGGTATGCATCCACGACCCTCTCGGTTCGTCCCGGCAGAGTAACATCTTCCGCTAATACCACTCGTACTGCGATCTCGTCTCTTGGATGTAGGGACAGCTCCTCCCCACCCACGTACAACACGCCGCGTCCCAGATCTAAAGTGAACCCATACTTATTCATAACATCCATTCCCAGGATGAACTCGTCCGCAATGTCAGCAATCAGGACGTGATGCTTGAGGGTTTGATTCCCAATCTTCAATGTCAAATCAATTTCCCCGTGTGTGGCTACTGCGCCTCCCGTGGCAGTGCGAAGGCGTGTCCTGGTGGGCAGCAGCTGACCCTCGTCCCGTATTACGTCAGACCTGGTGATGGACTTCGTCGCTCCAGTATCCAACAGCAGACACCAAACTCTTCCATTTATTTTCCCATGAATGAAGAGGCTATCAGGCTGGCGTTGCACGGAAGACACATAGATGGAAATCTCTGGGGCATGGCAATCACGAGTCGACTCTCGCCCCTTCTTGTCGACCCGTATTAGTTTTCCGACGGCTCGTCAGACGCCCGGGCTCCTTTCTTCGGACAGCGAGCCCTAAGATGACCCATCTCTCCACAGCTCCAGCAACGGGGTCCCTTCTATATCGTCTCCTGCTTTATGAGTCGTCACAACATGTCCTCCATGGATTCAGGCTCCATTTCTGTCGTGGCGACACCGCGAACACGACCATGTCATCTGGAGGCACTCCTTGCTGCTTCGACTTCCAACGCATGGGCTAAGACCTCTCCCAGTGTCCTATGGCGCCCCAGACGTACCGCTTGCTGAGTATCGGCGTCTTTCATTCCATCTATGACGGCTAGCTGCTCCAGGAAGTCCTCCGGCGCCGATGGATACGCGAGCCGAACCAATCGAGCAACATCTTGCCTCCCCCGACTTCTGAATTCGGTTCTTCAACTGGGCACAATGCACATGCTGAAGATGATCGTTGCCATAAAGCCGTTCCAGACGATTCATCAATTGCTGGAAGTCCCTCTGCTGATTTTCTGAAACCATTTGCAGAACATTCAGGGCATCCCCTCACAATGTCAGAATCAATGCGGTCGCTTTGTCTGCCATTTCCCAACAATTAGCGACGGTTGCGGCTTCAAATTGCTTCAGGTATGTTGACCATGGCGTTTTCCCATCGTAAGAGAACAGTTTCATATGCAAGCCGGATGTTGCGGGACTCACTGGGGCAGTATCTTGGGAAGGAGCAACCTGAGGAGTAGCAGCTAGCGATAAGGTAGGCTGATTTACTGCAAGAGGAGGAGAGAAGCCAACAGATTCAGAGGGAGATGGTTGGCCTTGGCCACTTAGTAACTTGGTAACGTGTTCCTGCAGCTCCAGTACATCACCTTTCTCTCCATTTCCTTCTGAACATCTCTGATCTCCTCTGGCAACTCGTCATGGCTCGCTTTCAGTTCTTCAAGTTTTTGGACTACTTTTTCTTGCGTGGCTTTCAGCTCTTCCTTAAGTACTTCCTGCCCGGCTTTCAGCTCTTCTTGCGCCTTTTCTGCCTGTATTTGGCAGGCTTTCAATTCTCCCTTAAGGTCTTCTCGCCCCGTTTCTGCCTTTTCTTGGCCAACTTGCATCAGCTGGAAAAGTTGGCTTAATTGAGCCTCCATCTTGCCGCTCTGGGATCTCGTCACCGACATCCACAATACACACTTGAATTTATTATCTGACTGTCGTTTATCGGTACTCTTTAACCAATTAGTTTATTTAATGTACGTCCAATAATTTTTTTTATAGCCCCTGGTACAAATTCCGACACTTGACGCCACTGTTACGGTTTACCGTTTTGGGCTATTTTAAATTATACGCCGCTTCTTGTTCTAAGCATTTATTTACAACAATTTATCTTTACTATTTACAAAACACAAGACTATTAAGGCGGAATACAAATTATCTATCTAATCAGGAACTATTTCTAACAACAAATACACTTCATTTATTTTCACGCGACTTAAACATTAATGATTTATCTCGCTAGATTTATTTACACATGCGCGTTATTTATATGGCAGCTTCCACATACTTCAAAGCTGAATTCGGGACTGTCTTGATATTTCCTTTGCGCGTACTTATATCCGTCGGGTGAGTCATTCTAGAAACGTCGAGACACCCTCGATTGTTCTGGTAAATGCATGACGCATCGCGTGCATTAACCCCGAGGTCGTTCTGGAAGGCTGACTCACGCGTCGCACGGGACGCGGCTTCAAGGTCGTTACACTATTTATTGTGTTTGTCACATCCGTACCTTATTAACCCTGCAGATATGTTTCCAGGTGCCGGTGATCTTCCGTTCTTCATGCTCAGCATAGATTGTCTAACTTCTTTTGCTGTAAGCACAATATTTCCATTGTCGAATTTTGTTTGCAGTTAATATAATTTTTTTAACGGATTTATGGGTTCTGTAAAAAGTACATAGCTCATAGTGTGTTGCCCAGTTTTCTAGTGATTGGTTGTTGTTACTTCTGACCGAGCTATTTAGGTTAGTAGGCACGATTACTTAGCATTCGGGAGGTCGTGGGTTCGATTTCCGCGCCCCTGTGCTCTGATTCAGCCCATCCTATAATTCCCGTTCTTGGCTGAATAGGGAAGCAAGGTCCCTATAGCAGCCCGCCACCAGTTGGGGGAATTGAAATTACCTTGAACCTTTTCATGCATTTAAGTGTTTTCCATACTACTGTAGACTGAGCTCCTCCGATAAGCGAGTCTATTTCATTACATTTGTTTCCGAGGGGTCAGCTTTAACTATAATTCGTTTTGTTTCCCTATTTTGTGTCTTATATTCCTGCCAACTCCCTTCATCCTTTAATGTTAGCTATTTATTGTATGCCACCTTCTTACTTTGGATTGCATCTTTTATATACCGTAATTGATTTTGTCGTTTTTTCTTGGACTGCTCCAAGCGCTTCTTTGGCTGCCTCATAAATGACATCGCTAATTTTGTAGAAATCTTCCTAAATTCACTATTCTCTGATATAGATCTCGTATATTGTCTTCACGTGGGAGTTGGATTTTGTATTTAATCTGTTTTTTGACTCTTCTTGTTTCTTTATTTATTTCGAGATTGCTATATATGAGTTAAAAAGAGCATTTTAACTGTTAATGGTCTGAACCACAGTTCGCTCCACGTTTGACTCTTGCGTCTACTACTTTCGTTGTTGGTTTTTGTTTAAGTATGATATAATCTATTGTAACGATAGCTCGATATTTTAGTACACGATTTAAGTGGGAGTGACGCAATGCGCGGCTCTGCAGCGCGCGTCTTCAACGCAGCCGTTTTCTTCACTATTTGAATCCCCTGTCTGGATTCGAGATAACTCGAGCCCCAAAGGCTTAAAAAATAATCGCTACGGGCAGAATGAACAACTCTTTGAGTCCGCCTGCCGTGATCTACCTGGATTGTGCATAAGGCGCTGGTTCAGGTGACGTGCACAACCACCCTTTTCCGAAACCCCGAGCGAACTTGGGCGCTGGTTTGTGACGAGTTCGATTTCCGTCGGCACGTTCGATCAGCAGAGTTAAGCAACGCTGTCTCTGGTCAGAACTTGGATGGGAGTTCCACGACTGCATCTCTCGGCGCCTCGTGGTACGGCTATCACGGATAAAAGTTGGTCCCGGCGGTCATACAACATCATGACAGTCGTTAGTGGGGTTGGAAGTCCTCATAACTGCACAGCGACGCCTATAATTGGCCTGTAGGCTGTTGGCTGAGTGCGAATTAAATAAATAAATAAATAAAACGTGCTGCCTTGACCTAGTAAACGCTTGGGGCCGGTTCATGTGACGAGTTTTCACCTAATCCACCGATTTGGACACTGGCACTGGTCTAGGCGACGTGTCAATCTTCCCCGTAGCATATTCCGACCACCCTGTGTATTATAACTCAAAAGCCTCAAGGGAAGTTACAAGTCTGGCGCGTTGAATTTTACTGCAGACACGAATTCACGAAGCGGCCGCCGAAGTAAGCAAATCTGAAATCGCCCGTTGCAAAATTATAGTAGCATATTCCGCATAGAGACGAACTTACCTTCGAAATTCACGTACTCTAGAATACTCCTATCACCCATTAACAATCCATTAGTTTCGATACAACACAGCAACTATTGACGGAGGCGGTACCACGCTTGCGACATCACCTATAGACCACCAGTCAAGTTCCACGAGCGACATGGGTTGCAAGAGGCCTTAGGCCTTTAGCTATCCAGAAGAATATAACCAGACTACTTTCGTAACTCAATGAAAAAATAGAGAAAATGCCTTTGTTGAAAGTGCTGTTTCGTTAATTGTGGTAACAGGTAACGATGATTTATCTAGAAATAGCAGTGAAGAAAACTCCATTGAATATACTCAGGAAGACATTACTCAAAATGACCTTGTTACTAAAGTTAGGGAAGTTGCAATAAATACTCAAAATAACGTGCAATATATTCATACTGATTCACCGCAAAACTTTCCGGAAGCTAACACAGAAGTACTGGTTGAAAATGACATAGGTATTGTTAATGAATGTGATATCCAGCTGCAGTGGAATGAAAAGAGTAATGTTACTGCAAAAATGAAACTCTCTCATAATGTTTCCGGAGATCATGAAATGAATGTAATGGAAAAAGAGTACAAAGGCGAAAAGTCTTATGCCACTAACAATGATGGATCTAATAATGAAATAAAAATGAATTTGTGTTACACAATATCAAGGTAGTTACATTGTATGGAACAGATCCTCCTATTGTCTAGAAATGCTTATGTTGCAATCTTGAAGTATGAATCATCTATTGTTTAAAGTGCTGACTTTGTAACCTTGTATGCACCTGCATCCGGTCTTGAGGAATACTTAAAATATAAGCTTATCTCAGCTGATTAGAAATACTATATAAGCTAGTGCATGATGTCTAGAATGCAAAATGCTACTTTTGCGTTCAAGAATGGAAGTTATTTTGCCGAGCATTAGCGTGGCAAAATACCCATTCGTAGATAGTTTTTGAAAAAAATCTACTAGTACAAATTTTATGTTTTGATTAAATATGTGGACAGTGCGGCAATAGTTTATGCTGCACTGCGTAGACAGTGTTGCAATATACCTTTTTCGACGACTGACGTCGAAAGTAGATTTTTCTCACTGTCATTTGACAACAGAAAGTTGGCAGTTGCCGCTGAGCGTGCGTTTTCATCACTTTGCCGCTCGCCGAGCGTTTTGGGTTTCCGCGTGAACAAAATAGGTAGCCACGTCCGAATGTTTCCTTGACAACGCCCCTCATTTGTTGAAATAATCGCGTCACATGTCATAGACTGTCGAGTAATGTTAACTTGAGTGTCAATTAATTTTTGCTATAAAATGAAATATGATTATTTTCGACGTAATAACATGCTCAGTCGTCGAAAAAATAGTATGTATGTTTCGAGCTAAAAGTGCGCTTGCCGCTTTTGCATGATTGCTGGTTGAGGCGAAGCCGAAACCAGCAATATTCATGCGCAAGCGGCAAGAATGCCCTTTCAGCTCTTAACATACAATATACTATACTACGCTGTCCGACAGTTCACCAATTTTTTGTGCGGCTCTGTCTGAACAGTGCAGTAGACACTTACATAAAACAAGTTTGATAGTGTGACCATGAGACCAACGAGAACAATATTTAGATTTCCGTTTCTTAACGTCTTTTAGGGCCGTCCGATGTCGGGTTCTCTTGTGTCCAGACACGTTCAAGCAGAGATGTTCCGAGTACAGATAAAAAGTACTTAAGTACCGAGTTCAAATAAATACTTTACTTAAAATGTAATCGAGTACTAAGTACAGGTACACAATGAAAGTATTCGAATACCTATACAAGTACAGATGAATGCAATGGCGAAATAATGGTATTGGCTTTCAAAATAACATGTTTTTCAAAATTATCATTGGACATAGTGACGTGGTCTGTTTACCAGTGTCGCAAATGAAAATAATCGTTGTACTGCAGTTGATGATGGCAAGCATAAATAAAATGAAAGAACTATTCTATAATATTGTATAAAAAGAACACGTTTTCTTCCTGTACATCGAAAACTATACGTTAGAAAACAAAATAAAAAATAAAAGTAATCTGTTTATTATTATCCAAAACATCTAAAATTCATGTCAATGCTATACTTTTTATAAACGCATATGCTAAGTGGCCGAGGTGATCTGAATACGGCGCAGAACTTCGTTAATTATGCTTTTACTACCTAAGGTCTAGTAATTAAAAACATATAATTAATTTAGTCACATCCTTACTTACCTACCTATTACTTTTAATATCTCACGTTACTAATCAGTAATCACTTTAGTCAGTCTCTTATTACACAATCAACTAACGAACTAATCGGAAACCTGAATACTCCACGACTGTAAGGATTGTAAAACTGCAATTAAGCTATTCATGTCGACTGGCGGCCATATGTCTGAAATTGGATAAAATGTAGGTACTTATTGCGCAGTGCAATGTACTCGAATACCCGAATATGTATTCAAGTACCGGGATATGTAACTAAGATTTTGCTCTGGGGGGTGTTCTGGGAGAGTGATCTACCTTACAATAATAATTTTAAAAAATTGAGCGTACCATAAAGTTGAAACGTGCCAATTCGTGCCACCTATATTTACCTATTACATACCTTTTATTATATACCCAATTAGTAATAAGGCCCAGCAGTATCTGTTCTTATGTTTATTTACGTAGCATCGCATCATAAGTGGGAAATGCTATGTGAGTGACAGCGGACTATGGAGTCCCGAGTGTGGACACGCTAGTGTTACGTGAGAAAATGTGCTAACAATACAAGTTCATTCGGAGAACAAGAAGCAGCTAATTTGAAACGACGCTGAGGCCTGCAAGTGAACTCATTTGCTGTCGAACCTGCGAAGGGCGAAGGTCGCCCTGATTCGCGCCCTAATAGGCGAATACTGCGGATTAATTGGTTCACGCCCAAATTGACCAATTGAAGTCTTATGTGAGCCCACCACGGGGTACGTGCAGCTCTAGGCGAGGTGCCAGCCAAGAAGCAAAGCAACACATTGGAAACGCCAGCGGCGTCCAAAGGGAACAAGGTTAGTTCTGTTTGCAATCGCGCTAAGAGATCCAACAACAATTACAACATTGTCAATAATTGTTGTAATAAACCATTGCGCAACTACGAGCAAGTAGATCGCTGCCAGATAACGGGGAATGACCGGCCGGCATTACGTCATTTTCTGATTTGGCGTCCAGGGGCTGCAAATAACGAAGAGTCCTAAAAAGAATCAACAACTTCACGTCCGAACTATTTGTGTGTGCGGAATTACTTTAGGCATTGCGCTCGTGAGCCTTGACTTTGCATGCGCTGCTAAACGTTTGGAATCTAGTTAAGACATTTTCTCATGTGCAGTGCATAACGGCTTTGTGTACTCGTTTTTATGTATATATTTTTTGTGTGTCTATGCTTGTTTACAGATTATATGTATTCCTGTAAACTGTTGGGTTTTTATTACCGTTGGTGTTTGCATTTGACCTCAACAATATTAGTTTCCCTTAGCTGCACTGACTATGTGAATAGAGCCTCATAGCTCCCCGACTAGATAAGCTAGCGAACCAGGGCATTGTAACGTAATAATTCAGTAGGTGTAGGGCTAGGCAAGAGGCCGTGTTACAAAGTATAATTGATTTCATTTCTATAGGACTTGAAGTAGGCCTTGATTTAACTTCTTGGTAGTGTAGACCACCTAGTTTTTAAAAATTTACTAACTGATGTTGACAGACGTCTATTTAAATAGGTGAAATTAACTAGTGTGGTATTTCATTTGCCTATTAACCAAAAGGCGTCTGAAATAATCATTTGCTAAATAAATAACAACTTAGCTCGCTTGTAAAACAAAATTTCGAGATATGCCTGTCCTTGCAATAAATCTAATCTACGAAAACGTTAAATGTCATTTTGACTGTAAAAAAATTAGTTAAATCATAGCCTACGGCAAGTCCTATAGAAATGAAAGCAACTATACTGTTAATTTATAAACAATAAAATAATTACAACTGTAATACAACTTATAGTAGTAATTCAAGTTTTCTTGGTTTTTTTGCTAACTCGTTTATGATTTCATCTACGTTCACCTTAAAGTAGGGACAAGAAATCAGACGACGTGCGCCACCAAGCAAATTTTAGTTTAGCTTAAATTGTTAATTTTCCATTGATAATTAATTAAGCTTAAACCAAAAGCATTATTTCAAATGAGCTGTAAAGAAGAAAATAAATATCGGTTTTGTAAATCTAATGGTGGTATTTATGTCGTCACTAAAATTTGTTTGGTGGCGCACGTCGTCTGATTTCTTGTCCCTACTTTAAGTTCTCTGTGAATGGAGAGCATTGCCAATCCATTCACCCTATATTGCGATGTTGTATTTCGGAGGTAAGTCTTAATTCTTAAGGTGAAGAATGATCTTTCAGCTGTTGCAGTTGACACAGGAATCGCTGCAAGGATTTGCAGCAACTTGAATATGTTGGAAAACATGTCATTATTGCACGTAGCTAGCGCATCCATTGCTGTCTTATGTGAAAGATTTTGTACATTTGGCTTTTCCGGTATAATTTGAACTCAGCAATCACTTCCGAATGAGGTTCGTTGAGATCGGATTTTCAAAATGGTCGAGTCCGAATTCCAAATATAATAATTGATATTCAATTATACATTACTAAAATGTAATTTTAGATTTTTTGTTTAAGACGAATTTTAGTTATTCCTAAAGCCTCTGGGGGGGTGTTCTGACACCCATATCACCCCCCATAGTTACGCCACTGACTCGAGTACACGTAAATGCGTCAAATACAAGTACAAGTACATTTTAATAAATGTGCTCGTGGACTGAGTACCGAGTACACTAAAAGTACTCAGCATGCAGTTACTGAGTACTTATATTCGAGTACCGCACAGCTCTGCGTTCAAGTAATAAATTCAATGACCTGTCAAATCCCAGTGTACCTGCACAGAATGTTGGCAAATAGGTATTTAAAATAAATGCATTACTTATCTCAAGTTAGTGTTATTCATTTCCTGCTTGAATTACTACTGTTAGATTATTGTGTATCCTGGTTTACATTGTTTTTTATTTGTAACTTCGATCCGATATGGTATGTATATTTTTTTACATCTATTATTTTACTTGTTAACTAATTTTATGTCAGAATTATTGTGTATTGCTATTACTAACGGGTGTTCATTAATTGTTCCGGTCAAGTGGCTTTTGAAATATTTGTTGTATGAATAATATGTTGGTGGCACTGTAAGTCATTATGACAAGAGCTCACAATTATGTCAAATTCGAGGTTGTCAGTTTAGGTTTTGCGTCAGTTTGTGTCATATAACAAACAAAACCCAGCCTCAAATTGGACATACACCGACAGTGCCACCAACAATACACTTCAGTACTGCCAGATACGATTATTTTATCTGTCATCTCTACCACTTTATGCCCCTTCTGCAGCTTTCTCCACCACTGGAAACCAGGCAGACTTCCAAATCAATTATCAGCGATGTTAAGAGAGTATAGTAACATGGAATATTTTCTTGATGAAATGACATACCTAACTATTTTTGTCACTGGCTCTCTGTCTACTGTGTTATGACTAAATCTGTCCGGACCCTAATTATGATTGATATCACTAACTTGTAGTACAGTAAAATTAGACAAAACATGCCCATACCTGGTAATCCAAAAAAACTAAGGTTTGACTGTCACAAGTTGTTCATTACCCTTTGCTCTCAATGTGGTAAAAAGTCTCGACCGCCAGAGCGTCGCGTTTGGGAGAGGGTGAGAAAGGAGGTGTCAGTTTTTTGCAAATAACTCGGAAAGCCTTCAGTTTCGAGCTTATTGCACGTTATAAACTTTTAAAGTACGTTAAATTTCCAATAAAATTTGTCCTATACACTTTTTTGTCGTCGTGTTCGATGGTTGCAGTGAACAGCTCAATACAAAAAATGAGGAACATCTGCGAAGGTCTCGCTAAGCTATCTACGTAGATGTGAAAGTAGAAGATCCCATCCCCTCTGTGTAATAATAACTTCAACAAAACAAAAGGAAACATTAAAAAATCGCTAATTTCCAATAATTTGATAAGTTAAGCAACTTTTCTACTATTTCCGACGGAATAACTAAATTTTACCCCCTTCATATCTCCGAAACTATTGCGCGCAGCAAAAAATTTATAGGACAAATTTTGTTGAAAATTTAACGTACTTCAATAAACTCTAAACTAAAGGGTTTCTGAGACAATTGCAAAAAACATAGAGAACATACTGTTTTGACACCTCCTGGCGAAGACTTTTTACAGCATTTACAGAAAGGGTAACGAACAATTTGTGATAGTCAGACCTTAGTTTTTTTGGATTCCCTGCTTTGGAGCTAATTTTACTGTACTATTAATACTACTTTAAATACGGGTTAAAGTTTTAAAGGAAAATGTTATGCTTCTGTCTCTGCACTCACAAAGTTCACCGAGGGTTACCTTCAGGGATTATAACACAATTTGTTATTGGTCCTGTATAGAAAATTGAAATCAAAATTATAAAAAATATAACTGATTTCGCTTTGGAGTCAGCTGATTTCATCAGATTTGATTATACTTAAAGACATGGGTATTTCTAGCTAAAATATTAATTTATCCTCTACATTATTACACTTCAATTTTTTTTTTATAAAAATAGAATAAAACTTAAATTTGTCCCATAAATTTTAATACTTAAAAATGAGGTTTTTGCTTTAAAATATCATTTTTTTCTGAATAGGCAATAGAAAAACAAAAGCCAAATGATTTTGTTCTGTAAATCTTTACGGTTTTCTAAATTAAATACCTTTTTATTAGTTTCATATATTACAAAAACAAAACTTACATCTAAACGCTGAAACATGGAAGTTTTTTTTTACTTGAAAACTGAAATGGTCAAGTGGCTTCCTTCCTCCTCAACGCACTCTTGTAGGGGCCATACAAAATCTATCATTACTCTACCAAACAACACTTCGAGGTCTTCCAGTCGATCTTTTATTATTGATGTTGCTGAAAACTTGCTATTTCTCATTTCACGCCAAAATAGTGTTGCGTGGAGGAGCCTCTCGACGTTGGAATCCATTCCGAAATGCTTGTTGGATGTTGGGTCGCAACAATCGAATTTTTTCTCAAATAATATGTTACGGAAAAGATGCATTGGTCGGTGGTATAATCGTTTATGATAATTATTTTGACAACTGTCAACAAAACTCTCATGCTTCCTTTTCTTGTACCATTTATAACAATATCAAATCTCATTAAATCACACATATAAACTGTCACAAGTGACATTTGTTTCATACAGGGGCGAGTCAGAAGCCAGAAGCAACTCTATCGTTCCATTTTTCCCCTAAATTTCTGCTGTTCATTGCTTCTCGTATTTCTTTATGCCATGTTCTTCATCTAGGTATTTATAATAATAATAATAATAGTGTCTTTTATTTCTGGCATTGTAAAAACAAAGAAATCATACTACAAAAAACATATACAAATATTATATATACATACAAAAAATAACAAGAAATATACAATACATTGAGATAGTATTGAGCCCGCTACTCAACCCTACTTGCAGCACAACAAATAAGTAAAACAAGTCAGATAGCACAGAGTTGGGGTAGTTCATGCAACTGCAAGATTGAACGTAAATTTCAATCCGTAATTACATTTGCAAAGAAGTGCTGGTAGTAATGAATTGAATTGAATAGCAAAGGCAAAGGGCAGAGCTCGTTTTTCATAGATTGGAATCGATAATTCTAAATTAGCCAAAAATAGGAGGTTTGTGCAAAGTTAAAGCCGAACCAAAATAAATAGAACTGTCACAGAAAGGTGTAGAATATGTGCGTGTTAACTGAAGCGTAGATGACAGAATAATTAAATAGGATATGTTTATGAGCATTTTAAATAAAGGTAATTGAAGCAGAATTATGATAATACGTTGCAACGAGCATAAACCAAACAGAACAGGGCAATTATAATTATGGAACAGCAATATTCGAAAATTTGGAGAAAAGCGAACAGTTAAGAAAATTACTAGAAATGCACACAGCAGGATGTAAAACAAAATTGGTGATTGAACAAACAAGTCAGTGTAATTACGCGGGTGAATGACAATTTAAATAACACAAAGCGAGTGGCGCTATGACACAGTTTAAAACCAAAATTAAAAGAACAATATTTTAGAAATAAGAATTTTTTTACATAATTTTAATTATAAGTTAAATTAGAGCACGAAGTTATTGTATTGTATTTGATCAATTTCAGTTTTGTATAACTTAGATAGACAATTGTTTTTAACGACCAAACGTAAGGAGACAATTGAATAAAATTATTAATGACATGCAGTTTTTGTACTCTCTGAAATTTACAGTTTTTACCTAGTAAATCATTAATAATATCAATAAAAAGTACACCATTGTGTCAAGAAATTGTTAGTGCACCTGTGAGAATGTGGGGAACATTTTTCCTCGCCAAAAATAATTTTTCATCAGAGGCCAATGCAGTTCCCGAACATCAGTCAGAACACATTTTGAGTTCCTGAGCCCAAGATTTTAGCAGCAGCATACCAGCATATCGTATAGGAGGCCCCCACAACGCCAGCAGCACCGCAGGACCCCGCATCTGGCAGATATAACCAGGAACTGCAGTCCGAATGAGCTACTGCAGCCCTGCAAAGAAGTCAGGTTAGTTTTTCAACCAAAATAACGGTGTTAGCAACCGGAAATTCGCAAGACTACTAGAGCAAACCTTCATGAACGAGACCCAGGCAGAGTTAAGCAACCATCAAAAATCAAATATCCAGTAATTGCCATAATCAAGTTTGAGGTTATGTTGATCCCATTACGACGCTCCAAAAAAACAATTTAATGTTGTAACAACGAAGTGGAGGTTTTTGCCTGCAAACAAATAAGAATCGGTAACGCTAAGAGCGCGATAATTCAAAATTTACCTGATAAATCGCTCATAAAACACCTTTTATTAGTTTAAATCAGAAAAACGAAACACTAACCAAAATAAATCGATTTGTGCTAGGAGTTTGACAGAAATAGCGTCTGCGCGTTCGAGTTAAATTTATATTCCAGTGGCGTATCACACGAGTTTAATATTAACGTATCAGGGAACCCAGCTTTTAGATATGAGTCATCTTGCCTACTTAGCTAGCCTCTGTAAGATTAAATTGCAGATGGATGAAGTATAATAAAGGGCACAATACTGTTTATTTTATAAATAATTAACGAACCCAGTGAGTATTTTTAGTCAGTCGAAAGTTGACCTAAATAAAAGAATATTTGCAGGTAGTGGTAATTGCTATTTATTTTATCATCTTCATTATAATATTACAACACAGATCAAACCATTGCAATATATATATATATATATATATATATATATATATATATATATATACAAAAAAAGCAGGGAATATAAAAAAATATGTAGGTATATATATGTATATATATCCCGAAACAGGCGAAGTTCAGCTAGATGACTTGTCATCGAGCTGCTCTGCCACTTAACCTGTTACATATAAAAAATTAATCATATTATTATGAGCTTGAATCCTATTTCGGCATGGCTCAGTTATACGCCTACTGTTTACACAAACAAATTAAAAAAGAAAATTACAAAAATAAACGTAGAGTGATAAGCACCTAATTCAAACGTTTTGCTCATTAAACAAAACCTCAAATAAATTTCTTTTGAATGTCCATCTACTTGCTGAAGACGTCATATTATTGTACAATTTATTAAAACATTTCACTATACAATACAAAAACGATCTTTGAAACAGTTGCGTGCGATTATTAGGCACAGACAGCAGACCCTTATGACGAAGATTTAGGTTATAAATGACTGTAGGTACGATAGGTTAATTTCCTATGTAAATATGGTGGCCGTTCCGATGTCAGTAGTTTTCGGTAAAGAGAAGCAGAATCAAGGTATCTACGATTAGCCATGTTTAACCATTTAGCGTCGTGGAGTTTGTGTGAGATTTATTCGTATTTGCGTATGCCGTATATTAACCGCAAACACAAATTTTGCATTTTTTGAATTCTATTTGAGTCTATAGAGTTTAAACAAGGGCCGTATATAACGTCATAGTAATTGAACTGTGACAGTACTAAGAAGGTACAAAGACAAATTTTCATATTTATGGTTAATGCGTGCCTGTTATTAAAAATTGTTTTAAGATTGCAATAAGCACGCTGCAAACATTTGTTAATATGTTCTTTAAAACGCAAATTAAAATCCATTTGAAGTTCTAAGTTTTTTACACAGTCTTGTAGTGCCACCAATTGCTACTTCTAAATTATAAACACACCGTAGTCGTTGTTGCTTACCTCCAAACAGTATCATATTAGATTTTATAGGATTAAGTTGAAGGCAGTGGTCTTCTGAGATTTGATAAAGTGTGCTTAAATCTTCATTTAAACACGATTTTGCTTAGGCTTTCCCTGTAGCATTGAAAGAAATATAAATTTGTGTATGATCAGCATAGGAATGAAAATTGCAGTATTTGAGCTGTTCTGAGAAGGCTGATGTATATATACTGAAAAGGATCGGTCCTAGATAGACCCCTAAGGGACACCACACTCGACATTGGTAAACATGGAAGAACTATTGGGCAACACCACTCGTTGAGACATATTGCTTAAATAATTTTTAATTAAATTAACAGCAGTATCGTCTAGGCCAATTGAACAGAATTGCCTGGAGGCTGGATCAGGTTTCTGTTACTTGCACTGGTTCTTTGTCCCTAATATTTAAGCACAGGAATGAGACTGCATTCCTGTTTTAAGACAACTTAGGAACGATAATTAGATAACTACTCGAAGTGCAGCCTCACACTTCAATATTTAGGCTTGGAAAGGTAGTATCGATGTAAATGAATCAAACAAAAATAAAAGCTCTATTTATACAAACATAATTGCTTACTTAGTACCTACCATTTAAAGTACAAAGTATAGTTTACTGGAACGATCTAATATTTCATAATAATCTGTCAGCATTAAGCAGTATCGCTTCCTGCTTTGTCTGCAAGTACGGACGCTGAACTCTGATACTAGGTCGTGCTTTAATGCAATATGCTTGCTGGCTGATTATGATAGCAGAATTACATTTAAAACTTATGAACTAAGTATATTTCGTAAATTTTGAATTGAAATTTATATCTGTTTAATCCAAAATTAAACACCAATGTAATGCAATACGGCCAACAGGATTTCATGATTTAATGTGTCAATAGCTTTCGAGAGATCTAATAACACCAACAATGTCAACTCACCTCGATCGATAGCTTTGAGTACATCATCTACAATGTCCAAGAGTGCAGCAGTACAGCTATAGCCTGATCTGAAACCCGACTGTTTGCTCGGTAATATATCGAACTCTTGAAGATGATTGAGCAACTGGGATTCAATATAGTTTTCTCCAAAACCTTTGACAAAGTTGGCAAAATACTAATAGGTCTCAAATCTTTGAAAGATGACGGTGCTGCTGTTTTTGAAATAGGAATAACGTTTGCTTTTTTCCAACATTCGGGATATACTGAACGTATTAAGCAGAAGTTGATTACATGGGGGAATATAGGTAGTAAGAGAGGTATGCAAGCGTTTAGTAAGAACATTCCTACTCCATCACAGCCCACAGCCTTAGATTTTATAGAAGTTAAATATTTTAAGTAGTCAATTTCAGTTACTGCTTTGAATGTAAGGCGATGGTGTATGTTAGCTTTAATACTGCTGCTGTAGTGATTACTAAGTTCTTTAATATTAGCCTGAGTAGACACTTTGGGAATCGAGTTTATAAAAAAGTCGTTAATAGATTCTGCGTTAGCCAAATGAGAAGGAAGTACATTAAAATTTTTATTATTTTTAGAAATATCGAGATTCTTAAGCTCTTTCCAGAAAAATTTTAGATTATTAGATTTAAACTTGCTTGTAATACTGAAAATGTTGCAATTTCTTAGAAGATTTGTATCTACTAAGGGCTTGGTTTCGCAGTGCTATTAATGCTGTCACACCATCATCTAACCATGGGGAGGGCTTTTTACTAAATCTTGCAGTTTTTAAAGGAGCCTGTGATCATTGAATTGTTCATAATTAAAATGTTTGAAATCCCGATATGTTTTAATAATTGCTTTAGTCTTGACACGTTTGAAAAATCACAGTAAATAAGCTCATGATCAGACACATCGTGCAGACTTATACTCCATTTACTTGAAATCTGTTCTGTCAAACTGACATTATGTTGGCACCACTGCTGTTTTTCACATCCTTTATCTAATAGACTTGTCCGTCCGTCCGAGACGCTGTTTCAGCAGCCAAACCGTAAGAGATAGAGAAAAAAGTTATGAAAGTTATATGTTTGGAATGGTCATGTCAGCTCAGGAACCGAATTTCAGTCACGTGACACTTCCGGTTTTCGAAAAAATCACAAAAAAGACCGTTTTTCAAATAGAACGCGTATTAAATAAAAATGTTTCAGCAGCCAAACGGAGCTGCGACCCTCTGCGCCTTAAAACGTCGATCGGTTAGGCAACCACTTTGACACCTTCCAGGTCTGGGTACAGTTTTTATTTAATACGCGTTCTATTTGAAAATCGGTCTTTTTTGTTTTTTTTTTAAATGAGACATTTGTCTCACTGGATTGCTTGTTTTAACAATTAAATTACTGTACAGTCTAATAAAAAACACATTATTTTTGAGGTATAGTCAAGACTTTTTTTTTAATTTGACACTGACAGTGCAGATGTCAAGTAAACGGAGATATGACTTATATTTTGTACTCGCCTTCACTTTGTCTTTGTTTAATTCCACATCCTCACCTATTCCTCCTACGACTATGTATTCCGTTTTGTTTAAGTTTATTGTTAGTCCCCATTGTTCGTATTCGTCTTTAAGCTTCCGCAACATATAGTGTGTATCTAGTTGGTCTTCTGCTATCACTTGGTCGTCAGCAAAATGTAGTGTTTCCTCTCCTATATGCATACGCATAGCTAAACATTTTTTTCGCCAATTTTCTAGGGCTACTTTTACATATATTTTGAATAGCGTAGGAGAGATGCAACATCCTTGGCGCAGTCCCTTTGTAAGACTTATACTATCCGTTACCTCTTTTCCTACCCTTATTTTTGCTGACCAAAAGGTATGTACAATTAAATTGCTGCTCACCCATACACAGCCGAATAAAGGAGAGAATCAATTCACATTTGCACGACTCCTAAACCATAATGCGAGGTACATTGTTGAATTTAGAATAAGAAGGGCAAACATTTGACATCAGAAAATAAGGATCGAACAGGCAGACCTCGCCGTTCGCGGGGGTTACGTTCCAGAAGAATGCCGCGAAGCGCAAAACCGCGATGTGCAAGTAAACACATAAATGATAAAAATGGGGTTAGGTTTCATTTACTACATTTCAATGTGCTTCTACAAGCAACCTCAATGTTCCGGGTTATACTACTGTTCATAATGGTGGGAGATTTCAATAAAAATGATGGCGTTTTAGTTCTAATAAAATCTGACCTCGATTATAGTATATCCAGTCAAAAACTTGCATGTGGCATTTCTTTATCAATTATAAATCTTGTAATTAACAATATATCATTTAGAATAATTGCCATGTACAGACCTTGCCCAAGTAACTTGATCTCATTCCTAGAAGTACTTGATACAAATTTAGAGCAAACACAAGAAAATAACAAAATTGAAATATTAATTGGTGACATTAATATTAATCTAATGAACGAATGTGATGCTAATGTAAACAAATATTTTTCAGTACTTGCAAAATACGGTTTTGTACCTTACATTTTAAACCCTACCCGAGTTACTCCTGAAACTAACTCATGCTTAGATCATATTTTCTTAAAAAATACATCTAATAGTTTTAGACATTTAAATTTTAATAGTTACATTCTAAGGTAAAATATTACAGATCATTATCCAGTATTGTTAAATGTTTTTTTCTAAATCGGCAAATAATGTAAATTTAAACTCTAACGAAAAGAAAATCTCACAAATTGACTTTAATAAATTGGAAACTTTTCTAACAAATAATGAAAACTGGAGTGATATTATGAAGTCAAATGACCCACAGATTGCTACTGATCTCCTTTTGAACAAATTTAACTCAATTATTGAAAAATCAAGAGTTTATAAAAAGAGAAACCGAAAAACTACAAAAATCAAACCATGGATAACTGATGGTCTGATTGGGTCTATGAAAAATAGAGACAAGTTAAAAAAAAGTGGACGTGACTACCTCCCTGGACTTTCCCATACTGGAAACTGTTCATATCGTCTTTATTCAACAGTCTTTACAACATATCAAAATTTCAACTCGATGACTCACGTCTTCACCATGATAAGCGTTTACACTTTCACGTAAATTGCGGGTAAATATAAAAGAATGTGTAGTTCAAAACGTGACCACCGAGCTTCTGTAGATGGCGCCAAGTGGACAAGCCGCCACTGTGCTAGTTTATGTATTATTTTCCTCAAAACGGCTGTAGCACCGAGGTGAAATTTTCTAAGTACCTGGAAATTATATTTTCTAGGGCATACAAAATCGATTTTTTTATTTTCGCGGAAAAAGATTCTTTGACGCAAAAATATAACAACCGTTAGAATAAAAAAATTATTTTTCAAAAATAGAGGGGGGTGGGGGTCGGTGCGTTTACATATATCCACGAGTGTAATATTTTTTTGCATATTCATATGCTCCATTATGCACTGAGCAATTCAGTGAAAACCCCAGCTACCTATCTTGTTTTGTTTATTAATTAAAGGGGTTTAAATTTTCAAACTTCAAAGCTTCGTAGAGGGCGCCACAGATAATTCATAAGATTCTTTAAAAACAGATCGATAGCCCTTTTCGGGGTCTATCAGTGTATAAAGTTTAAACAAATTCCTGTGGGCAGTTTTTGAGAAATGATTTTTAGAAAATTTCCAAAATTTTGAAAATTTGTAATTTAGGCCCCTTAATATTTTTCAAAACACTTTTTATATCACCTCATGTTAGCCTTCATATACTATTCAGAAAAAAAATCAATTGAATCGATTCATCCGTTTTTGAGTAATAGGGCGTTAAACTCAAAATTTTCAAAAAATCATAGCGCCCTTCATTTTAAACCTAGCGAGTTCGGCAAAAAACTAACAGATTTGTCTTATGACCCTCTATCGTTATCCGCGATAAAATTTTCAAAATTTTAATCACGAAAACAGTGATACCAAAAAAACACGCGTAACTTCCGCTTCCGGTTTCGGATTTTTTTGAAAAGCTTATTTTGTCGATGAATTTTTGATACACCCCCGCATTCCAAAGCACATGAAAATCGGAGCAATACTTTCGGCTGTAGGAGCGTCACCCACCCACACACCCACACACAGACAGACATTTTTTAAAAACCACTTTTTTGGGTTCCTAGAGGCCCAAAACGGATATTTCTGTGAAAATCTCGATTTCCAAAATTTTCATGATTCCAAGACTTCCCTATACCTATGGGTATGGGAAAGTAAAAAGATTAAGTCAACACTTTACACCAAAATTAGAACAAGAACAAGAATACAAATCCTACAGAAACGAATTGAATAAACTATTAAAAAAACTAAAAATGATTATTATTTTAGACTGATTGAAGTAAACAAAAATAATTTAAAAAAAGTTTATCAATTGGTTTCTGAAGCTACTAATGAAAAAACTAATAATAACAATAGAACTTTTAAAATTGTTAATGATGAGAATGTTGTACTTATTTGAAGACAATAAACAAATGGCAAATCACTGTAACAGTTATTTTATCAATGTTGGTTTAAATATAAGCAAAAACATAAACGCAACAAATTTTACAGAAAATGTAAACATAAACCCTAATTCTATATTTCTTACTCTTGTAGAAGAAAATGAATTAATAGAGCACATTTCTAGTTTAAAAAATAATAGCTCACCCGGTATTGATAAAATAACAACTAATATTATTAAAAGAAGTTTATAGTGCAGCCCCTTAAACATATAATAAATTTAATTTTTCTAAAAAGTGTAGTTCCCTCACAATTTAAAACTTCCATAATTACTCCTATACATAAAGCTGGCGATAAAACTAAAATATGTAATTTTAGACCCATTAGCGTTATTAACAATTTTGGGAAAATTTTTGAAAAATGTCTAAAAACCCGGCTCATTAAATTTTTTACCAAAAACAATATTTTACATGAGCACCAATTTGGATTCCGTGCCGGAAGGGCAACAAGTGATGCTATGTGTGCTGTTGTCGAGGACATTATGAAGGGTTTAGATGTCAATAAAAAGTGCATTGCTGTTTTCTTGGACTTGGCAAAGGTATTTGACACTGTTAACCATGAAAAGCTCCTTGATGTTCTGGAACGTTATGGCGTTCGTGGTGTAGCGTTAGATGTCTTTCGCAGTTACTTGTCGGATAGAGTGCAACATGTCAAAGTCAACGGTACTATTAGTGAACCCTTGATTGTTAGAGTGGGTGTACCTCAGGGGACCGTTATGGGTCCAATACTCTTCCTTACCTATATTAACTCTCTGTTGTCCTTGTTGGCAGATGCAAAAATTATATCCTATGCCGATGATACGGTCATCACTTTTTGTAAGAATTCTTAGAAAGAAACTAAAGAGGCTGTTCAGGCTGGTATGCAAAAAATAAAAAATTGGCTAAATTTGTATCATTTATCATTAAACTGTAACAAAACCCGCTACCTGGCCTTTATTCTAACAGAAACTAATAGACCTGATTTCACCAGTACAAAAATCACAGGCATGGAAGATGAAATTAAAGAGGCAAATGAGGTTAAATACTTGGGTATAGTCATTGATAAAAATCTGAAATGGAGTAACCATGTGGATTATCTGACGAAAAAGGTAAGGAAGCTAATTTACAAATTTTATCAGCTACGGGAGTTTCTTTCGACAAAACTATTGTTATTAATTTACAAGTCTCTTGCTGAATCCTTATTTCGTTATGGTATCATAGCATGGGGAGGAATGTATAAGAACTCATTACAGAAATTAAATGTAACCCAGAATTGTATACTAAAAATCATATTCAAGAAACAAAGACGGTATCATACGAACCTAATTTATACAGAAGTTGTCTGCAATATTAGATCACTATATTTTCACAGTTTATGTAATATGCATTTAAAAATAAGATATTTCAAAATCGTATATCTTCTGTACATCACATTCGAAGTTTTACTAACGAGGGCATAGCCATCCCGCAATTTAATAAAAGTATTTGTCAGAGATTTGTGATGTACACCATGCCTAAAACCTGTAACCTTCTGCCACTGGAAATCAGGCATGTTAATGATCTTAAAACATTTTCAACCATGTCCAAAAGATTTATCTTTCAAAATTACCAAGATTTCATTAAAATTATAGAAAATTGAAACTTTTACCTCTTGTTAACTTGCTTATTACTGTTCACTATTAATTTTACTATTATAAGGTAACTATATGTTCTGTTGGCAATATTCACAGCACAACACAAGTGTTAAATCCATATATCTAATACTTACTATATTGCTAGCGGCTATAAGTGGGAAACTAGCCGATGAAGTGAGACACACAACCAACTCCTTCATGTATACGGTGAGAAGTGTGCAAGCGCGGCGGCGCACAGTGGGCTGTAACTGCATTAAGGCGGACTTACGATTTTTTTCTAAAAAATTGCATTTTTGAGTATACCAATCGACAGAACTTATTGATTATAATGAAACTTGTAACTTGTCATTTTCCGCTAAAATTAGTTTTTATATGAAAAAAATGCATTTTCTTTTTTTTTTGTATGGAACGAAACAAAAAATGTCGTATTTCAGCCAATTGCTAGCCGATCTCGGCTTGGGACGTACTAGGCCTTATTCTATGACTGTTTTCCGATAGATTTCGGTAAAAAACGCGCGCACAGAGGTGCGATTCTGACGGATATACAGTGTGTCCCCGGATAGGTGAAACGACTCTTGTGAAAGGTAAAAAAATCTCGATTTAAATTTTTATTTTTTGGGGTTCAGCGCTGCTTGGTTAAAGGTGAATTTCTAACATTATTTCAGTTTTGAAAAATCAAGTATGCCTTGGAAATGCTTAAAAATCCTATTGTTCAAAACATTTTTATGTAAGGCAAAGTACCTTTTATGTGGCAAATACGACAAAAAGTTATTAAGAAAACTTGTTTAGAATCAACATCTCGGCCCCTATACCAAATTTCAAATTCCTTAGCCAACTTTGATCTCTCACAATTTCTTTTTATGTTTAGGTCCCAAATCAAAGAATTTTACTTTTAACAAAGATTTTTATTGGAAAAACAAATACTTTTAACAAAGTTTTTGACTTTATAGTAAAAAAAACTGTTAAAAATAAAATTATTTGATTTGGGAAATAACTACGAGTATAAAAAGAAATGTGAGAGATCAAAGTTGGCCGAGGATTTTGAAATTTCGTATAGGGGCCTAGATGTTGATTCTAAACAACTTTTCTTAATAACTTTTTGTCGTATTTGCCACATAAAAGGCACTTTACTTTAGAGAAAAATAGGATTTTTAAGCATTTCCAAGGCATACTTGATTTTTCAAAACTGAAATGATGTTAGAAATTCGCCTTTAACCAAGCAGCGCTGAACCCCAAAAAATAAAAATTTAAATCGAGATTTTTTTACCTTTCACAAGAGTCGTTTCACCTATCCGGGGACACACTGTATATCCGTCAGAATCGCACCTCTGTGCGCGCGTTTTTTACCGAAATCTATCGGAAAACAGTCATAGAATAAGGCCTAGTACGTCCCAAGCCGAGATCGGCTAGCAATTGGCTGAAATACGACATTTTTTGTTTCGTTCCATACAAAAAAAAAAGAAAATGCATTTTTTTCATATAAAAACTAATTTTAGCGGAAAATGACAAGTTACAAGTTTCATTATAATCAATAAGTTCTGTCGATTGGTATACTCAAAAATGCAATTTTTTAGAAAAAAATCGTAAGTCCGCCTTAATGCAGTTACAGCCCACTGTGCGGCGTCGTCCGCCCAATGGGGAAGTGGTTAACTTTAAAATTCCCTTAAAAAGGCGGAGTTCGAGTTCTCACGCATGCGCACGAGACGCATTATACTCTAAGTGAAACTACGTCGGCGCCGTAATGTTTTCTGAAGTTTCCAGGCCCTACCAGCAATATATGTGTATTATATATATGGTTAAATCACTTAGGTGCTCACTCTGTATACTGTTACAAAATTTGCGTGCAAATGATACAATAGTTTTATTATACTGTAATCTTAAGTATACTTTATATATTTTTTAAGCTTTTTTCCTATGCATTGTAACTGGGTGCAATAAATAAATAAATAAAGATTTATCCACACTATAACCTCAAAAAACCAAAACCGTTCTGCGTTTTTTGTCTGGCAAATCTGAAGCAGAAACTTTACGCTTTGACGACATGGTTTTCCGTGTTTTAAAAATTAAACTCAATTGAATTTTCGGCAGAAACGCTCGAGAAGACAGTAAAGCTTGAACTAAAATTCCATACGTAACATAAGAACATAAGTCTGCCACTTGAATCTAGATCTCAAATGTCCATTTGTTTATTCAAGTTATAATTTTACAATTTATTTCAGGTTCAATTGGGAATTCTAGTTTTAGTGTTGGAGGAAGAAGAGTAAGAGGTAGGCAGAAACTTTTGTACCTCCTCTATCAGTCGTTCCAAATGTGTTACAAATATTCAACTCTTTTCCAGAATCAATTCGCGTTCTTCCAAAAAATGAGCTAAAGAATGTGATAAAAAGGTATCTTTTAGTGAAAGCTTTTTACAAATTAAGTGAATTTTTCAATGATGAAGAAAGAAAGACACTAGGTAGGAGTAGAATATAGTAATTTATTAGATTGTATTTGACATGGTTCCACACCCCTTAAAGGGGGTTACTATATGTAACTTTTTATGTTACTGGGATTAATAAATGTTTATCTATCTATCTATCTTCCATGTCCATATTTATGCCCTATATAAACAGAGAACTATAAAATGTTTAAATGCTGCAATCAAAATACACCCACTAAGCATGTTCCAAACGCTAAAACTTGTGTGAAAGCAGATTTAATCTACTACCGAGACCAGACCATCAGCTTGAAAAAGTGAGCAAAACTATTATCACCCGGTCTGGTGACGACGCCTGGACATGGCATGGTGGTGTGTGAACAGATACATTTAATTTCACTGTGTAATTCATTCACCGAGTGACAACCGTCACCCGGCCGTCCTCCAGCCCTGGGAGGGTCTGGGAATGTGTTCAGACCTTTAGCTTGCAAACCAGTATTAGCGAGTACAGGTTAGAGAAAGTAGATTGGAACACGGTGAAAATCGGAACTAATGTTAGAATCTAGTAATTTTCAAGTTTCGTATTGGTAACATTTTTACATCTATCATATTGACATTAAATTGTTAACCTTATTTAAGCTAAATGACACAATAAATCAGAGGCGTACGCAACATTGCGGTATGGTATATTATCAGTGCTTGAATGTTAATAGGATTGCGGAAATAATGATGTACGTTGAACAAGCAGGCTCTGCTAAACCTTCTATCCCAGCAACAGCAATTTCCACACTTTAAAACACAAAGAATCTGTCGTATGACGTTAGTCACTGCACAAACGAAATCGCTCTACCCACCGTTACTGATCACTTGTCATTTAAAATATAACCTAATTTTGTATGTTTTTGACAACTTTCCACATATTGCCAATTCATCAAATATGACTTACCTAGACACCCAATCTACTTTCTGTGACCTGTAGCTTACCTTCCTGCAGAATTTTTTGTTTTGGAGTAACTGATCTTAGTACAATTCACAGCTCTAAAATTCTATAGCGCATTTGCTTAAAATCACACTATGACGAACTGTTCTTCATGCTGCTTTTTAAGTATCTTTTGACACTACAAAATTAATTAAAATACAAATGTTTTAGGAAACAAATCTGTGCCTGCTTTTTTGCACTTTACTGGAGATTGTTTGCAGAAATATTTGTCTTTTAATATTTTTTATTTTGCAGTATGGACCTCAAAAACGGCACGAATCGTAGAATGCTTGAAAAGAATTTCAGGAATTATCACAACTCTTCTTGTTCCCTTCAAAGTCACGTCAACAAATGACGTTAAAAGCAACTAATTTCTGGAAGTTACATAAATTTCCCACAGTGGTAACACAGCGAAAAAATGATTTTGTAAAAATCCAAACAGCAAAAGGAAGAATGCCGCGAATGAAAATCTATGTTATAAATTAATCCATATATTATGACACATGAAATTCAGAAATATATATTTAGAAATTATCTGTGTATATTTGTAATATACCTATTATAACTAAATATTTAGGCAACACACACAAACTTATCTATTTCTTAAATATTATACAGGTTCAACAGCATCCCTACATATTTTGAGATCACAAAATATATATTTAATAACAAATTTAACAATTCTCGAACACTTTTTGCAAGAAAAATGATTAAGTTTCAATGTATTGCTTGTAATTCGATTGGCAGTTGTGATTATTGGATATTGGGAACCGTGGCCTGGCCCGACGATCTGGCATCGTAGTCGCACCGTTCTGTAATGCCCCGTTCTTGAGATCTACCAGATAAATAAACGCAACAAAGTTAGTCATATTTCTTGCAAAAACACAATTTTGCCCTAGGTTAATTTTGAATTTGTAAACTCTTAGGAAATTGTTTAGCTGCCCAAACTAGAAAAACAAGACGGGATTTATGAAGAGTTTTATTATTAGCGCTAAGCTCAACGTCCACTGGCGTGTTACGTTCTTTGTGACAATCACTGGTAAACAGAAACAAACGAAATCATAAAAAAATACTATACACAAGTTATGTCGTCGTAATAATAGATCTGAAGTATTTCGTACAATTTATTCTTACGCGGTAAATCTATCATGTAATTATTTGGAAATACTGTATTATTGTAACATACGACAGAAATTTTATCACATTTTTTGCAACAAAAATTATTAAAATAACATACAAAATATTTTGTCTCTAGTAAAGCATCTTGAAAAATTAACGAAAATAGTTCTACGTCCATAGAATCTAAAGCGTGTCAAAAAATATTAATATCGACGAAAGTAATTAAAATTATCGTATAAATATTTAAACGAGAAGTTACTTTAACAATAAAATTATGGCATATAGATAAATATACTTTAGTTTTAAAGATTTCTTATAAGAAATGTACAAATGTAATTTTTGGCAAGACAATAGAATATCTGTACAATACTTAATAAAATTTGACTGCGGTAATTTATATGTATATTTACCATAAATGCATTCTTAATTTTCCGTCTCTTATACGGCCTGCGTATAACAGAAATCGCAAACGAAAGCGCCTCGCTGATTGTTCCTAGTGTTCCTGAGTGTAAATTCATACAAAATTGTAAGTACTTGGTCGATTTTGAGTCAATTTTGGTACAAGTCGAAATTAAAAATGCATTTACAAGCCGTTTCAAAGCGCAAATCAGTAGTTGAAAACTATTCACTCGTTGGCAGGCACTCGCGTATCATTCACTCGAATATTAAAAATTGCACGGGGCGGAGCAGAAGTACCGGCAGCAAATCAGTGTTCGTTTCAACAAGAATTCAATTTATTCAGTCGCAAGGATCCCACTGAGCGCAAAATAGTCGTTGCTGTACGTATGTACAGGGTGTTCACATAAATCACGCCCACCTATAGGGTTTATTATTCGAGATAGAAAAAAAATTCACAGACAAAAATTGTCGAGTTTTATTTAACAGAATACGTTACCAGAAAAAACAAGTGAGCCTCATATATAGGGTGTTGCATAAAAAAAAAAAGATTTTTGTGCCATTTTAGTGTTTTGTAATGCTCACTTGTTTTGTCTGGTAACAGATTTTGATGTTGCGAATAAAAGACTACAACGTTTGTATTTGAAGTTCTTTCTATCTCTAATAATAACCCTATAGGTGGGCGTCAAACTGTGGCAAAAGTACTTAACAGCGAATATTTCGTAACTTTTCATGATCCACTTTTTACACTGGTAATTAGTTTTTTTATGAGAGATCAGTGGACACTATTTTTATTATAAATACCCTAGGTTAATCCAGTACAATATTTGTTCTGTGCATATCACCTGTTAGAGGAGTTAGTGGCAAACATCAATGTTTCCGACTTCTGAAATATTTAAAAAAAAACTATCTGACGTTACCAAATAGTTTAGGGCAGCAGCCCCATGGAAATTTGGTTTGGACTGCAAAAACAAGAATTGATCTGGTTAACAATGGGGCATTCCTACAGTAACTTTTCCCAAAGCTGTGGAAAATGTTGATTCCAAAAATTTGTAAAAAAGACACTGCATTTGCTCCATATGTGCACTCACCCCGTACATCAGGGTTATATAACTATCATATAATATACCGATGTGCTAAGTGCAGAGCACCAGCTTTGTACTTTACAATTGATAAAAAATATTATTCTTATAACAATTTGAAAAATATAAATTAAAAACAAACATGGATAACAAGAACAATTTTGACAAATAATCTAACAATCATTTGTAAAACATACAAATTTAAATCTACAGCTCAAATGTACAAAAGCACAAGTAAAAACAAAATAAACTCTACATACATAGTGCGTTTAGACTATGACTATTAAATAGTATGAGAACCTTTAAGGTTAAAGTATATATGTACAACTCGTAAAGAAATATACCACAAACGAAGCGACTCATAGTCATGTATTAAAAATGGCGGTCGATTCAGTATGGCGACTGAAAATACATCACTCAGGCGCATTTGGTGTTATTGCTTTTGGTTCTAGATTCTCCGCGTTCGTAATGACGCTCTTTACCTGCTTCTCCTCCGGACTACCCGCGTCGCTGTTTATAACTGTAATGGAAGAACTATGTATTTCGCAGCCCGCGTCCTCGTCGGGCGCCGCGGCATCAGCGCCCGCGGGAGAAGCCGCCTGGGGGCAGTGAGAGCTATCCTTACTAATAACACCATTGTAAACTGGGCTTACGCTACTTACGTTATCGGCTACCGAGATACATTCTAACTTATTGTGTTCGAATAACTGTTTTTCTAACTGGGCAATTCTGAACTCCAACTCTGATATTTTATTGTCCTTGCTCCGACATTCCTGGGTCGCAACCTCGTGCTCTTTGGCAATGTTCCTAACTAATTCTAAAATCCTAAGCCTCGCTTCGCCGTCCACGCTCTTCAGCGCCTCCTCGATCTTGAGCAGGTCCGTCTGCTTTTCGGACGTCTCGGACGCGCTGTCGTCCGTGTCGGTCGACAGCTCGATCTCGGAGTTGTACCTGGTCAGGTTCCCGGTCGACTGCACGACGGACACGGTTGAATCGATCACACTCTGCTGCTCGGGCGCCCGCATCGCCACGCACTTCTCCGGGCTGGCCTCGGGCTCGTGCTTGATGACGCCGACGGGACTGCTGGGCCGCTCCTCCTTCACCTGCACGTCCTTGCCGTTCGTGAGCTCGGCGCCTCTGCCGTACCGGTGCTTCTTCAGCGGCGGTGGCGCGAGCGCGACGTTAGGTTGGTAGCTCTGCTCGAACCGTTTGGTTTCGGATAGCGGAACCACGCGCTCGGGGTGCTGCAGGACAGGCGGGTCTGTGTAGCGGGTAATGGCGCCCACGCGGATCTTGCCCTCCTTAAGCCCGTGCGGCGGGAATGGCTTGAAAGCTGATAGGTGGTGGCGGTTGGTCTGGATTTCGTGCAAGTACTGCAGGTACATGGGGTCCAGGGCGGCCGCTGTGTACAGCTGCTGCATATTGAAGGGGAGGTGAGCGAATTCTTCTAGTTTATTCTTCTTGAGAGGGATTTCAAGCATTTCTGCTTTTATGATGTCCACGTCGTGGTGGATCTGAAACAGACAACGGAATTTAATATCGGTTTTATTTAACATAAACTGCTATTACAATTATTCAATGTTGTTTTAAAAGAACATGAACATCTGTAATTTTTTTATATCGTATGGTTTATCAAAATGTGGATTACTACCAATTGTTTAACTCTGATTCAAATTTACTACCGATACGAATTACCACCACATCGATTTACTGCTGACAGAAGCAAATCTGTAGATGATTATAGATACCTGCTTCAACAAAAAACATCAAATCATTAAGTTGATGCTCTACTACCGTGTAAATAGCTTTCGTTATTGTCCTCTGCAACTACTTTTCTAACTGCAATAATCTCTTTTTCTCAAAAAGAATACTTTGTTCTGTTATTTGTACCAATTACAATGGGTTGTATACATTACCACCAATGTGAATTATCACTGCATAAAATGCCACCCTACTTTGGATTTTGTGTTATTTTAATAATAGTCAAATGTGAATTACCACCAACAGAGTTTAATTCGATTCAAAATAACCATTCATACGAATTACCACCATATGGATTTACTACCAACAGTAAAAACATCAAATTGTTAAGTTGATGCCCTATTACAGTGCAAGTAGCTTTCATTATTATACTCAACAATTACTTTTCCGGCTAGAAACTGCAGCAAGGTCAATGGTCGTCAGTATTGAAGAAGCCAGATGAGGAATGATAGTGTCAACAGTCAAATTAATCAATTAATCAAAGTTAACCTTCCCTTTCATTTAAAATCAAAAGACAAACCTCTTGAGAAGTTGTAATCATAATATGTATAAAAACATATTTATTTTTTTTACATTATTTTATTAAAGGAAAAAATCACAACACCCGTAAGCAAAGCAGCACATGAAGGTTTGAGGGCATCATCAGACAAGGCTAGAAAAACGGTGCACAATCTGATCAAAGGAGATGGCAAACAAGATACCGGTGTCATGTCAAAGTGGCGATTTCAGAGCTTTTCGAAAACCAAGTGAAACCTTATATCAATGAAATCAGAAAATAATGGGCTTTGTCATGATTTCAGCCAACTATGACATTTAAAAAATGCAAATTTGTAGTATACATATTTCAAAAATTCAAAAAATTAAGTGCCATGAAATTTTTTTTAATGTTAATGAGCTCAACAATAAAAGATCTCTGAGTACCTATTTTTATTTTTAGCATTTGCGGTTATGGAATTATGAGTTGAAAGATGCGTTTATTTTCAGTTCTCTCCAGGATATTTCAACTAACTTCGTTAGGTTAACCAATCCTTTGTTTCCTGATAAGAAAGTTACCAATACAATCGGATAAAAAATGGGCATCCTGTATAATACCTATATCAAAAACGAAAAAGGTCACCCAATGTATATGTGATATCATTTACATACAGTGTACACATTTATATGGCACTCTATTTTGGAAGAACGGGGCTCGAGTGTTCAATGTAACTGGGTTCTAATAAATCTTGAAAGATATTTTTGATATACCTATAACAATTTTGTAATGAAAAAAAAAAAGAAATTTCTACCGATATTGTACTACATTTCCCTTCTGATTGAAAGTATACCCACTGCCCACTGTTATAAATGATCATCCATCTCCGTTTTATATTAAATATATATAATAAAATGTCATTCTAATTAATATACTCATGAATGATCAACAACATTATCTGCACATTTAATTAGTGTATTTTCATCTCCACTGCGATAATCTACTGCTTTTCTATTAATACACCGCTTTGCGCAAACAGAGATGTTCAAATATTGGTTGTGGCTAAATGAAATTCCTATACTTGATGACGGATTCCCCCTTTTCACTGAAAATACACGTGTGTACGTCGCTAACACACAAAAAAAAATTATACGTTTAACCAACAGATAGACTAGAAGGACCTTCCTCAAATAAGCGAGTATTGCTATTGATATTGATATGCCGGTAGCACGTAGCTCGGCTAACCGAGCCAAAACCATTTTTAAATTTTCCGTGTTTCTTAATTTTCAGAGTATAAAACAAGTACAATCTAGATCCCCCCCCCCCATTAATTTTGATATGATTTATTAATTACGCCCGCTTTCCTCAAACGGTCCGCGACGACCGTTGATGCGGCGTCACGATGTCTATATTTTAAGCCGAACAACGAATTGATACAAATCTTAAAATCTCCGCTCCTCGAAACAAAGAACGCTCTGTTTACATGAAACGGCATTAAATCGCACCGTCTCTAATTGACTATCTGCTAATAAATTCGAGTAATTAAATTTATCAATTTTACCTTCACGTCAATAGGGCCAAGTTTGGTATCAAAATGCGCGGATGTAGGTGAACTACAAGATTCTTGCAAATTCACAAACATTTAATACAAACATAGCAAATTGATCCATATTGCGACGTTGGCCGTTCAAAATAACGGCCACAAAATGTTTAACTGCCCTGAAAATCAGCAGCAGAAACGAGACAAGCGCTATAGGTCGAACTAAGTCGTTCTCCTAAGAGCTTTATCATCCAATCTCTGCGGTTGAACTCCTAGTTTGAACAGAGCACTATTCTTCTCCTCCAGGAGGCCGTCCCGGACGCACGTCTTCATAGTCCCTTCCTAGTGAAACCTCTCGCCGCCTGGCATTACGCACTCTCCAAGAAGCAGCCCTATTGTTTACCAGCTCCACAGCCCCGTCAAGGTTGAACTTCTCAAAGCCCGGCATTATGCACCCTCCAGGAGACTACACCGTAGTTTTTCAGCTCCAAAGCTCCGTCAAGATTAAACCTCTCAACGCCTGGTAGTATGCACCCTCCAGGAGGTCGAATCGTTGTTCATCCCCGCTACCGCCACGCCCAGGCCTAAACCGCCCATAAAAAAATTATACTATCGATGCAATATAGTGTCTCCATATTATTGTACAATATTTTACTCAGCATGCTTATGGGATCGATTGGGCCAACATGCCAATAAGTCATACAGAATTAAGTTGTGTAACTATTGCTTTAGATTTTCTTGAATAACCAAACAGGCGCTGGATGCAGGAATGGTACAAGGAAAGGTGCCAATATACCTACAAACATCTATTAAAGGGCTTCCAGTGCCAGTTAGTTTTGAAGACGATATTTTTAAAATTCTTTTTTTTATTTCTTCGAAGGGAATTTATATATTTATTCCCATCTTTCCCTGTATTTTTAAACAAGAACTTCAACGCGTATTTTTTGCTATCTGTCCATGGATGTACTCGTCATCTTTGGCTTTCCATAGGTAAATCTCTATAGCATCTTATAACTTCGATTGTAAACTGCCTCTTGTCTTCTTTCGACGTAGTGCGTTTGTCACTAGGCATGTGCAACTAGACCTAGTTCGAAGCAACCAACGCCAGACTGACAAACTATAGCGTAATACTACGAAATTATCTTCAGACTATCCAACATATTGACTAACTTTAAATAAAAATCAAACTTATTTTGATTTCCTCAATGCATTCAGCCATTCGTCAATGTTTAACTTAGACTATCAATAAGAATGCGCAATAACAGCTATTGTGCAATATTTTTGCTCGTTTATGAGCGCCTTTAGGTTTTACTTTTTTCTTTCTACGCCCCGCAGCCTAGTCGAGCGCCTCTTCGAGCCCTTGCTAACCACCAGCGCACCCTGATCACTTAATTTGTACATGTATATATATATCTACGCCAACGAAATAAAATCATCAATCACCGCTGCAGTGTTGTGATTAACACAACAACTCCAAGAAGCTGAGCCGAGCTATAAGAAATATATCCTTTTGTGTTAATTTAAATATTATATCTGTTTGTACAATGAAGTAAAGACCGCGCGGCGTAAGTAAAATTCTTCGATATATCGAAAACTTCGACTTATCGAAATTCGAATTGCTCGTTTAAAAGGTAGGCATTTCGTACACGCGCCGCTACTGTGAGATTTGCCGATCGGGTGCCGAGCAGCAGCAGCGCGACCCGAATTTTACTTACGCCGCGCGGTTGTATAGCTGATGAATTAATTCATTCCAATGCTGCAATCGACGAAAACTATTGTCAGTTCCACTTCTGATCTAAGCTAGAGGTTATCAAATAATTTTACAAATTTGATTCATTTTATCGTACATCTTGAACTACGTTTTCATAAAATATTTGGTCAAAAACGTAGATATTTGACTTAAACGTATGCTGAGCCTGCCTGCGTCACTTTTTCAGCACCATCTATCGGCAATGGCACAAACTTTACTGTTACAGGATGCTGTGCCTATCCGTGTTGCTTTCTCAATTTGAAAAACGTAAAAACTGATTTAATTAAGAGTAAGGCCACCTATTTATGGTGTGCTAAAAAGCTAGTTTGCATCTATGCCTCTTTTTATCCATTATGAGTACCTTTTTTTACCAAACTATTAAAATTGTTTCCTTTACTAACCACTAACGTCGCTGATGCTTACGCAATTTATAGAGTCGGTTTTACTATTTCGGCTAGTTATATGTTAAGTATCTAAATCATAAACAAAGGAATAACGATGTTTTTCCACATCCTTGTTTATCTTGTATGCGATACGGCGCGATATCGAATATGTACTTAATGTTCCAATATAGCAATGGAACAAAGTGCAAAAACGCTATTATCACGCAAAATCACGTCAACAGCGTCATTTCTGGTAAACACTTGCTACCCAAAATTTAAGATTCTTGTTTGTTGTAAGTATAGAGTTGAGGGTGGTTTTTGCAACCTGTATTTGTACATACACTGGGTGTATGTTTAGTGCTATGAGCTACGACGTAGTTTGCAAATGTGTTCAAACAAAGTACATCGTTCTGGAAACGGCTGCTATCAGTGAGAATTGTGCGTCTGGACATTCCAATAGACAAATCCCCCTTGGCGCCGGGGCCCCGCGCCCCCTCTAGGCAAACGGCCAAGTTTGCACAACTTCCATTATTAACGGACAAACGCACTTGAGATAATCACAAAGGCGATAGCGAAATGATGTCTATTTAGCGCCCCTCGACATGCCCCCGGCGTAGACATTTGTTAACTTGATTTCGATAATCCTTAATAAAAAATTCACCCCAGCATTATTTACATCCACTTTATAATTCCTGCTGAAAAATAATCGGGCAGCAACGTTGCTGGGCTTTGTTCGGCCCCGCTTTATCTCCGCTTTGTCAAGATACACGCAGGGGCGCTTGTTGGTAGCTTTTTAAGGGCACTTGGCGACCAAATCGAGCGGAAAACTTAAAAATTGCCCCGATTATTGATCGCGGCAAATCTCGCGTCTGAGCGGCTCGCAATAAAGCGCACTATAAAATTTCGGATGGCGACGTAAAAAATAAAATAAATTCGAATATCTTAAAGTCTGCAAACGGCGGCGCGTTTCCGGCCCCGACAAACCTTTCCAGCGACTTGGAAAGCGAAAGATCGGCTAATTAACCCCCGCGAGACGAGTGTCGCAATGGAAAATGTCCACAGCTTAGGGTTTCCCCCATGGTAAATTCGTCAAAACACTTATAACTAGAAGCAGGTCGTATACGTGGTGTTGGCCGTGGTTATGAAATCGTTATTTACGATACAAGTGCGTAAAGCTAGTCTTTAGTCACGAGTGGGGCAGAATTAAAACACGAGCGCAGCGAGTGTTTTAAGATCCGCGAGTGACTAAAGATGCTTTACGCATGTCTGTCGTACAATATTTGATCTACGATGGAATCTAGAAAACACGGTAAATATAAAAAATACTTTAAAAGTACATTAGGTTTGCTTTGATAAGAAAAACTTCACCGTAATTTTGCGTGGTTAACAATTTTAACCAACGTTTCTACTGACTACGTGACTAAGGAAGTCATTTTATTAAACAGTCGTTTTACAAACTTAAAACTGGCAACATAAAAATGAAAGTGCCATTTAGAGCAAAAATAACAAGCCGAACTAAATGTCGTCAAGTGCCCAAAAGCTAAGTTGACCTTTACTTCAATGAATGCCTTAGGAAACTATTCACATTTTCCTCCGCTCTATAAATATCTCGCTACTGCAAAGTTTGTTTAAAAACGAGTACTAGCCATTTCCAAAATTTATCTGGCGAACAAAGGGCGATGCCGCGACGGGGAGGAACCCCGATCGCAATAACGATAAAGACAACCGGAGTACTTCCATTTTCACTTCCTCGCGGGCTCGGATATTCTTTATTTGGAGCTAGCGGCGAATCCCACTCCTGTTCTGGTTGTAAATTCTATGGGCTTTCTCATTGCTGGCGAGATATGTCATAAAAACTCGGCGGAATAAAACTCTGCATAGCTGTGAATAGGACCCTTTCATTATTACTTCTCTCATTGAGCTGCTCTGAATACCTCGTCTTCCCCTGTCAGAGAAATCCCCAGGAACTCTTCTAGATTGAAGAAGGATATTTGTGCGCCTTTACGAGCCCCCAACGAACAAATATGCGCGCATCCATGCAGGGGCCGCGTGATGGAGCCCAAGGCCCTTGTTTTAAAAATTAATTAACGCGACGAGGACAAAGAAAGTGAGAACTTCAAGTCAGGATTAACCGCATCCAGGCAGCCCGCTAAAGGGATTAAACTTTTTGATGACTATTCTTAAACTGTTGAGATTTTCGCCCTTACAGAGGCTCCACAAGATTCAAATGTTTATTAGTTGCACTTTTAATAACCTGTACCCAATTTCCATACAAACGTATATTGCTGACAAATAATAGAAATTTCCATATCCAAAATTCCAGCAAATATTAACGCTATAAAGAAAGATCCAAAACAGCTAAGGTTGCTATGTTAAAAGTAAAAGTTGTGAGCATTTTGGCCAATTTTTAGTGCACTTTGAAAATTTCTATTTAGTACTTTGTTCTGCTCGAATTCCTCTACGGCCGTTTTCCACCTACAGGTATGAATTGTAATATTTTCATGTGGTTCAACAGAAAAAGAATGCGTTTGCAAGCATTTTTCAGTTCCCCCGGTTTCGCATCTATCTCCACCAAAGTGATCTTTGGGGTAACCTCCTAAGTGTTCCACATTTGTCTTATGGACCTGAAGAAGCCGTGTTGCACTCTAGTTTTTAGTTTAATTAATATCTGCACATTTATACGATTAGTTCTCACGTCGTACACCAAAATTTACGTTCTTCGTGCTGTTTAAAATTACATAACCACGTTTAATGCATATCTTTTATTTACAACATTAGCCTAACTTCAGTGCAACCGTGTTGAACGTGCAATAAACCCTTTGTCTAGGTTTCTGTGAGAAAATGTCCCGAGTAGTGTTATTAGTCACTCACGCACCCCAACTTAGCCTCGCGGATTGAACACAATATTGTAAATTAGTTTTTAAGCAAGACTCATTTAAGAAGCATGTAAACCATCAAACAGTTCAGACATCCCTATTAAGTGCTTTTTGTATATATGTACCTTTACTAATTCATTCGATATGCTTATTGTTAAATTGAAGCTTCAATCTTTTAAAAGTCTAATAATTCTAAGAAAACAAACATTGTGGCATACAAAGCCACACTGCATCAGCTACCAAAGGCGCTTGCTTCGGGATGTATTTAAGGGCACTGCGCCGCTGTTCAACCTAAGCTCTTGGATAACACAAGGTCAGTTTTGTTTTGTTTTACCGTCTGGCCTCTGTATGGCGCGGCTGAATTATTATCTTTGCTGCCTGCTCTTAGTTTAACAAATTATTTAATTTTAGATATCACTCACGCTTTTACGTGCCACTTTAATTAATTGTTGAATCTATTCGACTTGTATAATTTTCACAGTAGTACACGGACTAATATGATCGCAAAGCGTTGATTTTGTATACTTATAATGCTCTTCGTTGTCCAAGGGCCTTTGTGATAAGCGTCGTTTCCGCGAATTACGTTTAAGAACCTAGCATTTTGGAGTGGAGGAAGAAACTTTTCGCTTTTCGAACTCACGCGAACAATTAATTCATCCTTTTATTTGCTTATATATCCCCTCGTACTCAAACTCATGCTATGATTTTGTATTAACACCATTATTTTATTAATAATTTATTATTTAACTTTTGAATTACCATTTTTAGAATTTTCGAGACGGAGTTTAATGTTTATATTTATTAATAGTAACTTTTGGTTGACTTTGGAAAATGAGAAATTTAGTGTTATTAGTGTATCTAATGTCAATTTTTATATTAATCTTTTTAGCTGTGGTTGTCTTTAATTGCTCTTAATATAGGTATGCCTTGTGTTAACCGTCATCTTACTTTTATAGTGGTATCTGAGAGAATTTTTGTCTGCGTTTGGCTGTTTTTATTAAAGCCTTGATAATTGAATTTTACTTCTGGTATTCTTTTATACGATCTACCGATACTTTTTAGTTTTTACTTCTCTCCTCTCAGACTTTTACCCTTGACCAAAATAAGCATATTTTTACCCAACAGATGCAGGGTTAAAACCTTAAAAAATAAATGTATATTTTTGCTTTAGCTCAAGCTTGTTAGAGAAAAATAGTTTTTTGCTATAGGTTAAGCTTCTGACCTTCACGAAAATGTGTACATTTTTTATCCAATTGAGAGAGGGCGAGGAACAAATACAAGGTAATAGTATATTATTATATGAGCGATTATGACAGCCATTATTCACGAAGATGACATTTGCGCCACAAGCCGAAGGCGCGTGGCGCAAGTCATCTGAGTGAATAATGTACATAATCGCGAATATAATACGATATTTTATCTACTCCTATGCAATAGGAGCCTTGTGTTCATATTTCAGAATTATGACATTTGTGACAGCTGTTAACTTCAAAAGTGATTTAATAATAAGAATGAATTTTGTGATTGGCTACAACCTATTGAATAATGAAAATAGAATTTTCTGATTGGTTGCAATTTGCAAACTATTGAATAATGAAAATAGAATTTTATGTAACAAACGACTTCCGGGATTGGACCGTGTCATGATTGAGATCGAAGAACTCAACGTTTCGCCCACTTTCGTAAGGGGCTTCATCAGGAGGAAAAAAGCAAAAGAGCACGGTAACTCAACGTGTTAACCACGCCAGAGGCGAAACTCTTTGCAAAGGGAAGGGACAGAAGAGCACGGTAACTCAACGTGTTAACCACGTCAGAGGCGAAACTCGACTGACTATCGGAAGAAGAAAAGCGAGAATTTATAGGCAAGCGCTACGGCGCCGTAGCGCTACGGCGCTTGCCTATAAATTCTCGCTTTTCTTCTTCCGATAGTCAGTCGAGTTTCGCCTCTGACGTGGTTAACACGTTGAGTTACCGTGCTCTTCTGTCCCTTCCCTTTGCAAAGAGTTTCGCCTCTGGCGTGGTTAACACGTTGAGTTACCGTGCTCTTTTGCTTTTTTCCTCCTGATGAAGCCCCTTACGAAAGTGGGCGAAACGTTGAGTTCTTCGATCTCAATCATGACACGGTCCAATCCCGGAAGTCGTTTGTTACTTAATGACAATGGCCGTGAAAGCCTCAAAAATCATAGAATTTTATGATTGGCTGCAAACCGTGAATTATGAATCATAATTCATGGCCATTGTGCAGTAGAAGTAGATAAACATATTTTTTGTTTAGTATGTTAAAAAGTTCCACTTCCATTTGCGAGAGAAATTCCATGTAAAATCCTTTATAGACATAGAAGCTAATGAGAGATGGAGGCGCTTAACGGTAAGTCAAGTTTGGGCGCAACAGAAAAAAAACAATTGGAGCCGTTACAGTTGAAAACAATTGAAAGTGAAGACCAGCGAATCTAGTTTCTCAGTCGACTTTGGCAAGTTCCATATTTTGAACGCATTGTCAAGTTGTCAATAATCAGTGTTGTATAAGAAATCTTGTAATGTTAAATAAATACATATCAAAATACAAAATTAAAAGTTCAAAAGCATAAACTTAAGAGGCCTAAATGTGTACTAAAATCAAAGTTCATTCCATGAATATACTGTCTATCAGCGGGATTTGAATCGACATGGAGAGAATTCTGCATATTGTTCCGATTTAAAACTCTCGAGGAATATCAAATACATCGTCGCTCGAAGCAAAATCTCTCATAATTTAGAAATTCAACTTGAATATCTAATTTCAACATGTCTCGGTGGTTGACGTTTCAGTATGTTTGCTTAATGGAGGAATCTTTAATCGAACGATCTGTCACACAGAAATTACAGTAACAATACAGCGTTACATTTTCAAAAATAGCAGCAAGTTGTCTGTAAAATGTACAATAAAAGTTTAAACTTACAGCCTTTTCATATCAGATGAAAGATTTTGTAAACGTTAATAGGACACATTTTATCTGATACTTTTTCTTGCATCTTTACATACAATCACATTTGAGCAAAACTCTCGGATAACTGAGAAAAATAGAACGACATTTCTTTCGTTGTCAAATAGCAGTAACAATTAGTAACTAATTTATTGTCAGATTTTAGTGATTTGTTTAAAATATGTTTGTCGCACCTTAGGGTATCGTTAATCCGGCTCAAAAACCTAAACGGTAATAAAAAAATGAATAAATTAAAATTTTAAACATTTTAAAAATGCTTGTAAATGCCGTCTTATTTTTACACCTTGATATTATCAACTAGACAACACTCTAACAATGACCACAGGTTTATGGTTGGTTATCGTATCAGAAATCAAATCTCAGCATGTCATCTACATATACATCAATGACTCTTTCCAAATTTTTCGTTCGAAAAATTATCCGAGATGAAATAACGACATTCCCAGCTCGATACAAAAATATTCAACCCTCTACCTTGTGAAAACCTTAAGCTGACAGGAAAGCTCCAACCCGTTCAGAAACGCCCTGTACACAGAAGAGCAGAGCTACGGGCAGTCGCCCCTTATAATTTCAGTTGAGTGAATCAAAGTAGGCCTACCACAATGATAGAACTAGTGTTCTTCGGTTTCGAGTTGGCAGCTTGATGAATTACACAAGGGTGTCACACCCCAGATAGGGGGAAGCGAGGGTCCGTCTCTCTTTGCTCCCTACTTTCTAACCCGCTGATTGCTGCGGTGCGAGATTGATTTAATGTTGTTGCTCGCTGACCTATTTTTACCGCAGATTTCCTCCTTGCCGCTTCTTCATTTTCCTAATGGGGAGGAAATGCGGCGGCCGCGCCGGGGGCGGCGAGACAGTGGCGGGCGCGATGGGAAATAAATTTCAATTCCGCATGGTCGGCATTCCGATCGAATGGGGAGCAAGTGAGACATTGATCAAGCGCCACAAGATGTCAAATGCATTAATAAAGCGAGTCGTAAACATGTCTTCCAGAAAATGCGTCGACAGGAACATCTTTCGCGCGTCGATGCAGAGAGCAGCAAAATATATTTCCTGCGAATCAAATCTGAAAAGAACAAATCGAGCTGGAACTAGCGCAGTGAATGTGCTCAATAGAGCCGCCAAACCGCAGTTTGCATCCTAATGGTGCGAACGCACAGCATGGTATTTCAACTAACGCAGAATAGGCCGGAATAATGGTCCAAAGCAGTACTGCAGCTGACAAATAAATGACAAATCGATTCGAAAATAAGCAAATAGGCGTAATTAAATGTAAGCTCAATAGATAAGATGCTTATAGCATAATTAAAATCTGTTGATGGTATTATTTTTATTTATTTAAAATCCCAACATTTTATAATACAAATTAAAACCACAGAATCTAAGCTTGAGCGTGGCAGAAGAACTCAAGTTATATCGTGTGTAAAAAAACTCATTTAGGGCAGGCCTTGGAAAGAAAGGTAAAACATATAGTCATATATTAACTTAAGTCTGTAGGTGAATGTCAGATTGCATTTTGTTTATGAACACATCTGTCACTGTGGCAGGCAAAAGTTTACACTGCACGAAGTCTACTTGTATCAAGCAAAAACGAAAATAAGATGGCATTTACACAACAACGAGTGTATTACTCATAACCGGCAATAATATTGGTTTTTATTAAGTGTTTTGTATATTTTTAGGAAAATAGTTCAAAATCAAGATGTAATTTAGTTCTCACTGACTTATGGTAGTTCATTTGCTTCAATGTGTATGTATCAAGTTATGGCAAACTTCAATTTGATCATAGTATGCTGCGAATGAGTTTTTTCTTAAACACACGATATGTATATTATCCGTGACGCCTGCATACTCAGTTTTAGAAAATTTGCATAAAAAGTGTATTGCTTTAATAGGGAAAAGCCATTGGCTGCGTTGCCTGATACTACCACGAACTTCACACCATAAAATACTGAGCGAGTGCCATCATACAAATCGAACTACGCGAAGTGGCATGTTGCTTCCCGCGCCATTTCTCAAAAATCCTCTTCCCCAAACTAATAACGTCTCCATTTCTCGCACTCGAGCAAACAGCCCCCTGCTCGTAACGCAAAAAGCAAACAGCAACCGCCCAGAGTCGGGAGACACATGTAGCGCGCCTCCACACAAAGTAGCTGTTCAATACGCAATATCGCCGCATCGTTCTTCCTGCAAAGCAAATATTGCCTCTGACAATACTGCTTTGCCTAAACGACATCTTGGCGAAATAGAGCCGGTTGCACCTCCACGGCGAGCGGCCCCAGCGCCCAGGGCATGGAGCCAAAGACAGCAGGCCCTCATTTTAAACTGAAACAATGTTTGTACTAACCGCCGCTAAAGAAAACATTGGCTCAAATAACAGAACTCGAATTGCTTTGAATTATTCAAGGGCCTAACCTAGTGCGCTGCTCATGTCGGATCGGGACAGACTCCGAGGTCCTTACTGACCCAGAAGGAATCTATACTGGGGGTAAATTCATTTGGGAAAGAACCCTCATCATATTTCAATAGGTGCATATACCATGTAAGGAATTAAGAATCTTCAAATTCTTACTAACCCAGAACAGATCTATGACAGAGCAATGCAAGTTTTCATTGTAGTGAGAAATCTCTTCATTTTCCGACCAGTGGCGGCTCGCTATAAGGAGCAAAGGCTCTACCAGAACTTTTTTATTCTAAAAGAAACATTGAGTAATTTTTATTTCATGAATATGAATTATATGATAAGCGCTGCTTGATTTCACGGTCGCTGTGGTGCCAGATCGAAACGGTTCTTCAGTTTTTCAGACAGTTTACACACTACAGCGGGGGCCAGCAGCAAGAAGTAGGTCAAAAGAAAACGTCACTTTTAAGATTCAATGGGAGCCGCCTGGTTTTACGCTCAATCAGTCAGTCTCAGCTACCCCGGTCTGCAATAGAGCGTGTGTCGAATGTCTGGTTACCGATGCTTGCTTACTAATTTCGCACGTAGGTGTCTATATAAAAAAAGGCTGCGCGTAAAATGCCTGCATATTGTGTGTAATGATTCCCTGGATGAGACGTTGACGTTTTCGCAAAATAATTAGCGTTACTTAAATAACTACTACGCTATGATCTATTTTATTATATTCATAATTTATTGGTAAATTGTTTCACGGATCATAACTTGTGCCAGTCGATATGGGAACGATTTAAGCTCGAGATGTCGAAATCTGTGTTTGTGAGGGGGTGAAAAATGCGCTTTACGCTCGGCGATTGGCTTTAACATCAAAATTCTCCACGAGCCGCCACTGATACCGATAGGTTGATATTCTATATAATACATTAAATGTGTCAAATCTTTACTGATCCTGAAGGTATCATTCTGGTGAAAACCTCCTCATAAGCGCCGACAGGTGCATGTTTATGTCATACCTACATTACTCAGCCTAAAGTGATCTATGGTGGGGCTAAACGTAAGATTTCATTTTGGTGTGAACCCTTTTCATATACCAACAGGTACCATCGGGACATAGAAAAATGAAGGACTTTAATAATTTTCAAAAATAAAATTTGTATTCCCTTTTTCAAGTTGAAATGTTAGATGTTTCGATCAAACTCATTTATTAGTATCAAAATCACAGCATTAAAACATCTCATAAAATGTAAACAGGAATCGTTCACTCTGCAATGTTCCCGATGATACATATTCTCCATAGTACAAGACCTTCAAGTTGTTACTGATACAGAATGGATCAAGCTATGGTAGAACTAAATATAACTTTTTATTTTCGTGTTTTTATATTCCCATAGGGGCGGCATTTTACATAAAATAAATTAAGTGTGCATTCTGGTAAGAATCCTCTTAACATTGCAATATGTACATATTCCATGTAATAAATTTAGAACTTCAAATTCTTACTGGCCCAGATCTGTTGTGGAGCTAAATGTAAGTTTTCATTCTGTTGAGAACCCTATTCACATTTGGATGGACGCATTTTCCATGTAATAAATTAGAAACTACTTTACTGACCCACAAAAAATATATGTTGGGGCTAAATTAAGTTTTCATTCTGTTGAGAACCTTCTTCATATTTCGATAGGTGCGCAGTCCATATAACACATTAAGAACTCCAAATTATAATTAACCCCGAATGGATCTACGTAAGTTTTCATTCTCCGGAATCCTCATCATATTTCAATCTGTAATAAATGTTGAACTTCAAATTCTTACTGCCTCAGAAAGGATCGACCTTTAGTAAAGGTATTCATCCTTGTGAGAATTCTCTTTATATTTCGGTAGGTACATACCCCATACAATAAGTTAGGAACTTCCATGATGACAGAAAGGATCTACAGTGGGGAAAATGTAAGTTTTCATTCTGCGGAGAACCCTCTTCATATTTCAGTAGGTAATTCATTTATCACCTTCAGTTCTTATTGACCCAGAATGGATCGATCTATGCTGGAGCTACACGTAAAGTTCTCTTTCTGGTAAGAAGAACCCTCTTCCAACTTCAATAGGTGCATATTCCATGTAATGAGTTTAGAATGACAATCCTCTTCACACTTCGATAGATGCATTTTCCATGTAATTAGGAACTTCCTTACTGATTCTGAAAGAATCTATGATGAAGTTAAATTGTGGAGAACCCTCTTCATATTTTGATACCTAGGTGCTTATTCATATAATGCATGAAGAACTTTTAATTCTTACCAACTTGAATAGATCGATCTATGGTGGAGCTACACTTCAAATGTTGATTCTGGTAAAAATCCTCTTCCCACTTCAATAAGTGCATATTCCATGTAATAAGTTTACAATGAGAAACCCCTTCACATTTCTATAGGTGCATTTTCCATGTAATAAACTAGAAACTTCCTTATGATGGAGTTAAATGTTAATATTTCATTCTGGTGAGAACCCTCTTCACACTTCGATACTCGCATGTAATAAATTAGACTCTTCCTTAATGATCCAGAAAAAATCTATGGTTGGGTTAAACGGAGTTTTCATTATGGTGAGAGCCCTCTTCATATTTTGATAGGTATTTATTCATGTAATAGGTACATGAAGAACTTTTAATTCTTACTAACTTGAATGGATCGATCGATCTATGGTGGAGCTACACGTAAAGTTTTTATTCTCGTGAAATCCTTCTTCATATTCGATATGTAATAAATTTAGGACTTACAATTCTTACTGACCAAAAATATATCTATGGTGGGGCTCAATCTAAGTTTTCATACCGGTCAGAACCATCTTCACATTTCAATATGTAATAAATTAAAACTTCAAATTCTTCCTAGCCCAGAATGGGTCGATCTATGGTGGAGCTAAATTAAGTTTTCATTTTTGTAAGAACACTCTTATAGTTAATTTTGCAGGACAAACGTGTCAGACAAAAGTATATTTGGACTAAACAGAAAACCCCTGACATCTCAAAAATATCTATTTTGAGGATTCATGTTTAAGACCTGATCTATTTTTTACTGCACTTTTTTTAATGCCCTGTATGAAAAAATGAACTGCTACAAATGCAGATGCTTATTGTAACTGAGCCACATCATCTCCCATGTAGCGTTTACCAAGCTTATGTTGCAATTCAAACTACTAAAAAATATACGAGGCTGACGATTCGCAGATTTATTTTTCTTTTCATGCTGCAAACACAAATTTAGCATTTATTAATAAAGATTTGGAACGTCTCTCTATCATTTCTCAACAGCATTCATTAAAGCTTAATGCTAATAAATCGTCTGTAATATATTTTGGAAAGAAAAACGATATTGAATTTGCGAAACTTCATGTACAAGTCAAAATTATCGACAATTTATTACCAGTTGTTGAAACTAGAAAAAACTTGGGATTAATTTTGGATTCCTCGTTACGTTTTAAGCAACATGTCTCTAAATGTTTGCAGAAAGCTTATTGCAATCTGCGATCTATATACCAAAACCGACATGTTTTGAGCACCGGGGTAAAGGCTACATTATGCCGTAGTTTGGTTTTATCACAGATGGACTATTGCGACGTAGTATACGATTCATGTCTTGATTATCAGGATAAAGTTAGGATTCAAAAACTACAGAATGCCTGTTTGCGACTTATTTATGGTATACGTAAATATGACAGGATAACTTACAAACTTAAAGATGCTGGGTGGTTAAATATGATCAACAGGCGACTCTTTCATCGCTCCGCCTTGTATTATAAAATTCTGCTATTTTAAGACTCCACCGTACTTATATAACAAAATCTCATTTCGTACAGATGTGCATAATTTGAATTTGAGGTTTAGGGGTAATATCACTGTTCCATTACGTTACAGTGAATTTGGAAAACGACGTTATCTATATAACATTGCGAAATGGTTTGGTGACTTGCCCGTACACCTCAAAGTACAAACACTATCTTTATCCTCGTTTAGGTGCCAGCTTAGTAAAACACTTCATTCAAGACAAATTTAACGTGTTCCCCTATTTTATTTTATTTTACTTTATTTTGTTTTTAATGCGTTGTGGTTTTCGGGCAACAGTGAAGGCAAAGCCAGACTATATTTTTAGTATTGTGCGTTTTTGTTGTTTTTGCAACGTAGGGTTAGGTGGAAGCACAGCTCACTGCTTCTGCTTTGAGCTCAATCTCGCCCTCCATATATTTTTTCTTTCTTATTAATGATTGAATATAGGTGTTTTTTTTTCTTTTTATGTAAATTGTGATCCACTGAGATATGTGTAAATAAAGACCATATTATTATTATTATTAAGTCGTAATCGATAGAGAACTTCAGTCAGAATAAAACTAAATTTCAGAATTGAAAAAAAATAAGTGCCTAGCGAAAGTTTTTGCCTTCTCATTTAAAACATTGTACATTAACCAGTCAACTATAATTCTGATAATTTTGTGAAAAGAATCATTCAAATAGGTGCTAGAATTTTACAACTGAAGGAATTAGTATATTTAAGATAGTATAAACCTGACATCTCCGAATCAAATTAACTTAGAAATTCATTTATGAAGGCCTCGAACGTTCGAAATTTCTCCAACGCTGCAAAACGTGAGTTCTTTATTGATTCGAATCCGAGTTTAACTGTGATGGATAGTCAGCTCTGATGTTTTGCCCTTGTAGTCTGTTGTCGGTAGAACGGGGGCGCAACGGTGGAGCAGACTCCCTTCCTGGAAGCAGGCAGCCGCCTACGGTTGACTTAAAAAGTTAGAAATTCCCTTTAAACGGGCTCGCCCAAAGAAATCCCGACGTAACACAAAAACAAACGAAAAATGGATACTATCAAATACCCCCGTACAAAGAGCTCGAGGTTCGTTATCTGCAACATAAATGTATACTCGCCCACGCCAAATAAACCGCTTTGGTTGAAAGGGCGAGTTTACGGCCCGCGCCCTCGCCGAAAAAACAGTCATCGAGTACGCCTAATGCCCGCTTCCTCCGGCTTCGGAAGACGTTTTTTCCGTTTGTCGCCCGGCTGGAGCGCCGCCGCCCCTGCGCGCCCCGCCGCCGCCCAAAGACAAAGGGACGGCGCCTGTGCGCAGGCCCGCACCCCGTTATCGCAGTGCGGTGTCCGGCTAGCCGGAACCCAGACGGGGAATCCGACGTCTCTAACACCCCGACACTTACCCCTTCACAGCCCCCACGCCGTCGCCCTACGCATTACTCTCCCTTTAGCGCCCCTTTCACTTTCTTCCCCGCGCCCGGCCGAATTCAGGGCAAACACGCGCTCTCAATGATTTTAACCCGAGATGCCCCATTGCGATTCATGTAGGGTAGGTGTTAAAATAAAATGCTCGGCTTCGGCAGGCCCCCGCATACGCAAAGCGGCTTTTAACACGTTGCCTGACTGTTCAAACAATTGAAGACCGGTCACGCCGCCCCCGCCATTAGGGCGCCGGGAAAACAAACTCGTAAAACAATCGGGATTCCTAAGCGCCGTGGAAAAAATTAATGGCCGATAGTAATGATGCCCTTTATGGGCCATCCGCAAATTGATTCGCCGCCGCCCCGCCGGCTGCAAAATACGATACGTGCGCGAGTTTTGATTTCCCGCGCTGGGGGAGAATCAAATTCTCGCCACGTCCCCAGCCGAATTGTCTTATGGAGCGAATTTCGTTAACGGGAAACAGTTAAGGCTTTCGCTATCGCTTCTTCGCCCTTCTCCTACATTTATCCTTTTTCCATCGGCGGGAGCGGCGGCGACGTGTTGCAGTTCGCGGATCTCGTTTACATATGTCCTTGGACTTGAAGCCAGCGAGCAGTACTAAAATTACTTCTAATGAAGCTCATTTAGGCGAAGTGGAGCAGTTTATGCTCTTTGCTATTCTGGATGTTTTGGGGACCAATTTCTTGAAGAGCATCATCGCATTGCCCTTTTTCGCCGTATCGACCCTTGTACAAGTTTTAACAATTACAGGCAAATAACTAAGGGCATCTAACAAAACACAAATATTTCCAAATAGTGGAACAAGTAAAAAATAAGTGGAATAGTAATTTTGAAGAACTGTTAACAGAAAAGAAGCGGTAATTAATCGAATGGTGAAGATTATATACGCCACATGGAAAGCTAAACTTAACTATTGATTCGGGAAAGGGAAGATATAACATCGACAAAGTTGCGGGATATATCTATGGTCTATGGTTTAAGAAGGAAGATATTCCTGACAAATGGAGGACATCCGTGCTTACGACATTCGTCGGATATTTCAAAAAAATATTTTCGAGTCCCTGGATAATAATTTAGAAATTTATAACAATCTTTAGATTTCTTAGAAATTTTTGAGTAATCATGAATAGATCTTTGATCACCCCTCAATAATAATTAAAAATTCTCGATTATCTTTAGAAGTTTCTAATCTTAGTATTTTTAAGAAATATTTATGTAGTTAATGTCTAAAATCCGAATACATATTTTTTTATAAATCTCTTATCATTTTTCAAATCCTTCATGGTATTCTGAAATCTACGGTAATCTTTGACAATTTCCACTGATCTTTAGAAATGTAATCTTTGGAAATCGTAGGGAATGTTTGAAAAGTTATGATTATCTTTAGAAACTATTAAAAATCTTTGAAAATATGTTGGTAATCTTTGGGAGTTTATAGTAATTCGAAGATCTTTAAGGCTATCAGCAAGTCTTGGGAACTCTCTTGAAAATCTTTGTTGTCCTAGAAAACATCAATCAAACTATGATAATTTATAATGCTCATTTTTGAAAATTCCTTACACTTACACAAGTATAGAAAAGAAATTGTTATTGTCAACATGGCAATCTTAAAATTTTTTTAGAAATCTTTGCAAGCTTACATTTTTCAGATTTAAAAAAATCTTTAGAAATATTTGAATGCTTTTGATAATCATCAGATCTGTTAGAAATCTTTGAAATTCCATGCTAATATCTGAAAACTTCGAATCTTTGGAAACCGGTTAATCCCTGAATATCGCTAAAATCTGCCAAAAATGGCTCTTTGGAAGTGTACGATTGTGTAAAGACGTTAAAAAAATTTTTTTTTAATAATCTTTAATAACCTCTCGATAATAATTGAAAACCGTCAATGATCTTTAGAAATCTCTAGTCTTTTGATATCCATGGTAATCTCAACTAATCTTTTGATATTTTTTGTAATCTTCAGATCTCTTAATGGTAAGACATTTTAGGCAAGGTTTGAAAAGGTATGGTTATCTTTAGAAACTATTAAAAATCTTTGAAAATATGTTGGTAATATTTGGGAGTTTATAGTAATTTTAATATCTTTAAAGCTATCAGCAAGTCCTGGGACCTCTCTTGAAAATCTTTTGTTCCCGTAGAAAATGTCAATCTAACTATGATAATTTATAATGCTCAATTTTGAAAATTCCTTACACTTATACTTAAGTATAGAAAAAGAAATCGTTATAAAGCTTTAGAAATCCATGGAAGTCTTTAAAAATCTTTAGAAATCTTTGCAAGCTTACATTTTTCAGATTTAAAAAAATCTTTAGAAATATTTGAATGTTTTTTTATAATCATTAAATCTGTTAGAAATCTTTGAAATTCCATACTAATATCTGAAAACGTCGAATCTTTGGAAACCGGTTAATCCCTGAATATCGCTAAAATCTGCCAAAAATCTCTCTTTGGAAGTGTAGGATAATGTAACGATTTAAAAAATATATATTTTTTAATAATCTTTAATGACTTAAGAGATAGAGTAACAAGGTCGACACACACCAAGACACACACCTAACACACAATGGTTGCTACGCAAGCACGAAGAGAGCGCTCCAACTTTGTATCTCGTAACTCGGGGCAGGTTGGGCACTACACCGCCAGATGCTAGTGTACAAAGCACCAGCCTCTACACCGCTAAGGTAACAAGAGGTTAACGATTATACATACATACATATATATAATAATCTTTAATAGGTCTTTAATAATCTCTCGATAATAATTGAAAACCGTCAATGATCTTTAGAATTCTCTAATAGTCTTTTGATATCCATGGCAATCCCAACTAATTTTTTGATATTTTTTGTAATCTTCAGATCTCTTAATCGTTAGACATTTTAGGCAAGGTTTGAAAAGCTATGATTATCTTTAGAAACTATTAAATATGTTTAAATATATGTTGGTAATCTTTGGCAGTTTATAGTAATTTTAAGATATTTAAAGCTATCAGCAAGTCTTGGTAAATCTTTTAAAAATCTTTTGTTCCCGTAGAAAATTTCAATCCAACTATGATAATTTATAATGGTCAATTTTGAAAATTCCTTACACTTCTACTTAAGTATAGAAAAAGAAATCGTTATGAAGCTTTAGAAATCCATGGCAATCTTAAAAATTCTAATACAATCTTTAAAAATCTTTAGAAATCTCTGTATACTTACATTTTTCAGATTTAAAAAATCTAGATATATGTGAATGTTTTTGATAATCATCAGATCTGTTAGAAATCTTTGAAATTCCATGCTAATATCTGAAAATGTCGAATCTTTGGAAAGCTGTTAATCTCTGAATATCGCTAAAATCTGCCAAAATCTCTCTTTGGAAATGTACGATAATCTAAAGATTAAAAAAATTTTTTTTAGTAATCTTCAATAGGTCTTTGATAATCTCCCGATAATAATTGAAAACCGTCAATGATCTTTAGAAATCTAATATTTGGATATTTTTTGTAAAATCTTTAGATCTCTTAATCGTAAGACATTTTAGGCAATGTTTGAAAAGCCATGATTATCTTTAGAATAGGGATGTCGGCGGGTACCCGGGTCGACCCGGGTAATAGTCAACCCGGGTATATTTTCTGGGCCCGAGTACCCGACTAATAAATTATGTAATTTCTAGAAAGTCAGCCTTTTTCGGAGATGATAAAAATTTAAAAACAATAGGAATAACATTTAGAAAAACATAAACATGCAGTAATAACCAGAATCACCCCATCCCATACCACATAATGTTTCTTGTTTCATATAATAAATCCGCTTCACGGAAATATTCAACCCGTCAATAGTACCATTAAATCGCGTCAGTATGGGATGAAGTAACATAAACATCCTGATGATTTTGATGTTGCTACGAATTTCGGATAAAAAGTCACGTAGGTACTTGAATTTGACTTGGTGTGTGAAAATATTTACAAATAACAGACGACTTGCAGTTTTAATTGGGGAGTAGGTACTATTTCAATTTAGTTCAGTTTAAAACTCGCGGCTTAAAGAAAGAAATGGTAGCTGTTCTGATGTACGCTAACATTTTTGTTAGATATTTCGGGTACCCGAGGGTACCCGAGGGTACCCGAGTACTGTGTTCGGGTACCCGGGTTTGACTTTAGACCGGGTACGACATTCCTACTTTAGAAACTATTAAAAATCTTTGAAAATATGTTGGTAATCTTTGGGAGTTTATAGTAATTTTAATATCTTTAAAGCTATCAGCAAGTCTTGGGAACTCTCTTGAAAATCTTTGTTCCTGTAGAAAATGTCGAACCAACTATGATAATTTATAATGCTCAATTTTGAAAATTCCTTACACTTATACTTAAGTATAGAAAAGAAATCGTTATGAAGTTTTAGAAATCCAAGGCAATCTTAAAAATTCTAATGAAATCTTTAAAAAAATTTAGAAATCTTCGAAAACTTACATTTTTCAGATTTAAAAAATCTTTAGAAATATTTGAATGTTTTTGATAATCATCAGACCTGTTCAAAATCTTTGGAAACATATTAATCTCTGAATATCGCTAAATTCTGCCAAAAATCTCTCCTTGGAAGTATAGGGTAATCTAAAATTTAAAATTTATATACCGGATGCTGACTTGCGGGATGCACCATAGGGATTTGCATAGTAAATTCTTTATATTAAATTATTTGCTCAACTAATTATTTTAGAGCTAAATTGTAAAGATATTTTTTGTAGAGAAACAAACACTGCATCCATTCATACTGTTGCTATCAATTTTTCATTTTCCGGAACCGAAGGAATGCAAAAAATCAAACTAGCATTTTTACAAAAATCAGTGATGCCATGGTATTATTGAAACAAGCCAATGCCAACGCACGTGCGTGCGGAGCGACAAGATGTGTTGTTTGTTTGTCATTGATGTTTGACGTTTTTCTAAGGTACCTGGACCTTGTCCATAACAAAAATGGTTTTATAGTGGACGTTCGTTAAGTAAGCTCTTTGTTTATTGTAATAATCCGTATCGGCAAATTCCAAACAGTACAACTATTAATCGGCTGATAAATTAAGTTTAAAACTACAGGCACGTTATCAAATAATAATTGTCGGTACAATAATGAGGTTCATAACTTTACACCAAAACGAGAAAAACGACAATACATTCAATCTTTTGACGGCAGTGACTGGATGATCGCCCCGCACGCACTTGCGTTGGCATTGGCTTGTTTCAATAATTCCATGGCATCACTGATTTTTGTAAAAATGCAAGTTTAATTTTTTGCATTCCTTCGGTTCCGGAAAATGAAAAATTGATAGCAACAGTATGAATAGATGCATTATTTTTTTCTCTACAAAAAATTTATTTACACCTTTGCTCTAAAATAATTAGGGGAGCAAATAATTGAACATAAAGAATTTACTATGCAAATTCCTATGGTGCGTCGCCTAAGTCAGCACCCGGTATATGTTAGTAATCTTTAATAGGTCTTTGGTAATCTCTCTATAATAATTGAAAATCGTCAATGATCTTACATTTTCCAGATTTAAAAAATCTTTAGAAATATTTGAATGTTTTTGATAATCAGCAAATCTGTTCGAAATTATTTGAAATTCCATGCTAATATCTGAAAATTCCAAATCTTTGGAAACCTGTTAATCTCTGAATATCGCTAAAATCTGCCAAAGATCTCTCTTTTGAAGTGTACGGTAATCTAAATTTTAAAATTTATACATATGTTAGTAATCTTTAACAGGTCTTTGGTAATCTAATAGCTTTTTGATATCCATGGTACTTTCGATTAATCTTTTGATAATTTTTGTAATCTTCAGAACTCTTAACCGTAAGACATTTTAGGCAATCTTTGAAACACTACGATTAACACTATAAATTTAATATGTTGGTTAATCTATGAAAGTTTATGATGTTAAGATCTCCAGAAATGTCAGTAAGTCTTGGGAACTCCCTTAATAATAATTGGAAATCTCTGTTGCCCTAGCAAATGTCTATCAATCTATGGCATTGATGATTACATGGATAACACAAGATGTGGAAAGGAGGCAACTAACTTGGTTTGGACATATGAAAAGGATTGGGACAAAGCAGATGGCTGCAAAGAGTTTTAGAGTGTTTACTATCAGGGTGGCACAATTTTCAAACGTGCTGGAAGATGTTCAAAACAATCCATAGGAATCAACAGAAACGAATGTCGATGGAAAGCTCCCGTCACATCTACGTTTTGCCGACAATGTATTTCTGTTTGCGAAAACACTCGAAATGCTGCAAGGAATTACATCTCAACTGAAGAATGCCTGCCAGAAAATCGAACTCAAGATGAATATCGACAAAACCAAAGTTACTTAGATGCTGCATCTCCTGTAACATTAGATAGTTCTCCATTGGAGACTGTTGATAAATACATTTCTCTAGGGCAGGTCATTTCGTTAAACAATATGCAAACCGCAGAAATTAAAAGGCTTATTCAGATGGGGTGGGCGACTTTTGCAAACCTAAGGTAAATCCTGTTCCAAATTTTTAACCAGTGTACATTACCAACACTGACTTACGGTTGCGAGACATGGATCTTCACGAATACAGACGTTGAAAGTATGTCAGAGAGGAATTGAAAAGCAATTGTTAGGAGTATCGCTCCGTGATCATATGCGAAACGTGGAGTGTCGTGGAGATCAGAGAAGGAACAAAAGTGGCGGATGTTGGTCAACGGATATCCAAACTTAAATTGCAATGGGCAGGTCACATGAGACGTCCTGATAACCGATGGAGCAAAAAGATTTTGGCGTGGTGGCCTAAGACCAGCAAAATGAAACAAGCAAGACCTAAGGCTCGCTGGTCTGATGATATAAAGGCGATTGCGAACAGCACATGGAGTACAGATGTTCAAGAAAGAACACGTTGGAGAATCGAAAGGGAGGCCGCCTATGTGGGACCAATGAAGGCTGACGACGACGACGATGATGAAGAGAGAGAAACCACGAAAAAGTTGGAAGGGATGCATCACGGCGGTGATTTTCATAAATAAACCACGACTTTTTTTGCCTTGGTGGTAACTTTCGTCTTCGTAATTTCTTGATGATGCGTATCTTGTCTTCTTTCACAAGAACATTGCAACTAGTCGTGATTGGATGACCAACAACTCTGCTCTGTTCTTTTCGATCAAAATACATTAAACTAAAAAGATTCTGCTGATGTACCTTAACAAACTAAAAAAATTCATTCTGCTGATGTACCGTAACAGTTAAACCGTGGCACACGAATTCCACGTACTTCATGGTTTACATGAGAATGTAGTCTACTACTGTTTGAAGATTGTATAAACATTCTCTCTTCATTAGGTATGATTCTGCCATGTCACACTTTCTCTCAAAAGCCTGTGCTGGGTGAAAGATTTTTTTAATCTTCATACGCCCCTTCGACAATATCAGTGATCCCATCCTTACACTTAATGTTTGTAACGTTCCTTGCTTTGATGATTGTAGACAACACCAAAGCCAAGTCGGGCATATTTCATGATTGTTCGAAACCACTATATAATGACGATATTCTCACCAATAACATTTAAATGTGGAGGAGCCTACCATGCTGATAAAAAATTGCGTTTTTCTTATCCATAAATCGATTCCAAAATCCAATGAGACCATCAACGACGAATAGCCAGAAGGACGGACACGTTTTTGTGAGAGGGTGACAACTCCGATAGAATAAAGAGTGCAGAGTAGAGAAAGTGGAAGAGGAGACCTTATTCACTCTATACTTTGCGGACGATCACATAGTCATGACGGAAGATGATGACAAGTTTGGTAATATAGTAAGAAAAGACGACAACAGAGTAGTGGAAAGCTACGGCTGATTAGGGAGATAAGAAACATGAATAACACAAGATGTGGAAGGAGGCAACTAACCGGGTTTAGAGATGCGAAAATTACTTAACTAAACAGATGGTCGCAAAGGGTTTTCGAGTAAAGGGATACCACGAAGAAGTTGGATGGGCGACACGGCGACACCACGGCGGTGATTTTCATAAATAAGCCACGATTTTTTGCTTTGGTGGTAATTTCTCGTCTTCTTTCATAAGAACATTGCAACTAGTCGCGATTGGATGACTAACAAATCTGCTCTGTTCTTCTCAATCTAAATACATTAAACCAAAAGATTCTTTCTGTTGATCTTCCTTAACCCTTAAACCGTGGAACACTAATTCCACGTACTGCACGGTTGATATGAGAATGGAGTCTGCTACTACTGGAAGATTAGATGTCGAGTTTCAAAATGTTCACAAATTGTATAAAGCATCTTGTCTGGATTAAGTATTATTCTGCCATACCATACTTTCTCTCAAAAGCCTGTGCTGGTTATAATTTTTTTTTCAAACGCCTCTTCAATAATAGCAGTAATGTCACACGTAGGCTACACTTAATTTTTGTTTGTTACTTCGGTTATCCTAGACAACACCAAAGCCAAGTCGAGCGTATTTATATGTATCTACATTGACGATATTCTCATCAATAACATCCAAATGTGGGGGAACCCACCACGTTTATAAAAAAGAGTTTTTTCTTATCCATGTTCTTCCACTCTGTTCAGTTTCACGTCGTTGCGGAATTTAAGATTATACTTCGTATCCCGGGCTTGGAAACTAATTTGAACAACAGCAAGACATTACGGGATAATTGCCGAACTTTTCCCAGCTCTTCCACGTCGATCAAAGCCAATTCCGGAGAAGCCTGTGCACAACTAATCCGTTTATTTATTTATAAGCATTTGCCCAGCAGATTTACGCGCGTCTGCGGCACGGAGCCCACACGGCTGTTTTATTGCATGTACTTGTCCAATAGCTATCTTCAGATGTTCTGCGAGATATTGTCAGCGGACAACCCATCTACATAAATAAATGTTTGTTCAATGCCGTTAATAATGCTATAAATTGCTTAAAGGCCGTGTTTAGATATTACGAATCGATAGCAGCTGCTTTATTTACTTGCGCTTGTAGAAAATACATCACTCTTGTTCTTGGACCACAAGGCGGGAAGCTATTTTTATCGGTGGAACATCATGAGGCTTCAAAACTCTTTATGTTCATCTTTACGATAGATTATTTAAATCTAACAAAGCACCTGTGAAAGGGCATCATTTAAAATCAATGTGGCTCTTCTACGAGGTAAACTAACAAGACTACACACAAACGTATACCTTGAAATTTAAATGAAATTGATTCAATCTAAAATCCAAAAATCCCACATTTTCGATTCCTCCAGCATCTCTGCTCTCTAACGTGAGCCTGAAACCCGCACATACCTTAAATGCGTCAGAGCCCAGGCACTAGGCCAGACCTCGCCAGAGACAGAGACTGGATCGATCCTGGAACAAGGGTTGGGGATGACGGATAAAGGGTATTTGGGGCACAGGGGGCGCGCGGCGCGGGGGGACGCCGCCCCTGGGCACAATCCATTCATAGTACGGGATAACAACCAAAGTCAAGGAAGAACTAAAAGTTGGCGACGACACGTTCTGCCATTTACTGAATTAGGGGCGTCCTTTGTTCGCTTTTTGGAAACGGGGTTCGCAAGGGCGAGGCGTTGCGCTAATGCCGGCATGTCAAGAGTGCTTCGCAACTCTTCTTTCGGATTAATTTTGGGGGAAATCGTAATTTGATTACGCGGCTCCTGCCCGCGGAAATGCAGCCTGCCGAAAATACTAATTAATTAGGCTACTAATGGTCGTGTAAGCGCTAAGTTAATCAACGGGAAACATTAGACACGTCGAAGCACCGCGATACTAATGAGTGTGACATAAATGAACATCCTATCGCATGCGGAACTTTGAAGTTTTAATGGCAACAGAACACAAGTCCGGAATTTGGGGTTAATCTCCATTCCAGCGACCTTTCCCTGCAGCTAGGTTAATTTATACAATATTAATTTAAAATATTAGCAGACGAAACTGACTTTCGATTAGCATCGAGCTTAAACACTACAAGAAAAATAACAAAAACAGCAACATCTTTAACAGGATTCTTAAAATAGAAAATCAGCGCTGCAGTTGATTTCAAACTAGTTATCGCCCGATGCAAATCCATGAAATTAAGGCTAATGCATAAATCAAATCCCTAGCCATAACATCATTTTCGAGAATATTCCAAATAGCAATTAAAATTCTAATCTAAAAATAGTATCGAAATACTAAACACAATCCACAAATCTAGTAGTAAAATTTTAAATGTTACAATTATAATGTGGAAAAGCACGGTAAATGCTTAGTACTTGTACATACAACCAAATTTCAATTATATATAATGTGAACTACCCATTGCTGAATGACGTAGTCATCAGTTGCAGCTACGTACATGATAGGGTTAGTATTGATATCAATTTGACATTTTCACAATGAGTTTTTGAAAGCGAAGTTACGATACACAGATGGTATTACAAAAGTCTCCAATTCATATTTAGCAACTCATGTAATAGCAACACGACGGTGCACGGGTTTATCATATAAACCAAGTGAGTGTATGGAGGTATTAGACTATTATCATTGAAGACACAATAAACAGCTGATGCAGTGTTCCATATACTCGAATAATTGCTTCGAAGAGCTATCAATACCTCCAATAAAATAGATTACCATAATTCAAAGTAAGTTCCTCTATGATTCACTTTTATTTGTAGATGCCAGGCTTGCATTGAAGGTTAAAGAACGAAGTATAATTATTGGATTTTTCAATGATAACCTGATATTGAACTTAATGTTCCCTGAAGTTTTCTATTAAACATAGAAACTTCGCGTTAAAACTACGACTGCCATGATAAAACTCGTGGAGGAATAATAAATAATATAACAAAGTTCCCAAAAATTTGGTAATCTTCAGCTCTTTGTAATCTTTGGAAATTTCAGGCGATGTTTGAAAAGCTACGATTATCTTTTGGGATCTTTAGATATTCCTATAAATCTTTGACAGATTACGGTAAACTTGAAGACCTTTACAAATCTCTTTGTAATCTATAGGAAAAAATCTTTGAAACTCTTCTAATAATAACATTGGAAACCTTTGCATACTTTTACAAATCTAGTGCAATCTTTGGAAACATCCATTAATTTGTAAGAATTTTTGTTAACTTTCTGATCTCTGTAGTCTTAGAGAATTTTTGATGTGTAAAAAGCTACGATTACCTTTAGATATTGCTAGAGATTATTAAAATATGTTGGAAACCGTTTTTAAATATTTTTATAGATCTCTTAAAAACTTGTGAAATTTTACATAGAAAACCTTGTAAGCAATTTCAATAAATCTTCGCAACTCTTCTAATAATAATTGGAAACCTTTAGACACCTATAGTACTCCTTTTAAATCTATAATAAATCTTCGGATTCCTGATCTTCAGATCTCTATAATCGTTGGAAATCTTAGGTAATGTCTGAAAAGCTATGATTCGAACTATGATCATCTGTAACGTTCTCTTAAAATTTTTGAAAATCCCTTCCTAATTTAGTATACAAATCGCTGGAAAGCTGGAAATTCCAGACAACTTTAGAAGTTCTAAGGCAATTTTAAAAATCCCTTGTAATTATTGCAACTTACAATATGCTCCGGTTATTTTTAAAAATATTTAGAAATGCCTGAATAATATTTCGAACTTTATGATAATCTTCAGAACTATTAGAAACCTTGGAAATTCTATAATCTTTTGAAATCTATGTTAACCTTTAAATATTGCTAACATATCTTCGAAAAATATCTGTAATCTTTACAAATTTACGATTTCTAAAAATATGTTGAGTAAACTTCATCGTTCAATAATAATTGAAAATACTCAAATGTAATTTAGATATCGCTAGAAATCTTTAAAAATATTTGGAAACCTTTGACAGATTATGGTTAAGCTTAAGATTTTTAAAGATCTTTACAAATATCTTAATAATATATAGCAACATTTCAAAAAATCTTTAAAACTTCCACCTTATAATAATATTGGAAACATCTGCTGACTTTTAGAAATATATAGTAATCTTTGGAAACATCCATTAATTTGTGGGAATTTAGAAATGTTTGGAAATCTTCAGATCCTTGGAAATCTTAGGTGATGGTTGAAAAGCTACGATTATCTTTTAATACCCCAAAAAATCTTTGAAATATGATGGAAGGTTAAAGTAATCTTGAGATTTTTTCAAATATCGCTTCCAAAAATCTTACTAACTCTCTAAATACTTTGAAACCTATGTTGACAGTCGTTTGAAATCCATAGTAAAGTTTTAGAAATTTCCACTAACCTTAAGGAATTTATGGTAATCTGCAGATCTGTAATCGTTGCAAATCCTAGACAATGTCTGAAAAGCTATTATTATCATTAGATATCGCTAGAAATCATTGATATGCTAGTTAGTAATCTTTGGGACTTTAAGGTATCATCAGATTCGTTTAAAGATCTTGAAAAATCCCCTAGTGAACTTTAGATAATCATTTCAGCAAGTTGCGAACTGTCTTAATAATAATTAGAAATCTCTGTTGGCCTAGAAAATGTCTATCTAACTATAATAATGTTTAATGCTCTATAGAAATCTTTGAAAACCCCTTAGTAATTAAGTATAGAAAAGCTTTAGAAATTCCTGATATTCTTAAAAATTCGAAGGCAAACTTTAAAAATCACTTGGTAATCTTTGGGAGTTTATGGCAATGTTAAGTTCTGTTCAAGATCTTTAGAAATTTCAGCAAATCTTAAGAACTCTCTTAATAAGAATTGGCAATCTCTAGAAAATGTTGATCAATCTACGGTAATCTTAGTGTCCTCTAGAAATCTTTGGAAATTCTTCAATAATTTAGAACTATCGCTGCATAAGAAATTTTTCTAAATTCAACAATGAGACTATTTGAATGTAGCATTCCCATATATCCAATGCTACGATTTTAGAAGAGGTAATTAATTATTCGAGAACATCGCCGACTGTTGGTAGACCTCCTGTACTCGAGCATTTTGATAATCTAGAAAGAATGGGGAAGTTCGATAAGTTAGTTCACACAAAATCGAGGGAATTTGTTTAAGTCGGAGTGAAGCCATACAAACATGATCAAATAGACAATAGATTAAACCAACCAGCCAAAAAAGGGTTCATGACACTGTGGTTATGAAATCTACAACTAAAAAAAGAAATAGTATGTGAAACCACTATGGGAGTGTGAAAAATACTTTTTCCCCTTTTTTATCTGTCCCAACCACCAACACCCGTAGCCATGGAGCTACCTTAACAAACCAGTCATTCAAGATTTTTTCAAATTCTGAATAAACCAAACCTTTTTTTACTAATTTTTCATAATTTTTAAAGCTAAAACAAACCACGTGTAATTTTTATTTTACGAATATAAATTGTAGGATAAGCGCTGCTTGCTTTCAGGGACGCATTTGTGCCAGATCGAAGCGGTTCCCAGTTTTTGGACTGATTATAGACTGCATCGGGGAGTAGCGCAGCAAAAAGTAAGTCCGAAGATAAGGATATTTCAACGTTCAATGGGAGGAAATCAGCTTAGACACTCGAGCAGTGTAACCGCTACTGATCGCGAGGGTGTTAAGTTACTGATATAGATGCTTAAACATTTTGGCACGTACGGGACTGATGAAAAAACGCCGTGGCCGTGTGCAATTCTAAGAAAGAAATCGTTGGAATTTTTGCAAAATAACTTAAATGACTATGCTATTTATGATTTATTTTATTATACTCCATCATAATGTATTAGTCAATTTTCACACATATTGAAATAATATACATGTATGTATCCCAAACAGCGGCGATGTAACTTTATTAGCCTGTAAAGTTTGGTATAGTTTTTCATTGATGCAAATTTTTGTCAATACATATGCGAAATATTTAAATCTCGGGGTGCTCTGTTTTTGTGAAGGGGTAGAAAATGCATTTTACGTTTGGTGATTGGCTGTACCATCAAAATGCTCCATGAACTGCCACTGATCAAAGCCCCTAAAATTTTCAGAATAGGTACATATATTTCTGTCGACCAACCAAACATGTCGCATTGTAATGGATCAACTACAAGCCTACAATTTCATTATAGAAAATTTCTCGATTGTATCATCGCGCTGTTCAATGCAAACCGCAGTCACAGAACAAAGAAAAAACCACAACCATAATAATCACGGGCAGCTGAGCCGGTGCACTGGAGTGACCTTGCGGCCGCTGGTGCAGCTACCAGTGGTTTCTTCCACATTGCAATAATTATATCCAGCATGACGAAGCGTAGTCTGCCGTGCATGTGTTAACATCCTGCGGCCGTCCTCGTCGTGCGCGCGGGTCGGACGAGGATGGAGATGGAGATAACCACCTGGTTCGGTCTCGCGCACAAAAGGAAGACGAGGAAACCCTCGGCTACTATATTAAATTTGCGGACTTCTTCGTCGTTTTGCCATAGGTGCGCTTAATCATCTTAGAAGCCGTTGAACATCTGTCGAAAAAGGATAAATAGACTGCAGCGCGTCCTCGTTAGTGCATGCATGCAAACTGCGCCGTTAGGCAGAGGTGGGACCGAAGCGTCTGAGGGCGATGGTCGTCCTTATACCATATGGGCCGTATAATGAGACACTACCGCTGTGTCGAAAAGCTCTGGCCATTTTTACATCGGCTTCTATGTTGCTGTTCAGCAAGAGATTTAAATTGGGAAACTGCAAAATAAAAGAAATAATTTAGTAGAAACTACGCAGAAACAAAGAGATTACCTAGAAGACCTTCAAAAGATGTACCTAAAGCTAGATTTCAACGTCTGCTGCAGTCATTCCTAACATTTTGCAATGGAGGGCCCCATTTTAATTTGAAAAATACGGGGGACGAAATGAATCCATCAATGTTATACTAAATTATGGTAGGGGAGGGTAGGGTACATTGGAAGATAAGACGCCTATTGACAATTCAAATTTACCGCCTTAAAATGCTTTTATTGTCTGGCATTCTATGATGGCATTCTTTAGTTAGTTTGTGGAGGATGCTGGAAGCTTGGAGCTAATCAAAAAGGTAAGTGAAAATTTAGTTATGCAAATGTGTTTTTAACACATACATTGAGATGTAATTTAGCTCTCTTACTGGAACTGTCCTAGAATATTTTCGGTACAACACTTTAATTACATGTGTTATGTAAATATCGTAGGCCGCAGAATTCACAAAGAATACTACTTACTCAGAAAATGGCGTCGAGCACTAAATAGTTTTGCGGTAAATACAAAAAAATGTACCTGGGGTAACTTGGGAGAATGATGGGGTACTTTGAGACTGTCGAAATGTATCCCATATATTTTTGATGTGATGATTAAATTGCATGTTTCAAAAGTACTGATACAGTTTCTTCCCTGTTAACTTCCAATGAGCACCAAATTGAATTATTTGAAAGGACTAGTACGGTAGTCGAAGAAATTGTGGAAAGAGGAATGAAGAAAATGCAAGTGATGGCGAGAAATCAAAGAAAAGGGTTGATCTTCAGACAATCTGTCTATTCCCAAAAGCACCTCCTAGAAACCAGTTCGGAAAACACAAAGTGGCTACACCAGAACTCTGATAAAACTCCAATTGTAAAGCTTGAAAATGTACGAAAAAAAGGCTGCTAAAAGGCAACTTTTTGCATAAAAGAAAGAAAAAAGCGTAGACAACAAATAAGGGGCGAAAAAGCAGTCTACCATCTGCCAGTTCCACGCTACCGAACTTGTATTGCTAACATTACAGGTTACCACCTGTTTTTTCATACAACCACGGTTTTGTCACAAGAAGATTTGATGAATCTTCCGAATGATTCGGATATAAAAGGCAGGCTCGATTTTTAGCTTGAAGATTAAATAGTTGGAATCTACCGTAGTGTGATATTTAAGCTCATTTCTAGCTGTCATGATGAATTCAAATAATGCTTTTTGCAATACAATAGACTGGTTTTGTCAAGATTTTAATAATTCGATCATACGAGTTTTTTTTTTTTGTACTTACATCTGTTACGATCCGAAATCGGCCGGCGTGAATTTGTCGGCGTTTTCGCTACAGATCCGGAAATTCCGAGTTACCTATTTGATTTACTAGGCGTTGAATCAAAACAAGGGACGAAAAAAGGGGCGTTGAATCAAAACAAGGGACGAAAAAAGCAAGGAAACAAGTTAAAGTGATGGTTAAGCGATTTAATTTAATTTAATTTGCACTCAGCCAACAGCCGTTAGGCCAATTACAGGCGTCGCTGTGCAGTTATGAGGACTTCCAACCCCACTAACGACTGTCATGATGTTGTATGACCGCCGGGACCAACTTTTTTCCGTGATAGCCGTACCACGAGGCGCCGAGAGATGCAGCCGTGGAACTCCCATCCAAGTTCTGACCAGAGACAGCGTTGCTTAACTCTGCTGATCGAACGTGGACGCTTGTTCAAGCTACACCACTCGGGACCCTCTTCATTCAGTGATTCTGATAAAACAACTGAATACCCCTTATTACACTTATTTTTCACAAATACCTTGTGATTTTGGTCTTCTGCGAGGGGCAACCGTAGATGCAGATTACACTGACATGAGTTGGAGCTCTTTGGTCTAGTTAGCATTCGACTAATAGGCACATCTATATGAGATAAGCAGTCGCTTTACATACATTACAGGCATCTGATCGACGGTCCACTTGAAAAGAACGTCCTGATCGAAATACTCGACTAGATGTTACGTGGCAGCGCCGCGGGGACCACAAAAGCCCCTGTAAGTATCATCCTACAAAACACGTACTGCTAAATGTCGTAGTGTTTGTTTATTGTTGTTTAAATGCCTGATTGTGGAATTTGGCTGTTTTGTATTACGAGTGAGTGTGTGATCACATGCCATATGGAAGGGCCCGCCGATCGCCTTGTTTTCCCCGGTGGCGCGACTCTAATTCACGACCCTTCGATCGAAAGGGCGTTATAGATCTTTTGGGGAAGTCCAGCCTGTAAAATGATACATGAGGACAGATTGAAATCCACGAAAAAAAATTTGCCCCGAACCCTAAATCTACGTGCCTACACAATAAATCAATATAGATTCGGAGTGCATCTTCCAGAATTGTAATCAAGAGCTTTTACCATGATTACACTCAACATCCATCCAAATCCCTCCAGGAGACAACATTAAATACTGCAAAACTCAATAGATCAATCAAAGTGCATGTTCAAAGATCATTTTGGACATCATCTAAACACAATTTCATGGTTGCAATCACAGTTCGTCCAGCCATTTAAAACGCTATACTATTTTACATAATAACAGAGCCCTTGTTCGGGTTCTGCAAACGCGGACAGGCCCGGAGGACCCATTAAGAATTTGTCGAAGTGCTGGAAGTGTCGCAACTTCGCAGCTTCTGGCCGACACGCGTTATAAACAGCAGCGGAGCGTTTACGGCTTCATAAAAATATAATGTCAAAATGGCGGCATTCAAAACGTGCACCGCTAAAATCCGGCATTAGTGCGTGCATTAAACTAACTTTGTCATTACACTTGCTCGTAAAAGAGCAGCACAATGTACTCCCGATAGTGCGACGCACTCCATAACGATAACGGGGGCTCTTAACCACGAATTGCGACAACTTTTAGCTCGTGGCCGCTGCGGCCAAGTGGGCGCGGACAGGTTGCCCGTTTATTAAAATTGCATCCAGCACTGTGCAACCGACGAGGTCACAGATATCGCCTTTTAAAATTGTTATTGTTTTCAATAGCAATTGTTTTTCGACGCTGGAGCTTAATTAGCAATTCTCCCTTCTCACCTAAACAAGCAGCATAAATAGGATCACTTTAAAACCAATGAGCTCAGCGAAGTGCAACACTTGTCAGTTCCATGCTAGCGGACGGACTTCCAGTACTAACACTCCAGGTTACCTGTTTTTTTTCAAACAACCACAGTTCCTTTCACAAGAAGATTTGATGAACCTCACTGATGATTCGGGTTTATCTAAAAAACAGACTCGAGTTTTGGCTTGGCCGTGTGATGCTGAAGTTCGTTTCTAGCTGTCATTAGGTCTGTGCATTTGCATCGATAATTCGAATAATATATCGAATAATTCGATATATCGAATAACGATATTAAAGTAAAAGTTATTCGAATTATCGAATAAATAATTATTCGAATAAATTTATTGGAATTATCAAATAAATAATTATTCGGTTAAAAATTTATCGAATAAAAGTTTATCCCGTTAAATATTTATTGGATAATTCGAATAAGTTTATTGTTAATAAATTTATGCGAATATCGAATAAAGAATTATTGGAATAAATACTTATTTATGCAAGTAAAACTTATTAGAATACAAAACCACATTACAAATATCAAACTGTAAACATTTCAATTACTTAAAATTAAAACGGTTAGAGCAATTTCATTTTTTATCAAGCTGGCTATGACATATTAGGGTTCCTAGATGTGCGTGATTATTTATTTTGTTTATTATCATTGCTTGAAAAGTTTTTTAGATGATATTATCAGTTATCATTAATCATTGTTAGTCCTTTTTAATTTCCTTACAATAATACCAAAACAAATGCCTACCCAATGATTACTATTTGTATTTAGCAAATGGCCATTAATCATTATAAGTCAGGAAACTTGTATCAGATATCAGATAGAATGGATTAAACAGAAGATTAATATTTCTAGAAAATTGTTAATTTATTTTTAACAACTTATACTAGTAATGATACATATTTCCTATTGGTCGGAATCGTAAACCGGGGATGTGGGGAAGTGGGGCTACCCCTTTAGCGATAACTTAAAATATAGTTGCAATAAATCAATGCCCAATTCTGTTCAAAAACTACAGTTTACGTTTGTGTTCGAAGGTGAACAGTAAATTATTGACTGCATTTGTACTTTCTCAAAGGAGAAAAATACGGTTTAGTGCTGTTAACATTTGTTGTGCTTCAAAGCTACTCACATTTAGAATTCAGTGTTCAGAATCAGAAAAGATAAGCACTGCTATTGATATACATATTACATGGTTGACCCGATTTAAATCATGATTAAAATTACGTTAAAATAATCAAAATATACCACGGACCTTTATTATTTTAACATTGTCCTATTTTTAAATATCACTTACTTTTTATTGTTCACAATTTTTTTTTCGTTCGTTTTGTCCATTAGCTTTGTGAATGTTCAATAATTTATCTAAAACTAAAATCCAATAAAATGGGGTGTAGAGCAATAGTTTATAACTTTCGAATAATATTGAATAATTATTCCAATAAATTAGTTATTCGAATTACTTAGTTATTCGAATAATCTGGTTATTCGAATAAATTAGTTATCCGAATAAGCTATTCGAATAAATTCGTTATTCGAATAACTAATTTATTCGAATAATTCGATAGTTATTCGAATTTCGATATATCGAATAATATTCGATATTTAATTTTATTCGTTATTCGATACTTAGTTTGTGATATCGAACACCCCTAGCTGTCATGCTTTTGTCAATGCTATAGACTTGTGTTTTGTCTATATTTTAATAATTCGGTTGTAAGTGTTTTTGGCCATCTGTTACCATCCGAAATCGGTCGGCGTGAAATTTTCGCCGCTTTCGCTACAGATTCGGAAATTCCGGGCTAAATAATTTATTTTAGTAACCGTTGAATCAAAAATTCGTTGTGCTTTTGACACCAACTGTAGGTGGGAGTTATCGTCTTCGTCCTCCGCGTCCCTTCTTATGGAATTCGCGTCCTTCGAATTTCCCGTGCCATGTATGGACCCCATCCGTCGGAACCATGGTGATGCGAGTGTTTCGTAATGCGCTCGTTCCCGTTGCGAAATTGGGTGACCATAGGCCGCTCAACACCTGAAGGTAAGCTATTTTCGCGATTAGTTCTACGTGGGCTGATGCCGTTATTGAGGCGCGAGAAAAAGTGAGGAGGAACAAAGACAAGTTGCAGTTCGAGCTATGCTGTCGCTCCATTGCGCTCACTTTATACTAGAATGTACCTAATGTTCACAGTTAGGAAACTACAGAATAAATGAGCTCCCGCGCTACTACCACACCATTACGGCTACTGCTCATCGTTTTTCCCACATGCAAGGTAATACCTGCTGAGCTGTATTATTGGAGAAACTATGAGAATCAGGTATTATCCCTGGGACACGAAAAAAATTTGTTTTATTCCTCAATATAACAGATCTTTTAAAATGTTTGGATGTGGGCGAGAGTAAATATCTAAAAATATCAAAATTTTATCAAGTATGGTAACTACTCATATATGGCAATGATATCTATCTAGCAGTGTGATGGCATGTTTTTATATTGTATTTTTACATATTAATTTATTTTAATCCTTCACTATTTATGGCTGACAAAAATAGCCAATCGTGAACTTCAAATTTGTTTAAATCTCGGGCGATAAGCATAAATCCGTCCTGATAACATTTCGTGGGTCACATAGCAAACAGTGCCGATAATTTTAGCTTATTTACATAAAACGCACTTGCGGTGTGCACTTTGTCCCAGCACAGGTTGCACATCATCGACTCCCGATAAGGGTTAGGTGCGCTGCAATTTCATCTGCAACTGATAAGGCCGATGCAGTCCATAAATCGATCAGGCCAGACTAAACACCTCGAAATTGGCAGTGGGAGGTTACACGTTTTTCTAATGGAGATTAAATAAGCTCGCCTAATTAATTTCCGCGCCAACTCCGTGTCCACAACAAACGCCACTGGCTGCTTGATACGAAAACAAACTGCCTTTAAAAATAAGTGCACTCGCGCTGCAGTTCTCTCAACGTTTTGCAACGTGCCGTCAGCTGTAGTTTTATTGCCGATTTTGAAACTGTGAATGCAACTCCTGTGGGATGATATAAATGGCGTTATTTTGAGAATTATCTACAGTCGCAATCGAACGTGTCAGTTTTCTGATTTATTAGTTTATAATTCGATTGGTAATCGGCTTTGTAAATTGTAAATACATTTTGGTATTGCATCAGCAGCGGTATTGTATTCTGCAAACCTCTACCTAAATAATTTTAAAACGGCTGCATTTCAAAAGAGTCCATGTTTCAATTCTGAACAAAATTGATTTTAAAATAAGGAAAAATATTTACTCATTTTACAAACAAAACTATTGATTTTAGCCATGGTTTCTTCTAAATTTCTTGCATGGATACAGCTGTTAATAATCCTACAATTTCCACCCGCTGCATTACAACACTACTAATGTCTTCCACAGAACTTGGTTAGCGTATACTGCCAATACCACCGAAGGAACAAGGCCGTAGCGTTCCGGCGTGACGTCAGCACAGGGAAGCCGAATTGGCCCAACTGTGGAACTGTGCTTATGTCGCCAGCTATGGTACTGCACGGCGAGGAACTACATCGACATAAGCGTCTACAGATGTAGCAGTCAAAAGACTAAGATGACTAAGTTGATTACATGAAGTTACCGTGACAAAGATATGCAAATCCATCACCATCCGTTTTCATATACTTCATAGATGATCTTTTCTTTGGTCGTACCACTCGTCTCGTGCCTCTTCGTTTGCAGTTCGCCGTTACTTTATAGGTCGGTGTTACTTAAACGGCTTTGGACTTGCAACCCATAAGGAGGAGGATTAGATTGTGTTATTTTGGGTGGAAGCTAAACCTAGTTCAAGTGCGCTAGGTGGGCTCATGATACATCCTAGATTGTTACCGGTAAATCCGCGTTACGAGGTTACAACGTGTAGTATGTGGTTCAAACACAACCAAAACGATCAGATCAGCTCCAAGAACGTCGACGGGAGAAATGTTTGCGGTTCTACACGTGAGTGACAACAGACAACCTTTTAGGGCTGTCGGCGGGACGATGAAGAATGAACAGCGCCAGTCCAAAATTTTTCTATGAGCTATTAGCGCGAATCCACACGCGATGAACAAAATGTTTTTTGGGGGCGATGTCGCTGTCGAACGTTACCGGCTGAACGGTACAGGATGTTCACTTGAATGTGAAATTCTGTGGGATTCGGAATTTCAGGTTAGTAGCCAGGGTGGAGACGATGGCACTCACCACGAAAACATGATTAGAATTTCCCAGAGAACTATGTTGGGTGTGAGCCTTTAGGACAAAATAAGACACGAAGAAATTAGACGCGCAATAAAAGTGTCGGATATGTCTGAGAGAATGTTAAAAAAGAAATGGCAATGCGTTGGACGTATCTCGTCGACAAACAAACGGCAGGAAGAAAATGGTTGCAAGTAGCGCAGGATAGAAAGAAGTAGAAGAAGCTAGAAGATACCTATATCCAATAGTGGATAGACCACGATTAAAGAGAAAAAAACAGGATTTGGGGAAGCTGGATATATCCGACAATCATCGCAAATTTGCCAGAGCGGCGTGGTAAGGGGCTTACCCAGCGGCTATATGCACGCAATACATAACACACCACACGAGTATCTGTGCTCCACTATGACCAACTACTGATCTGCGAGAAATCTGACGCGCTGGGGGGAGCGGGAATTCTCAAAGAATCTTAAAAGATCTTTAAAATATTAATCACAGCGTCCTCATATGTTCAGTTGTTAATATATCCAGGTGTAGAACCGTAGGGTATGATGAAATTGTCATGGTTTTATACAATTTTATTGGGTTTTTGCAGACTTTATTCATTTTAAGATTAAAACTGTTTTCGCTGTCTGCTGGTCTACAATTGTTGCAATTTGTCCTATCAGTTTTCTTATACAGTGGTATTACTACTTTACTCACCACTCCTCTGGAATATGTCATATTTTCGCACCATTGCTTGTAAAAGTTCACGAATCTCCTGTGGAACTTTTGAAATACATAATTTATTAATTCTGCATTTACTTTGCCACCCCTGGAGATTTTCCTATTTTTACTGTCATGTATTCTTCCATAGCGAGGGGATCGACGATTTCATCATTGATTTGATCTTTTTCTGTATTTTTGAGCTCTCTATTACTTTGCGTTTCGAGCTGTTCTGTTGATTCTCCTGGTTTATCTTTGTACTGCAGCAAATTGTACTGTGTATTCCGCTCGTGATTCCAGTGTTCTTTTCGAAAGTATTTTCGACAGTAATAGCAAAAAATCAAAGCCTTCTGGTTAAAAGCTGACACATTTCCCTTCCAGTTGTACAGCCTCTGAAATAGCCGATATTAATCCAGAAACCTGCGCCCTCGAACCCGTCCTCCCAAGTGGGAAATTTTTCACGCGTCCATCCCGTCGCGCCTTTCGAATGCAAGTACGAGTAATTCGGATCCAAAATTCGTTACACGCAAAATGATTTCGTCTGGCGGCCGCGAGTGGGGCATAATTAATCTTCCGTTTTTATTACATATTTGCTATGCAAACGCGGCCGATTTGTCACCATCAAATGGACTCAAAAATTAGTCACGGCTATTAAGTTCACCCTTTGGGCTCCGGCTCCTTCCCCGAACATTAATTTCGCTAATAACAACCGGATTTCTGTCATTTGTGTGTGACGGGCTTTGTGTCGGAAGGGGCCGAATCGCTGATGACACCTTAAATTTACATAACAGATAGTGTTGATGGAGAAAGACTCATCCGTGCCGGTTACTCTGGGAAAATCTCGCGCGCTTTTTGTTTTCTTCATTTACCATTAAATTTGAGGTGGAACTGGTCCTAGCCTTAGAAATTCAAATGAAGTGCAATGATACTGCGTGAAGCTGGTTAGGCCATTTCATTGCAGACATTAAATAATAAATAGGATGAGACACCCGATCGGCACACAATTTTCAGTAAATAGATAAAAGGCTCCGTAAGTTTAATCATTGGTCAATTAGGCCTTCCTGTGCTGACGTCACACCGGAGAGCTGTGGCCTCGTTGTTTTCGAGATAATTGCACAATATATAAAGTGTTAGTGACGAAACTTTTTGGTAAAACAAGGGGTGTTTTTAGAAATTTGCTTTTTTAAAATGTCAGTTTCATACTAAATACAATAATCCACCAAAAAAGACCAAGGATGACACAGTATATAAAGTAAAGGCACATACAGAACCATTTCCGTGTGGAGTGTCACTATACTCGTCAATCTTCATCCAGCAAATGTTTAGTTGTTTGTTACAGGAGAAAACCGACATTGTTTCGAATTATTTGGCGTCATTTTTGAATGATCGGCGACGTAGTTCTGATTTTGTCCGCTGTTGTCACAGCAAGTTTGTTCTTTGCTACTCACTTGGGATTTCCTGTGAACTGTTGTCCCGTTTCTCGCAGAACCTAGATGCCTTCTGTTCAGTCCGATTTCAATCGTTAAGATGCAAGTTGCATGTAGTCATTTGAATCTACTTCCTTGTTCTTGTCGATTAGTTTAACTTTTCGGGGGTTTTCTAGCTGTTTCCGTTTCTGTTCCTGTTTTTACCGCACATGTTCACGTAGCGAGATGGTTCGTTTGGATGCAGATATGAATGTGTTCCGTATCGAGCATCAGGATTCAGTTTGATGACTCCGTAAGCGACCGCTTGTCCCGTCCGAGAGACGACGTTAATCATATTTCGGCATGAGTTCTCCAAGCTAGTAATATCGATTTGGGGGCTCTTTGCTGCTATCTGTGCAGGAGGTCGTAATTCGTCCAGGGAGTTCTGTATTGCAGGTAGCTGTCTTTTATGTTTGATTTTATTTCTGTTCGGATTATCAGCTTCTGGACTGAACCTCTCAGGGTGCCCCGCGTTTCACTTTATGTATTGGGCGATTATTTGACTTTTGTTCTTGTACGTTGCATCCACTGTTGCCAGTGGTATGGTAGGGATTTATCCCTACACGTAAAGAAAAATTGTCAAAAAAGGGACATAGGAGAGGAGCTTTCAGTAAAGACTATAATGTAGGAATTTTTTCAACTTGCGAAAGTCTTATTCCTCTTATTATATATAGGCCCGTAGTCTGTTTTAAACCGCAAAGCGGATTTTTTTATTGATGACATTTTGTGTTATAGGTCATACTCCACACAGAGTGTTCAGTGTCGTATTATTACTATTACTGCAATTTACTGCTATCGTATGTAGAAGTACAGATATTGGTTAAAGAAATTCTGGCAACACTTTTACATCTTGCGTTGTACTGCTGCCTCCGATGAGGCTTGCTTTAGTAATGTCGTTCACTGTTTAACTTTAATAATCTATGCAGTTTATTCTTTTAACGTAATTATTATTGTAATTTATACATTTGACAGTTTTAAAAATATAACAGTTGTTTATTGGGTGCACCCGGCGTACTTAACGTTTGTATCAAAGTGCCGTATTTTTTACTATTATAAATTTTACTATAATTATATTATGAGTGTTTTCGTTACTGCAAACTGAGCTATTATCTGGTTATATTATTGCATTTCGGATTATGGTAATGCTGGTAAAGGTTATGTGTTCTCGTTTCTATCTGAGCACATTTGTTGTAGAAAGACTCATTGGCATCCCTTTTGCATTGATAAATAGATTGAATCTTCTGTAAGGACCTGCACGTCGTCTCCACTGTTTAGCTACCTGGCTCTTAAAATGTGCCCGTGTAGTGATGATGGTTTGATTTTGGGTTTAAATTAGGTATATTTCTAAATTGAATTGATGGGAAATAGCTGACAAAACTTTCTATTAGCTCGTTTTCTATTGGTCTTAGCTCCACCCATAATTTAAAATTCGCGTTACATATGTGAAATACGCCGCCGGAATCGAGTTTTAAAAATTCCACCACAGAAACATCCCCGGACGTGATATCAGCTCGCTGGAGAGATCTGAAGCTCAGATTTTGTTCGCACGAGATCCGAGTCGAGTAAATGCGAGATCGCACCGCAACAACGCGGGTGCGTGCCCCAGTTCATGCACGTGCAAGAAGTTCCGAGCGGCTTCCGGGGTCAAAAACGCGGCCCGAGCAATCCTTTGAAGTAGGAAATTTCGAAATTTCGAGGGGAGAACAAACAGAAACATAAATCTCGGGCATAATCCTTGGACGGCGAAACTCATTACGAACTTCTTTTTGTTTTGCCAACAGCCGAGGCCCAACTTTTCGAACGCCGCCGGGAGCGCGCAGTTCTCACACAAAAGAACCCGGCTAGAACAAGAGGATATATTTTAAAAGGAAGAATTCAATCTCGGCCTTTATATGCAATCGGACGAATGCTCGAGATGAATGACGCATAAAAAGAAATAGAAGAGGCCTGATCGCTTTAAAAGAAGTAGAACAAAAGGATCTTTTCAAAGGCATGTGGTTTTCTTGTACGCAAATGCATATAAAGCGGCTTTTTATGCGCAGGCCGGGCCCATTATACAATATACAGCGGAGCGGTCGAAATTTCGTGAATTTTGGGCGGCTAGAATTAAACGGCCGGAGACAGTGGGCTTTAGATTTATGTCTGGGAGCTGCACGAAAAAGCAGCGTAAAAATGCAACAAAGCAGCCCGAACTTCATAAAAACAAAATTAATAGTTGGGATAAATTCCTTATATTAAAAATACGAAGCAGAACATTATGTAACGCGATAAAAAAGAATGCACTGAATCAATCCCACCGATCCTGCGACATCTGTTAAAAAACTGGATGAGTTATTGCGTTTGTTATTTATTCTTGGAGATACTTGATATCTCAGCGAGCGATGATCATAATTATCATTACAAAGGAAAGTTTGTATTTATTATTTACTGTTTTGGAATATCTTCGCCTGTTGTAATATTACATTTTTTAAAATCGTCAACAAATCAAAATTAATATATGAAAAAAGTATAAATAATATAACAAATACACATAATTTTATGCACTTTACACTTTCTTTATCCTGCCTGCCTGCGCCTATCACTTTTCTAACGTCATCTAACGCAATGGCACAAACATTACTGCTACGTGCCGGCAACGTAGCTTCTTTATTTCGTATTTAATTTGAAAAATGCGAAAACTACTTTAATTAGAATAAGGCCAGCTATGTGCGGGGCTAAAGGATAGTCGCATAGTAGCATATCGAAGAAATTATTGACTTGATATCATAATATGCTTATATGATACTAAATTATAACCTATAAAATGTATTACTTAGAAATGTATAACCAGCTCCGTACATATTGATTGATTGTTATTTAATGTAAATTAAATAATTCCAACATATAAGTCTAAAAAATAAAAGTGAATTCTATGTATAACATTGATCAATTATGTAAATTAAATAATGTGACTTACCAAGTTTGTATACGAGATAGTAATTGAGTTGGATACCTTAGAGATATTTAAAAAAGTGTTTTCCCACAAGGGCATAAGCATTTGTACTTCTCAAAGTGGGAAAAAATAAATACAATTTTGCCAATAGGTGTTATTATCATTTTATTGAGCGAATAGGCCGCATCTACATAAAAGTCAAAAACCGTAAATACATTCTGAAAATATCACAGGAAAAGCGAGTCCCTAAGCACGGGTGCATATCTACGAGCAGAGCCGGATTAAAGGGGGGGCTAAGGGGGCTGCAGCCCCGGGCCACCGAATTTCGGGGGCCTCAAAACGATTCGAAGGTTATAATCTAGTGCGGTTTCTAATCATTTAGATCTCTTTGTACCCGTTGCATAAATGGGAATGGGGCCTCTAAAAAAATTAGCCCTGGGCCTCACATATCCTTAATCCGGCTCTGTCTACGAGACACCTTTAAAGGTAGAACCTTGTGGACACCATGCAGAGGAAGCTGGGACGAAAAGGAGGTCCATGGACTGCGAGTTTATGGGGCTGTGTTAAGCATGAAGGAAGTGCCGTTTAACGAGGACAATCATCGAACCCTGTTTCAGCTGTGCACGCATTGCCATGCAGTTCAGTCTGAGGGAACATGTGAACGAGTAGAAACCTATAGAAAAGTGGCCAACCTTATTGGAAAAGCAAAGCAAGTTAGTATTCATAGGAAGCTAAGCAAATTTATCATTTACCTGTAAATTATTGATAAAATACAATAGTATTTCGCCAAAGCGAAATTAAAAAAATGCGCCTAATTAAAACAGATAAAGTGGACACCGACACGCCCTAGCAGATATTAACAGTCAATTGTATGTATAATCTGTAACCTCATTTACCTTGCGGTGTAGAGGCTGGTGCCCCGGATTCGGGATACAGAGTTGGAGCGCGCCTTGTGCAGCAACCATTGTGAGTTGTGAGTCTTGGTGATGTGTTGACCTTGTTACTCTATCTCTTAGGTCTGTGGTTTTGAGTAGAGCACAGTTAATTTGGTGCCCAAATGTGAATGGTCTCATTGAGCCCGATTCTAATCGCCAAGGATACGGAAAAATTCCGACCCCAGCGGGATTCGAACCGAGGACTTGCTTAATGCAAGCCTGGCGCTTACCCATCTGCGCCACGCAGCTTCTTTTTAAGAGTCGATTGTACCTAAAATAAACTGAGCTAGTTGGAAAACCCAATATAAATGCACAGTAAATAATTTACGTGCGCAAAAGAACATTTTTCATTATAAAAGAAATTTGGCAATGGTATGGGGCAAATTATTATTATAAAAGCCCAAACAAAAATCGTTACATAAATAAATGTATTATATGTGGTTCTAATAGTAAAAGCTAAAATCACTTCAACACAAAGCCCGAAACGAAATGGCTCTTGAAAACAATTTAATACCCGAAAATATAAGGTGTACCGAGAAATGAAAAACTATAAAACATATGTTGATGTTTATCTTATTTCGATAAGAACTCACTCTTGTAAACTTAATAACCAACTAGATTACTGAATATATAAGTTAATAGCAACACGCCTATCGTACCACGAACTCAGTTTTTCTACCATTTTCTTCTAACTTGGGTGGTGCACATACTTTGCGAGTCCTTTTCCAGTCTTCGATCTTATCCATCTGCCCTAGAGAAATTCTCTAGTCGATCTTTATTGATTACTTGGATCGGTTCCTGTATTTAAAAGAAAACTAGCTGTTCTCCAATAGCACAGAATCACGCTTGAACTAATGTAAATATTTTACTCAAATTTAAAAAAAAACGAAATTTGAGTTACCTCGGCACATCAGAACAGAAGTAATTGCAATTATTATGTTGAAAACCCAAGAAAAATTGAGTCAGGAATGGATTTAGTGAACAAATAATACACATGCGAACGATCAGAAATAAATTTCCAAGATCAACAATTAAAAAAAGAAACATTTTACGTCTGCATTTTCAGGATATCAAAACAAAATCTCAGAGGACTAAATTCTTACTAAAGAAGTCACTTTCTTTTTTAGTCGTCAAGAATCGTCAGAACTGATCAAGATATTAAAACAAATGGAAAAACAATCAAAACAGGTTTTGCGCAGAAACAAAAGACGAGCGCGAAGGATAAACTGCAATAACAAACGATAACCAACTTGAATTTATGGAACAATTTTATATTTCCAGTAGAAAACCTACACATAATCTCGCGAGATCAATGAGATTCTGTATAAGCATTTAGCAAAACATGAAAACGAATTAAAGAACAGTAAAAATAGGTTTTAGGCAAAACAAATTATGATGACTAAGAGTAGACTTCGATAACAAACAATACTCGACAATTGGTGTAATTCAACATTCTGGAAAATCTAATATCAAATAGCTTCCTCATTGTAACTTACCAAGAAATGTGAAAACGGGTAGAGAGCTGTATACGTGTTGTATTTTGGAAAGGTATAAACGATGACTGTATCTTTTGTATGAATTTCCATTTCCACTAAAAAATGGTAGACACAATTTCAAGGAAATCACAGAAATTATCTGTCAATGTTTATTTTAAAATACGAAAACCAATGAAAGAACGTGTAATATTCGTAGCATTCCGTTCGTCCTTCCGGGCGGAGCTACACGACTCGTCCTCGAGCAGAAAGCTGCTCTTAGAGCGGGCGTATTTACGCCTGGCGGGGTCATGGGTTATTTTTATGCCGGTTAAGAAGATTTGTTAGAAACCACGCAACAACACATTTTTGTGATGTCATACAGCTGGCAGAAGTAACTATACGAATGTGAAGACGCTTCGGTTGTTACCGGACAATTGAAATTTCTGCATTGGAGTAACTGTTCTTCGAACGAACATCAGGTTTGATTTTTCCCCTTCTGGGAAGGCTAAACGTCACCACGGCCAACTTGATTGTCTGGGATTCGGAATTCTTCGTAAATTTCCTTTATGAAATCTGGATGAGATATATCACGGATTCATGGATTAATTTTGTTTATTCACTTGAGCCATGTGTTTTGGAAAGGTAGGAGCCAATCCGTTATGACATATTTAAATCTCGAAAGCATATTTCAAAATTTGGAACCCCCACAAACTCGGAAGGAGAAGGGTATGCCATGAGTGGAATAGGCTGAATATGTGATAATCCCAAACAGGGTGAATTAATTGATAGAGTTTAATTAGAATAATGCTTGTCGAGCTTAAAAACAGTCGTGCCAACATACTCCGCAATTAGCGCCGTGGCGTTTATCACCGGCTCGCGACGAGCACAAATTGCAAACATCCACGTAAAGGAACACAAAGCCCGTGTTGTTGACAGCGATAGAAAAAAATAACACGCACGCCACAGGAAATTCATTTCCTACGCTAACATTCAGCTTCATTGTCAATGCAAAAGAACACGGCGCGCTGTTTTGTATTACAAACCGACTAGAACATGAAAACGCAGCCGAGGTGCACCGAGGAATTACAACGCAATCGAATTAAAAGTCAATCTGCCGCGAATTGGCGAAATCAAATTCTAGTCTCTTCCCCGGCGCGAAATACCAATCCCTCTAATTGATTGGATCACGAAACGCGATTTTAAAAAATTCGGCCGTCTCCGCGCGCGAATTGAATTCGAATTTTATCTTCCCGATCTGCGGCCGTACAGGAATACACAAAATATTATGCGTACGTGCCGACATGTGTGCTTATCAAATTGTGTTTTCGATTTCCTAGCGGATATGCAATCGGAAAGGCAGCCAAAATTGCCTTCTGCCGACAAATTTCAGGTTATGTGCGGCACTTCAGATCTAACCTCAAATGCATGATTTTGTCTCAACTCGTGAGTCGACTGAAAGCTAAAATTGCGCTTTTAAGATTGCACCTAACACAGGGCATGGAAAAGGAAAAACTAGTCCATCAATCACGATTAACATGCGTTTTGCGTGCCTTTCACACCATCTATGACTGCGTAAGTGACTGATCGGCGAGATGAAAGAAATATTTACCATTTTCATTATCGTTATTATTCCAAGTGATACTTGTTAGGAAGCGTTTGCGGTTGCACGTCATTTTATAGATATGCATACTAAATGCCTATTTTGTCTACCCACAGCTTAGCTGATGATAATTAGTGGGCCTTCTCGGAACGGGAATTCCTGATTCGATAGTAGTATAAATACCTTGATGGTGACTATAGAAATCGGATGCCACTACCACGAACAAGTGTAGAAAACCCACCTGAAAGAAAAAGATGTAATTAGTCTTGTGCTTAACAGTATGTGCGCAGTATATATATTCGATAACATAGGTCTGCAATTGGATCCTTGGGGCGCACCCCTTATGATGAACAAAATATATTACTCGGCTATACTCGCAAAATTTAAACTACACAGTTTTGAATACAGGCCCATATTTAGACCCATGTGGTACACCATAACAATGCTTTGGTACAGCATTCATAGCATAGAAGCTATTTTAGGCGAAAGCTGTGCCCCTCATTTATTTAGTCTGCAGCAGCCGCCAGTTTCCCCCTCAAACACGAAATTCTTGGGAAATAGCGAATCTAATTGCCGATGTCGTTATTGGTTTATAAATTCGTCCCGAGCGCGGCCTTAGATTCGAATTATGTGGTTTCTTGGATACCCAAGCTATCTTCGTTGTACTCGCAAGTATCCACGTCGGCTGTATAAAGACGCGTACCCCTTCGTAATACGGAGTTCGCTGATTTCCGATTCCGCTGAAAGCGAAAGTTGCGCTTCTAAATATAGATTTAAACTACTCGATTCGATACTCCATCCAGGCTGCACGATGAAAATACAAGTCGCAGAGGTATCGCGAAAAAACGATATCATCTCATAGTTGCAAATTGTCAATTCGAATGTTAATTGGGACTGGTACGCCCTGCGGAAAAGATATAAACATTATAAACAAGCTGAGCCAATTGTAAACGTTCTTGGAACGGCGAAATGTTTGAATAAATTACAACAAAAAGAATTCCTCTGCACCTTAAGAGCCCTTTGGAGGGTTGTAAATTATACCAAGTGCCTTCAAATTCTTGAATATTAACACGAACCCTGTTGAAAATCGAACCGAAATGTAAACAAGCGGAACCGAAATGTAAACAAGCGTGACGGTGGGGGATGGGATTAAACTGCATTTTAGAGGTTTCGATGCAGCCTTAATATGTCTGTGTTGCTGGCTACATGGAGAGAGGTTCTTTTCCACCTTTTCAAAAGCAAAGACGATTAAACTATAATTATTTCCTAATAAAGGGGTAAGTGGTAGCCCTAAACAGATTGTTTGATCATTAGTTTAGGGTGGGAAAGTATTACCCAGAACATTTAACCCAAATGCAAGTTTAATCTGATGTAATTGGTTCAATACTGAGCGACCCAAATCTTAACAATTAAGATATCAATGAATAGATAACTTCCACTTCCATGGAAATATTAAAAAAACACCATAAGGAACAGCCGAAAGTATAAATTTAAATATGGATTATACAGTGAAGCAATATGCTATAAAATCTCACGGCATAAAAACCAACATACCATATGTATATCCCCTTTTATAAAACAATCAATAAGTAATAAAATGAAAATACTAATTTAGACAGACAGTAGAGTTGCTTTTACAAAAAATCTTATTAGGAAATCTCACATTATTTCTCGCAATTTATTATGAAATATGAGTGGAAAAATAATATAGAATATTTCTGACAGAAACACGGTAAGAATATTTGCCGATAGCAAGTAGTAATGTACGTAAACTGTCTCCGGTTTTACATTTTCGATAAAAGGCCTTAAATACAAATCTAAAGATCCTTCGCCAACGTATATTAAGAAAAATATGAAAATTAACGCCACAACAATCGAGTTGGATTTTTCATGGCACTAGACTGATTTCTACAGTTTCAGAACACTTTATAATAATATCTAGAACTCAAGTACATACACCTCATAATAATTTCTAGAATTTCAGGGCATTTTACAATTATTTCAATGTAATTTCCTATCATTTCATAATACTTTCTACAATTTCAGAGCATTTTCTAATAATTTCAGTGTAAATTTGTCAGTTTTCATAACAATTACCACAATTTCATGACACTATACTGATTTCTACAATAGCAGAACATTTTATAATAATATCTAGAACGTAAGTACGCCTCATAATAATTTCTACAATTTCAGGGCATTTTACAATTATTTCAATATAATTCGTATCAATTCATAATAATTTCCACAATTTCAGGACATTTTTTAACAATTTCAGTGTAAATTTAACAGTTTTCATAAAAATTACTACAATTTCATGGCACTATACTGATTTCAACAGTTTCAGAACATTTTATAATAATATCTAGTACTTAAGTACAGGGCATTTTATAACTATTTCTACAATTTCAGGACATTTTACAATTATTTAAACGTAATTTCCTATCACTTCATAATAATTTAGGGCATTTTATACTTATTATTATCACAATTTCATGGTATTCTATGACAACTTCTATAATTTCAGGGCATTTTATGACAATTCTCACTATTTCAGGACATTTTATAATAAGTTCGATGTAATTTCATATCACCCTTCATAATAATTATTAGAATTTCAGGGCACTCGGCTGGTTTCTACAGTTTCACTTCATAATAATTTTTAGAATTTCAGGCATTTTACAATAATTTCAGTGCAATCATTTCATAGTAATGTTTACAATAGTGTAGCATTTTATAATAATTATTCGAACAATTTCAGGGTATTCTATGACAATTCCTACAATTTCATGGAATTTTATAATAATTACACTGTAATTTCCCAACACTTCATAATAATTTCTAGAATTTCAAGGCATTTTATATTAATTTCAGGGTACCCGCATATCACTTTATATAATTTTCTAGAATTTCAGACCGTTGTATAATAATTTTACTGTAATGTCGATCGCTTCATAATAATTTATACAATTTTAAGGCATTTTATATTACTTACAGGGCAAGTTTTTAACGATTTCTACAATTTTAGGGTACTTTATAAGAACTACAATGCAATTCCATATTCCTTTACAATAAGTTCTCCAATTTCAGAGCATTTTATAATAATTTTATATCACGTCGTAATCATTTATACATTTTTAGAGAATTTTATAATAATTTCTACAATTTCAGGGCATTTTATAGTTATTTTCCCAATTTCAGTGCATTTTATGACAATTTCCGGGCATATTATAATAATTTCTATGGTTTCAGGGCATTTCATCATAATTCAGTGTAATTTCATATCACTTCATAATCATTTTTACAATTTCAGGGCATTATATAGCAATTTCAAGGTAATTTCTTATCACGCTTCGTAATAATTACCCAATTTCAGGGCACTATACTGATTTCTACAATTTCGGAACATTTTCTAATACATTCTAGAACTTCAGGGTATTTTATATCAATTTCAGAACATTTTATAATAATTTCATACCGCGCTTTGTAATAATTCGTTTAGATATGCAGGCACTACTACGCGCGGCGGTTTTTTATCAGACACTTATGTGCGAAAGTTGTAAGCAAGCATCAACAAGTGGACAATCGACACGCTCTATCGCAGACCGGTGCAGCTGAAACTGCTTGAGCCTAAGCCAGGTGGCTCCCATTGAATCTTAAAACATCCCTATCTTTTGACCTACTTCTTGCCGCTTAACTCTGCTGTAGTTTACAAACTGTCGTCGAACAGAGGAGCCGCTTTGATCTAAGACCAATGCGGCCGTGAAAACAAGCAACGCTGATCCTACAACTCATAGTTATGAAAAAGTTATTTGTGCTTTAAAATGAGAAGCATAATGAAAAATACGAACAAAAAATATTTCTTTCAGAATAACAGATTCTTCAATGTTTGTTTTGGTGGAGACAGGGGTTTTTATAACGAGCAGCCGCTGTAAGGAGGTAAACATTATCACTATTTTAGGTTATAATTAGCCTAGTTTGTTGTGAATGAATGTATGTCAAGGGCCATCTTCAAAATTCTGAATTATTTATTAGATACTAAGGTTGTTAGTAAAATGAACACCTTCCATTGATAAGTTCCTCAAGCAATTTAGTCCCAAATATAATTAATTAACACTTGCTTCAAAATTCACGTGATTCTCACATGTTTGATAACGAAAACTTGTCCATAGGAAGCCCGAATCGGCCGTTCTTGATAAATTTGAAAAAATAAACCTCGAACTCGTCGAATCACATGAATGATTATGCTCCGTGCGGCAGCTGTGGCCAGATAACCCAGGGTTAAGGAGGCAAGTAAATAAAGCTCGGTTATCATCTTCGAAATTAAAATACACTTCCAGGAAGGCAATCGCAGCCACCCGTCAGATATTCGCTCCATCCAATAAATCCAGAGCGGGATCTAACCTCACAAGATTAGCTCCATGATTGCTGTTTCCGTCTCCAACCTGCTGCACTTTTACTCGCCGAAGTGTGCGAAATCAGCCACCACACGGTGTTTGCAGAAGACCGACGATCCGCGTGTTTGCCGAGATACAGAATTTGTTTATTCAGACGAAATGAAAACAGGGGGGCGCTATCGCCCGAAGAATCCTCCAAATCGCCTTACACGGCAACTTCCCGCAAATTCAATAAAAATAATCATCGGCCAGACCGTGTTGTTTATCTTGGGCGAAATTGCGCGAGCTGCTCGGCGGCCCGCGGCGTCCCGCAGGGCTCCGTGATTGTGCCCTTGTTATCTGCATCATCAGCCCCGATTTTGTGAATCTCGTGAATCGACATAGTTAGGCATATGTTCATAAAGTTCTGGGGGGCGAAGGGTTGAAGGTTGCCGCAGCGCCTGGCGCGCCAGGGGATGGCCCGGATTGATGAGGGGTAAGACGCGGCCCCAGCGTCTGTGCAGCGGTTCTCAACATTTTCATATGTAAATGTTTTAAACGGCGGCGTGTAAAGGGGTTGACGGTAGATCTGGAGATCTTCGTGAATTATGTATGTACTTAACCAACATAAGCCATAAACAATTGCAGAAATAGTACGACGCGCAGGTGGTTACGATGTCAAACGTGAGCGTTAGGCCGGAAAATTTGCAACATCGGCAGCTAAATTATGTATCAGCGAGGTACGCAAACAAATACGAAACAGAAACGAAAGTAATTTGTTTATACAAGAGTAATTACCTACAAACAGTTGCCCTACATATTCTACTTTCATGACATTAAGCATGATTACAACACAACACTAGCTTACAGAACACTAACCTAACAAGCAAAACAATGTAAGAACTAATGCGGTCTTTGTAACGAGCCATCCAGTCGTTTACAGTTTCCATATTTTGAACTAATCGCATTTTTTACTGTAGCGATTCTACGACTCGATCTCTGCTGACAAAATTATTCCGACAAAAATTAATGGTTACAGAATCGTTGTTCAGAAATGATAAGTTTCAAAGAATATGATTTACTTCTGTAGTGCAGATGGTTATTATGTCAGACGTGCGCGAGGGCCGGTTAATCTGTAAGATCCGCAGCGAAATACAAAGTCAGTAAAATGAGCAACTGAAACAAGAGTAGTTTATTTACGACAGTTGCATGGCATATTTTACAACACAAAATTAGCTTGCAGAAGAGCAACCTAACAACTAAAACAGCGTGGTAAGAATTGTCTTTGTTATGCGCCAGTATTTGCTACCCCGTTATAGCCTCCCTTACTTATGAGCAGTTCCTCGTTTTTTTTACTAATATGAGCTATCTCTTCTAATACACATTTTTCGATTACTTGAGGTCCGGTTTTCCATATTCGAGCCACCATTTCCTTAAAAATACTAAATAAACATAAGTGCATACATGGCTTTCACCATTTGAAAAAATATTAGGAAGTGTAACCTCAGTCGCAACAAAACTCTGCCAATGGGAAGATCCCTGCGAGACTCTCAACCTTGGACATGAGCGACCATCTGTTAAACCATTCAACTTTATAGTAAAGATTCTGAACTAAAATAATTAATGTAAGGTGGGCTCTTTCATGTGGAGACTAAATTCTAGATGCAAATGTGGGGGGGGGATCCCTGTGGCGCCCCCAACCACCTGCCAGCACTTGCAGGCGCCTTAGACATGAACAAACACACCTGATAATCCATTCTGAACTAAAAATGAATGCAAGATGGGACTTTTTTCCAAAAATCGTGGAGACTAAATAATAGATGCCAATAGGAGAAACATTCCTGTGGAGCCCCCATCTAGCACTAGCACTTGTACTTGCAGGAGCCTTAGACATGAAGGAACACATTTGATAAACCCTTCTAAACTAATAATGAATATAAGGTGGACTCTAACATAAAAATCATAGGGATTAAATAATGGAGGACCATCCCTGTGGCCCCCACCCGCTGCCAGCACTTGTAGGGGTCTTAAAATATGCACGAGCACATCTGATAAACCATTACACCTTCCATCCTACATTCTGAACTAATAATGAATGTACTCTTTCTTAAAAATTGAGACTAAATAATGGATGGCAATGGGATATCCCTGTGAGACCCCTACCAGCTTCCAACACTTGTACGCGCCTTGGACATGAAAGACACAACTGATAAACCATCAAACTTTATAGTTTAGATTCTGAACTGATAACGAATGCAAAGTGGACTCCTTTTTAAAAAATCGTCCAGACTAAATAATAGATGCCAATGGGGGGGGGGGGGGGGATTCGTGTTGGGACCCTCAATCTTAGACATACCTCATACTTGAGCGAAAACTTCTAATAAACCATTAAATTTTATAGTTTACATTCTGAAATAATGGTGAATGGGGGGTGAAGCCCTTACAAAAAATTGTCGGGACCAAATAATAGATGCCAACAGGGGGACCCTGTGGGATCTCCAACAGGTGCCTTGTACATACACGAACACATCTGATAAACCATTAAACTTTCTATTTTACTAATGGTGAATGTAAGGTGAACTCTTTTCTAAAAATATTCCTTCTTCTTTCTCTAGTATAGGCTGAGAGTCTGTCACTACCCCACGCTGAGTGCGGTTTCAGCCACGGCTGAATCAGGTGGCTAGTCTCACTTCTTGAATTAAGAGAGAATGCCTTGTCACAGGGGTCACGACCACTAAAGTTGTTTGTATGGTGGCCGGAGAACGTAAGATGTAACCACTGTCCAGGTGTGAGATTCGAATTCTCTACCTGCCGACTGCAAGCGCAAACGCTTTACCAGCAAGACACACGCACCTAAAAGTCGTGAAGATAGATGCCAATGGGGGATCCCTGGGGCGCCCCTAACAAGCTGCCAGCGCTTGCAGGAGCCTTATATACGAACGAACACATGTGATAAACTATAAACTTCCTAGTTTACATTCTGAACTCATAATGAATGTAAGGTGAACTGTAGGTGCCAATGGGGGAGCCCTGTGGAACCCCCATTCTGTTGTCAGTCAGGCGCCTTAGACATGAACAAAAACATCTGATAAAACCATTGAACGTTATAGTTTACATTTTGAACTAATAATGAATATAAAGTGAACTCTTTTAAAATCGTCGAGACTAAATAATAGATACCAATGGGGAGACCCCTGTGAGACCCCCAAACTAGGCATAAAAGGAAACATCTGATAAACTATTAAACTTTACAGTATACATTTTGAACTAATAATAAATGTAGTGTGGATTATTTCTTAAAACTCGTCTCGTAAATAATAAATGCCAATACGGGGATCCCTGTGGGACCCCCAACCATCTGCCAGCACTTATAAAGCACCTTAGGGCTTCCATTACAAAAGGTATTGACACGGCTATGAAAGTGAAACTGGCACCGGCAAAAAATTAAATAAGCGAGTGATTGATGAGGCTCGGGGCGCCCGAAATTAAGCAGGGCCCGAAACGGCGCAGATTCGCCGAAATTTGCATGGAACATGGCGGGTCGAAGAATGGAGGTCACGCGTTAGAAAGTGAAACTGGGAATGTTTCAAGTACTGCTGGACGACGCGACCGCGACTATTGATTTGACGCAGACGACGCCGTGTGCCGACGGCCGACGCGTCGCTGCCCCTCCCCCCCTCAAGGCACACCACGATGTTCTACCACTTCACACTTCACTTGTTATGCAGCCCAGTTCGCCCCATCCGGGACACGGCGATTGCGAGCGCAGGGTCATTACGCCCACGCAAGTGTAACTTTGCGTAAACAAAAAATCGCTAAAGGATAAATTAGATAAAAAGTGAGCTTACTTGGGCGTAAACTTGACCTTTCTTTTGTATCTCCATCTATCGTTAGCCCATTACGTCTCGCTACACACGGGCGAGGACCAAATTGTGGGAGAAGCGGTTCTTTTTGGCGTTTTTGCTCGAACCTTAAATGAATTCTTTCCACACATGAGGCCACATTAGCAGGACACGGGACATTTAGGCACGATGTAACGCTAACTTTCCGGTACGGATTCTGCTCTTGCAGTATTTCGGCGGATATTTCGAGAACCCGCTGGAGTATTGCCGATGGTTTCCGCTTCCTCTAGGTGGCTGGATCAGAAGAAATGGACGAGTAAACAAAATTAGTTCTTCAGTCACGCACAAAAGGGACCCGGATGAATAATTATCTTTACAATTATTGCAATCAACTTGCTGGAGGGTTATTCCATTTTGAAGCTCTCCCATGGGGATTTGGAAAAAAATTGAACCCCTGTATAAGTCTCTAGCATCTTAATCGCCGTAAGTCTCTGATCTTTCTAGTTTTCCTACTTCAGACGTCTTTCCATCGCATCTTATTGATTTTTAACATATTCTCTTCAATTTCTTCTATTATTGCTGTCTTTATCTGCACATAATCTCTTATATCCTTATTTATTATATGTTTTAATCGGATTTTCCTAGATTCCATTTCTGTGAGTAAATTTCTTTCCTTGTGGATGTTCAAGAGCTCAGAACATACAATAAAATAAAGCGTAACAAAATCTTACAGACAGTATAAATACTGAGGTATCACCAACAAGATCACCCAAGTTAAACAAGCAAGGCAGGCATTGCAGGTTACATTATTTATAAATGTCAAAAATGTATTAGAGATCAAGGTGCATGTTTTAACTTCCTTCGTCATTAAGACAAAAAAATCACCTTCAGAGATTTCTTCAGGTCACGTTTCATGATCCCCAAATGACAAAAAACATGTTTTCTCAGTTAGGTATGCCCATCTTTCTGTCCATCTGTCTGCCCAACAGATACAGTGTGTATGTTGTACAAGGGTAACAAATGTGCAGCGCTCACCGCGTCGTTTATAGTGCAGCCGTAAGCGAAAACATTTGATGCGCGCGCCCAGGCTGCTATTTAAAACGCAGGGCTAGTAATCAGATCCACCTGCAAGCGCGAGTTCGAATCCCATCGGTTACAATCTTTTTTATTTGCAATTGATGTAATTTATATTACCCCCACATTACGAGGGACTTTCCCTGTAAAGCAGTTTTTTAAATTTATTTTTAGAAGACTACTTTCAACACTGAAATATAATTTCTTATTAGCACAACTCCGTGAAAAAGTGCTCAAAACTAGTAGAAATTTAAACAAGCCATCCTGCGCGATCGGGCACAAATCACAACAGTCATGGAGTAAATCATGGAACTCTAAACTTTACTAAGAGCCACACTTTCCCCTTTTGAATTATAACAAGGGCTCCTTCGAGCGCCGACTATATTTTTCAGGGTCCAAGTGCTATTTCAACAACAAATAAATCAATCTCCATTTCCCAACTTCGCACTTCCACAGCCGGCGGGCTAAACTTTAAATCGCATCTTCTAATATGATAATCAGGGCTACAGATATCCCTCTTTGCCTGCGCTGTATCTTCAGATGAAAAATTCACTTGCGAACTCTGAGCTACAATAGCGTTATGTGCTTTTCAAGAAACGCCGCTGTTTACTCGAGAAAACGAACTTTATTAAACGTCCACCTACACGAATTTTTACGTTAAAGGAAGATGCGCTGTTGTTTTCCCCGGGGCTATTTTTGGAACTTCCAATTACGAGCACTCTCCTAAGCATATCTAAAATTTAATAAACTCGCTCTGGGAGACGGCAGTTGCAGGAAAAGGCAACAGCACAACTTGAACAAAACTGTCCAATTATCGTCCTTATTAAATCCCGATTTCTGATTTGCGATTTAGCCGCTGCCGCAGAAACGGGACCACCGGAATCGAGGATGGATGTGGACGTGATCCATTGACGCCGGAAGAGCCGGAAGATCGATCGGGAGGACTGCGAAACACAAAGGGAATAATATTATAAATCTCCGAGCAAGCACGGCGCATTTGTCATCCAGGTAAGTGTACCCGTATACATAAGAAGCGGGTTCAACAGCCTGTTAAGACCGCGAATAACACAGGTTGAAACGTCTACAAGAAGTCTACTCGAGAATGTACCTGCTCGGTGTAGGAGGAGCGCTGACAAGAAGCGGCTAAGAGATGTTGTAGTACTTCAGCTGGAGAATTTCTGCGTTTGAGGGCTGTTGACTCGAGTGTCTGTTTTTTTTGCAAACAAAAACGTCAATTCTGTTATGCAGCTGCTTTAATAATTACCCCCGATACTCCCCAATTGATTAAGGCACGAAAGTAACAATATCGAAATGAATGCCCATTAGGAGACTTTCAAACTTATCTTACAAATTGGAACCACACATAAAACCTACAAAAGGTAACCTTAAACTTTTCCTTACGCATATAGGCACGCAACGTATTGACCACTCTATTGTTCTCTCTCTGCATATCTTAAAAGTGTAAAGACTTCTTGCATCTTGAACATTACTTATGATAAAATTGGGTTTTCTGCAATTGCAACTTCTCTTGTCATTACAATACACAAGAATAATAATAAGTAAATAAGAAAATAAGGAAAAAACAAAACAAATAGAATAAAGATCTGCAAAGGGGTTTACATCAAACTTCCCTCGAGCGGATTATGTCAATTTGCAAATAATAAAAAAACATTGCAGTTGCCGTAATTCGAACTCGCGCTTCTTGACAGCCCTAGAGGCGGAATCCAATTACTAATTACTTGCTAGTATGATGCTTTAACTGCTAACCTATACCAGCACAGCAGTTGGGATCGTTTTTGGTTGCATTATAGAGGACGCGTTGATCGCTGCGCATTTCTTGTTTATTTTACGATATTCACCCTCCATCTGTTGAGTTCAATTTTCATCAAGAGTAAAAACATATATTTGACCGAAAGTATATTCAGTTTCGAGCTATGTAACCATATAATCCACATGCAAAATATCGCTTCCCTTCAACAAATACTGTTTGCGCTATAGCGCCAACAGACAGAGAAAACATGTTGTTCGTCATCTAGGAACCCTGGAACATTCAACACCCGAAAAATATTAAAAAGTAATTTTGTAACGATTACAATACTTTCTTCGTCTTTTAGACGAGGGAAATAAAAATAACGAACAGAGGCAATAGATGAAGAACGAAAAGGAATGAAAATAATAAGTGTTGAAATCGAAGTCCAAGACATACCGGTAAGGATATCTACACTTAAATAGAAATGGACCTAACACGTGGTCGGCCCTGAAACATATCAAGTCCACAACAGCAGTGAATGGCTGGCACATAATCGAAAAAGTTAGAAAGACGCATATGTACTATACCCAACAAAGGATAGGAAACTGCTAGAAGATATTAAAATAAATATAGAAGATGCTAGTTTCAGTCACTTGAGAAACTCAAACATCTATGCAGGCATCTCTCCGACACATCAATTCGTATTGATTTGCAGGACCAAGAAGAACGACGAATACAATACCGAAAATCGTAATACATCATTCGTTGATTCTATTATAAAAGCCAAACACATAAAGAAAGTCTAGCAGATTATCTTCGGTAAGTTTAAGTGCGGACTACCATTGATGTGAATTTATAACCGATTAAAATTATCAACGATGTGGATTACCACCCGCTCGGCCTACCACCAATGTGTATTTACATCCTAGAATACTACCAATGTGAATTAGCTTTGTGACACTAGGTATATGTATGACATGTCACCGAAGTGAAATACCAACAACTTGGATTACCACCGATATTAATTTACATCCGACTGCAGTTGCTGCATCACACCTTACGTGAACGACCATTTTTGTGAGGACGGAATGCGTTCCGGAACTTTTTTCTAAACGTTGTATTGAGAATCACCAATAAAAATCATCGATGTTGCCAATATGATCCAAAGTTTTCAAACTTTCATAATATTTTCGCACGCCCTTGGTGAATGTGAACCTAAATCTAATATTATTTTCCTATTTGACATTATTTCTTTAAATAAGAAATTGTGTTTTCATCACTTTTTGTAAGTGGTTACCCAATACACCAATACACCACCGGTCTTTATAAAATAATACAATGAGTCCATAAAGTCTTGCACAAATTAAATTAAAATTCAAATATTTCATTATCGAAAAAACGCTCAACATGTCAATTAGTATTTTTAGTTGCGCATTTTTTTAAGTAAAAAGTTAGTAGTCCCAGGTAAGAGATATGACGTCATGTAAGTTTTTTTTTTTAATGGAACACCCTCTATATTGTACCATTTTCGATATCTAAATTAAAAACTGAACACTTTTTGTATAACCAACTATATCTCTAAATTTAGCGCTTTTCGAAATATTGACGTTTGAATATTAAAGGTTTGGAACATTTACGCAGCTGTAAAAAAAACCAAACGGTTTCAATTAAAGCGAAACGGCTTGCACTTTCGTATCTCAGTTTTCTATGAGCTATCACTTGATGCTATTTTTGGATTCAACCAGAAATGTCAATTTTTTGACCGCAAGTCAGAAAAAACAATATCAATGTTTTCAAACGTCAATATTTCGAAAACTGATGAATTTAGAGATATAGTCGATTATACAAAAACTGTTCAGTTTTCAACGTAGAATTCGAAAATGATACAATATAGAGGGTGTTCCATTAAAAAAAACCTACATGACGTCATATCTCTTACCTGGCACACCCTATAATATACAAACGTTTTACTTTAAAAAATGCGCAACTAAAAATAGTAATTGACATGTTCGAGCGTTTTTCCGATAATAAAATATCTGAATTTTAAATGAACTTATGCAAGACTTTATGGACTCGTATATGTTGCTAGCCTTTGAAAAGCTTCATAATTTGTCACAAAACTGTTTATGCTGTAATAAAATGTTACTATTATGTTTCAACTCATACAGACATTTTCCTCGCTCATCGTGGACGCTCGTTACTGACGACACTCAACCTTTTGAGCAAGTGGAAGTAACGCCTATCACTGACGCAACTTGTTATGCTGCAAAACAGCTGATCGGTGGTATTTCCGTTCGGTGGCGTTTCGTAGTTCCGTAGCAAATTCTACAAATTCACTTCGGTCGGTCGAGCAAACCTTTGTGGTAGTAATTCGTATCGCAGATAGTCCGCTCGGTGGTTATTTTGAATCGGATGTAAACTTACAGTCAGTGGTAATCCACATTTTGACAAATATTACAATAAATAAGATCCACTCCGTGATATTTACAAATATGATGATCTATGTTATCAGAGTTACTTCCACATTCAATCAGGTTGAAAAGTAGCCTTAGAAACAGAGATGTTCCAACGTAGTCCCTAGCTACAGTATGAGAAAAAAATAGAAATAAAAGGAAGTAGAAATGTAGCAAATCAAATTTAAATGTTTCTGAAAAATGTCGAATTTACAAAAACTTAAGAAGTTAATAGAACTATCTATCTAATCACCACTTAGTTTTTACCATCTCAGCATCAAGAATTTGAAATGTCGAAAGAAGCAACTGAAACCACTCCCACTTTTTTTGAAAAACAAGCGTTGGTAAAAGCACATCACCTTTATTTGGGCTTTCGAAGTTATTGAACCGTTAAACGCCATGTTTATGAGTTTACGGCTTCGCTAGTATGATTGCAATTTCAGTTGGCGGCAATGCCTAAAAATCCGAATTGTACAGGTTTCGAGCTTTTATGGCGTTATTTATCCATTCCATGTTTTATAAATACACTTGTGCTCATAAATAAGTGTACAGTTTCATTTTATTGAACCCTAATTGTTTGAAATGCGCTCACGTAGTGCTTATTCTTGCGAGCTGATCGGTTTATAACTGGAACGGCCTTTTTTTAAACGCTTTATGCATGCATATGTCGGTGTTATTTAATTCATTACGCGATTCCTCTGTACTTTCTTCTTGATCAATTTCCTCCATTAAACTCCGAAACTGCGATTCTAATGCAAAGTTTCAGAACAAAATTCCAAATGTACCTATTTGGATGTGGCTTCAGCAGTATGGGGCTTCTCCCTATAAGACTACGAGACAAAGTTTTAAATAAAATTTCCTAGATTTTCCCGTCTAATTTTTGAGTGAAGCTGTAATTCACATGTAAACATGCATAATTGCATATATCTATGTCAGGATCTCGGTGCGTTGAAATTTTGAAAAATTCTGCTCCATCGTGTTGTAATATTTACTTTTGTGTTCTTGGGGCTGTTAATATTCTATTATTATATTTGTATTCGTATAATTATGGTCTTTCGACTAAGCCAGCCACTGAAATATGATACGTTCTAAATTTAGCACAGAATCGAAACGAGTCCAAAGCTCGCCAGACCGAGGGCTGTTTTTAAGAATCGGGCGGCGTCCTGCAGGTAGTTTTTAAATATCGATGGTACTTTAGCCGAGAATTCCCATATTGGAATGTTGTGAACCCTAGCGACCGGGGGTCGCATTTTTGTACAATGCGAGGGCTCGGAGGTGCTTTTGGCAGTCTGTAGGCGAGATCGCACATGTGTGGACGCGAATCTAATTCGCGGCGGGTGTCATTACACCGCAACTATATGTGTTCTTGAAGTGATTGAATTCTGTAAGTTATATGGAGTATAGCTTGTAAGAGAGCGGATGAAACGATGAGGTCTGTAAAAAGGAATGCCAGTGCTTGAGCAGCAAATGTAGTTATTGAACAGCGGAACGAACATTCGTTATTGTTCGCACTGAGGCTGATTGTAGACAGCTTTATTAATTGGGTCGTTGTTCATTGTTTATCGTTGGCCAGGGGTCAAATACTGCAGAGAGCGCTCTCGTGCCTGGATCAGTGGCCATTCGGCGAGATGGCCCACGATCCTTGACCTGATAAACACCTTGCTTATCAGTGATCCCAGTTAGCGCGACTGGGTGGCTTGGGAAGCGCGTCTCCCAAATATGCCTTGTACCTGTGCCTTTTACGCTCCATGCGGCCACCATAATTGCGGGTTACATTGACATGGGTTGGACCTATTGATGCAGTTAACGGTTAATGCGTACTAGATGTGGTAAGCGTCAGTGTTTTCAATATACCTAACGATGCCTTCTTCGAGATGTGATGTGGGAACGCCGCGGGGGGCCTTAAAACCCCCTGTAAGTATTATGTAATGAGCACATTACTGCTAAAAGCTGAATGTTTGTTCTTTTGCTTGCATGACTGATTGTGGAATTGGTTGAGTTTGTGTTCGCGTCGGGCGTGTATAACCACCTGCTATATGAAAAGACGCGCCCCGTTCGCCTTGCACCCCCCAGTATCATGTTTCTGATTTACAACCCCAGACCGCAGAGGCGTTATGGAATTTCTGGTAAGTCGCCAGTACTTGTAAATTTATGCATGTGAACCGATCTGAATTCAGGAAAAAATAAATTAGCCCGGGTCGCCGAAAATATGTGCCTATAATCGTGACGAAATATGCGAAATCTAATTACGGCCGCGCGACAGGAAGCGAGGAGAATTAATTTCCGGTTAAGCCATAGTATCGCTTAATATTTCGACACTATCGACGCGGACCCGGATCGTAGGCGACGTATTCATCTCGAAGATTTCCTTTCGGCGACAATTTAGGGAGACGAGCCTATTCATCCCTCTTGTAGCAATTTCAATTTGGCGCAGTCCCCGAAATTAAGACGTTCGCAAAAAGTTCCGGCCTTTGTTATATCTACTTCATTTTACCCCTACCTATTCAGCGAATAGCGGCGGAGACGAAGTAGAATGAATGAAAGATACTGGCGTTGAGGTGCGCCCGAAAGCAGGCGCCTAAACATCCGTAAAGGGAATCCGCGCACTGACGGACAAGCAAAATTGGAAAACCTCCATTTTTTATTCCTAATTCCCTACTCGGGACTATCTGAGCTTTGCTGCGGGAATATCTGTTTTTAAATTGGGAATTTACGGTTCACATTTTTTCCGTTCAAAATCTGATGATTGGAGAGACGCGGAGTTATCTGCCGGCTTGGGAGCAAACAACAAAAGGCTGATGGTTGCTTCAAATAATCGCATTCCATCAGGGATAAAAGGCAATCATTTCGATGTTTTTGTTAATTCATTGTAAGTCATGCATCATCAAAACAAGCCTAAATATTACTCATCTAAAAGCTTTAATAGGCATTTATGCTACAAACGTGTTATATTACAAATTAATAATCCACAAGAGAAAAGCTGCACCCTAGCAGACGGCAGGCCGAGTGGGGTTTTTTCGAGTTAATTATTTGTAGTAGCACACGCGTGCCATACAAAATTTTATTCAACAACTCCATAAATACCAAAATAACAAATCTTGTATTGACAGCTATGAAAACTGAACGTGATAAATTAATTGGGAGTGAGCTAAGTACCGCGATATCAAATACATTTATAATTAGAGTCACCTGTGATTCGTGTTATACGTTTGGCAGTACTGAATGAAGAGCATGGTTGTTGTAACTGTCAGTCTATGTCAAATTCGAGGTTAGCATGTTCGGGTATGTTGGTTATTTGACACAAACGCGCCAAATCTAACCTGCTAACCTCGAATTTGACATAGACTGGCAGTGCCACTAACTATAGTGACATGATTTTTTATCTTATTGTTGACTTATGAGCAGTAGCGGCTGCTCCTTAGATGCGCTAGCCTCCCAGCCATCAACAGCATATATGGCAAAAGTAACTATTCTATACCTAATTGAAAATATATTAATCATCTATCCGACCGTTATATTATAATATTGCAAGATTTAAGTAATGAGATCCGGAGGTAGCTATTCGATACCACTTAAAACACGTAAAACAACATCCACGAAGTACGTCAACATAACATGAGTTATGTGTCAACACACTCGCTCGTATCAATGGACCGAGCGGCGGGCAGCTTATGGGCGATTTGAAATAGGGCCCAAACGTATATAGTGTAAACGCTGAAGCAGCAGAATTAAGATGAACAGTTTCAATGTGATGCGAGGGCGAACTGCGCTATAGCCGAAAACGTAGTCTATTGGGAGTCTTACAAATATAATGCTCCCGAAATGTAATGCGATAAGAGGGTAAAGACTTTTTCCTATAAGCAAATGTGGTGCAATATAGACATTAAAAATGAATGTATTCGAGCGCGAGCACTTTTTTATTATATTACTTATATCGGCGATATTTTCATTATATCTCACCCTCACCACTAAATGCCCTAATTTTACTCGCCAATGCAACGCCAAAAATACGTATGTGCTTTCGATGTTTTATGTTTCATCAAAATTTCGATGAAATAATTGTTGATTCATACCTATCGAAAATTTGGAACTAGCATTTTATTTCATCTGCAATTTAAAAAAAATCTGATGTCTAGCATGGGGAGATTTTTACTATATCGGCGAGATTTTCTTTGCATCTCGTCTCGACCGCAGCGATTTCAATTTATCAGTTTTGTAGGAAAATGTTTCTAAAATGTATTTTATCTACGACCACTACTAAAAGTAGGCCTTTTAGCGCTAGCTTGTTTCACTAAAAGTGACGTTTTATAATTTACCGTGGTTAAAGAAATTAGCTGTTTACTTTTAGCCCATGTGCTAAAAGTGAAGTGAGGTTATATAGAGGCTGTACATTCCTTAAGGAATTGTAGCCGCTCATTTTTCCTGAGCTCTAGAACTCTCTTTTTGTGGTGAGTTAGTCCACGTTCTTTCTTTCTTGACTTATTCCAGCCTATCATTTGTCTTTGCTTCTCCGTTATCTTCTTCCATGTGTCTCGGTCTTCCATTCTTCTTATGTGGCCATAACAGCGAAGTCTTTGCACTTTCATTACCTTCACTATATCTTCCCCTCCTAGGATGTTTTTTATTTCGAAGTTCATTAGTCCTCTGTATTCGTCGTCTGCTAATTTCGGTGGTCCGTATATCCTTCTTATCATCTTCCTTTAAAATCTTCTAGCTTTTCGTAGTCCGAGCTTGTTATGTTCATCGTCTCTGCGCCGTAGGTCACCACCGGTCTAATTGCTGCTCTATACACCCTCATTTTTGTCTTCACACTTATGCTTTTACTTTTCATTATGTCTTTGTATTTATAGTACGTTTTATGTCCCACTTGTATCCTGTGATCGATCTCCACGCTTCTATTAATTTTATTGTTAATCATAATACCTAAGTATTTGAAATTTTCCACTACTCCGAACTCATAGTTCCCTATTTTTCTTTTTTGGGTGCTACTATCGTGGATCCTCTGCTTATTTCCATATATTTGCTCTTTTCCTGATTGATTGATTATTAGGCCCCGTTTCTTCGCTTCTCGTTCTATCTTTTCAATCGCGTCTCCTAGGCTTCTCTTATCCCTGGCGATCACCTGCGTACGCGACAATTTGCACTGCTTTGTTAGTTATTGCTCCTTTGAGATTGCACTCTTTCACTAATATTGCCTCTACCGCTGTGATGAACAGTGTTGTAGATAGTCCGTCTCCCTGTCTTACTCCCAGATTAATGTCGAAGTCTTCAGTTTCTCCCTCCTCTGTCATGACTGCTGCTTTGGAGTTTTCCATTTTCATTTGTATTAGTCTTATCGGCTTCTTCGGTATATCCATATCCTCCAATGATTTTATTACCTGCCCTCTTTTCAGACTGTCGAATCCTCTTTTGAAGTCTATATACAGGGTGCCCGAATTTCGTAGGGACAACATGGGTAACTTTTGTATTTGAAGAGATAGAGAGATGGTTAAATTAACAAAAAGGTGCAGGTTTGAGAGCTCATTAAGAATCCATCTTCAAATTTTACTTGTCATGACCCACTTGTCTAAAATTTAAAATAAAACAAAATCTCCTAATTTCTTTTATATGCCGTAACTTTTTTGTTACTTACGATATTGAGATGCGATTTGAACTAATTTACATGGTAATTTAAATACATTTATTGGCACTTAATAAAACCAATTCTATTTGTGCAAATGTTTAGTAATCTAACCTAACCTCAAAATTTTAAATTGGTACCGTGCAATTTTTTGGCCCTTCTAAGAGAGGATTTTCTTCTGAATGCAATGATGTATTACATGATATGGAAACTTCTTCAAAATTTTGAAAAACTGAGCTTATTCTTTTTACAGGCAGAAATCACTAGTGCCATGATCACAATAACTTTGTTTTTTGTTTATCACGTTATCTGTGAAATTATGTTTTGAAACAAAAAGCAGGCTTATCATCATACGTGCCTTCAGTATTGTCAGTGTGTTCCGTATTTTTGACGTGTAAGTTCTACGTTCTTGTAGCACTTGATATAAGCACAAAATACATCATATTTTCAAAAATTTCCGTTATAAGTTGAAGTAATAACACTCACACTACTGACAGGCACGTATGATGATAAGCCTGCTTTTTTGTTTCGAAACATAATTTCACAGATAACGTGAGAAACAAAAAACAAAGTTATTGTGATCATGGCACTAGTGATTTCTGCCTGTAAAAAGAATAAGCGCAGTTTTTCAAAATTTTGAAGAAGTTTCCATATCATGTAATACATCATTGCATTCAGAAAAAAATCCTCTCTTAGAAGGGTCAAAAAATTGCACGCTACCAATTTAAAATTTTGAGGTTAGGTTAGATTACTAAAAATTTGCACAAGTAAAATAGATTTTATTAAGTGCCAATAAATGTATTTAAATTACCATGCAAATTAGTTCAAATCGCATCTCAATATCTTAAGTAACAAAAAAGTTACGGCATATAAAAGAAATTAGGAGATTTTGTTTTATTTTAAATTTTAGACAAGTGGGCCATGACAAGTAAAATTTGAAGATGGATTCTTAATGAGCTCTCAAATCTGCACCTTTTTGCTAATTTAACCATCTCTCTATCTCTTCAATACAAAAGTTACCCATGTTGTCCCTACGAAATCCGGGCACCCTGTATACAATATGTAGTCCTAGTCCGTGTTCATAGAATTTTTCAGTTATTTGCTTCAGTGTGTGTACGGCATCTATGGTAGACCTGCCCCTCCTAAACCCATTCTGGTATTCTCCAATTTGTATTTCCGTGTGTTTTTAGTTAGTTTTTTATTTGAAGTGAGGTTATAAAACTACAATTTCGAACGGGAAGTGATGTAGTAAAGTTATTCTAGTTGCTTCTTGTGTTACAGGTAAAGTGGTTTAGAAATAATTAAAGCGTTATGTAATGAATACAGTCAAGATGTGGAGTATTAATAATTATCTTTCGTAACTCACCTTGACGGCACTGGCTTCGGAACATTCGCCCGCGCGGCATGGCCTACTTGCTATTATGACATAAATTAGAAGTGTCGTAGATGCAAACCTTTGTTAAATCGATATTTATGGATTATTAACAGTAAAATTAAGGTCGTAGATAAAATATTGTATGCAACGCGTGCTAAAAGTCGTTTATGCACGAGACATGTTATGAAACTCAGCCTTCGGCTTCGTTTCATAATTTTCATGTCTCGTGCATAAGACTTTTAGCACTTTTTGCATAAATAGCTATTAAATATGCTTCTACTTCTACTACAGTACATCTCATCAAAATAACCGCGAAGTAAAATATTATTTATTGTCATCTCATCTAAGAAGAACAAATGGAGAATATGGACAATATGGGAGAATAATAAAAAAAGGTGTAAACAATATCAATAGCAATGGAGTGGTAAGTGTGATTTCCCCAGAATCTCACAACGACTACTTTGTGCATGTAGCCGACGATTTATTATCAAATATTCCCCCATCAAAGTACTCACACAGTGTTTATCTAAAGAAATTACCAGTAAACAATGAACAATCACTCTTCTTATATGCTGTTGAGGAATCCGAGGTAGAAGATATTATAAAGGCATTAAAAAAGTCAAAATCATTAGACCTATATAATCAATCGGTTTGTATGTACAAAGAAAATGTTTTATGTTTATCTGCCCCGATAGCTCATATTGCAAACATCATTTTAAAGACGGGCATATTTCCTAATAAATTGAAACAAGCCAAAATTATACCTCTATATAAATCGGGTGAAATTGATGATAGATCCAATTATAGACCCATTGCGCTTCTCCCCATTTTGGCCAAAATTATAGAAAAAATTATTGCAGTTCGAATTCTAAATTTCTTTGAAACCAACCATATTTTTACGGACAGACAGTTTGGGTTCAGAAAAGGAAGGGACACGTCGGGAGCCGTGCTGAATCTCATTAATTATATAACAGAATCATTGGAAAACAAAAAATCTCCTTTGCACTATTTCTTGATTTAAGCAAGGCGTTCGACTGTGTCTCAAAAAGCATTTTACTAGATAAACTGGAGTATTACGGTTGCAGGGGAGTAACTCTAAAACTATGTCATCCTACTTATCTGACAGATCTCAATGTGTATTTTGCAAGGTCAGTATAGCCAGATGTCTTCAATTCAACATGGTGTCCCACAAGGAAGTGTATTGGGACCGTTATTAATTTTTAATCTATGTTAACGATTTGCCTAATGCCATCCCAGTTTTCACGACTTATTTGCAGACGATACGACCTTTGCAAACCACATAGAAGATGAAACTCTAGTCAATCAGTTACAAACCAACATTATCAACCAAGCCTCAGATTGGTTCCAGGCAAATAAGCTTTGTTTAAACCAAAATAAAACTACCACTTTACTATTTTCAAATAAACAAAATATCTGTGAAACCGTCAAATTTTTAGGCCTTACCTTGGATAACAAACTAACTTGGCAAGCACATGTTGACAATCTTTCAATTAAGTTATCAAGAACAATTTATGTAATTAGACAAATAAAAAATCGAGTAAACTTAGATGCTGCCATTACTGCATACCACGCATTATTTCATAGTGTAATGACGTACGGTCTTATAAACTGGGGTACCTCTACACATATTAAAAAAATTTTCATTGTACAAAAAAGAGCCTTGAGAGTGTTGGCGGGAGCGAGTCAGTTAGACAGTTGTAAACCATTGTTTAAAAATTATAACATATTAACGCTACCGTCAGCAATACTATATTGTAATCTATTATACATAAAAGAACATTATGGCGATTATACAAAAAACGGCGATGCCCATGGTTACGACACCCGCAGTCGAGGCGATATACAGGTTCCGCAGCAGAGACTAACGTCCACTAAACGAAATAATTTCGGAATAGGATTATTTAATTCGCTTCCTAGTACTCTCAAAAATGCCCCAACAAAACTCTTCAAAGTTAAGCTTAAAAAACATCTTCTGGCCAATGTCTACTATGAACTTTCCGATTTCAGATTTGTTGAAAATTAAGACTGTCTTGTTTTATTGACTTTAGTATTTTTGTTGTTAATGTATTTATCTGTAGTTGACTATTTCTGTAAATGCATTGTACTTTTTTATTTTTATATTTTTATATTTAAACTGAAATTGTGACATATCTAAGCACCACGGTGTATATTATGATGAATAAATACAATACAATACAATACAATACAATACTTGGAAAGACATTAATTTGTAGTCTCCCCTACTTAAACACGAAAATTTTCATTATATATCACCTCCAAAGACGAAATTTTAATTTAACTCGCCAATGTAACGCCAAAACTACGTATGTAAGTCTATAGTGCTTTCGATATTTTATGTCTCGAAAAAATGTACACGAATATTCGACTTAAAAGAAAAAATCGAAAGAATTGTATTTCAGATGCACTTTAAAAAAATTTATCTCGTCTAATATACGGAGATTTTGACTATATCGGTGTCTGGAAAAGAACCGTTTTAATTTGTTAGTTTTAAAATACTTCTTTAACAAACGAGTATGTTAATAAGGGCGATTAATAATCGAGACATCGTTAATTGTAAGATTATTAATCGCCGATTAACATACGAGTTAGTTACAATATTTTCCGTTGATCGTACATTATTAATTTGAAGAAAATCTAATTTTATTCCACGAAAAGAATTTGACAAATAAAGTTTTGACATTAATGGTAGCGGGTGACCATAAATATTTGTGATTTTTTTCTTAGGTTGGCATTGTTTATGTCGGTGGCACTGTAAGTCTATGTCAAATGCGAGGTTAGCAGGTTAGGTTTTACGTCAGATTTGACACAAACTGACGCAAAACCTAACCTGCTACCCTCGAATTTGACATAGACTTACAGTGCCACCAACATAAACAGATTTTTTAAAATCGTGCATTAATAATAAGGGTCATTAATAGACGATTTTCTATACATTAATAAAACCCATAAATAAACGATCAACAGAAATCACATATTTTCGCTACTTTATCAAAATCCCCTCAAAGTAATTCCCCAAAAAAACATTTGGCATCTCGCCTTTTTTCATAATTTTCGTCTTATGCAAATATCGACGGTATTTTCATCTTATTTCAAAAAGGTAGAGTCAGAAACTAACTTATCTCGTTTCGCCTAATTTTTGTCTGATATAAAAAAGGGCGAGAATCGCTAAAATATGATTTGTATTTTATCTCGCCTCGTAAAGTGAGACTTAATTTAGTTCGACAACTTTCTAAAGCAAGACAAAAAAAAAGTTTTTTATAATTAAAACAACTTTTCCATCTTGCACAGCTTTCCACAAAGAAACTATCTTTTCTAAAAATTCAGATTGAATTAATGTCGACCTTTTGGAACAGCTCGATATTAAATGGTGATTTTTTCCAGCGTGAACGAATATTGCTTCACTGAAGTGATTTTGGCTTTGAGAAAATGTTAAATTTTACGAAAAGCATCCAGTTTTGCATACATAAAACTAGATATTGTTAAACACACATATGTTACTTTATAATTCTCAATCAATTTTAAAAAGAAACAAACCTGTATCTGAATCAGTGTTTAAGTACAAATGCCTAAGATCAAAACGTATCTGATCGCATCATTTTTCCAAATCCATGCACTAGACGAAGTGTGTCAACCGATCGCTATCAAAATATGATTTTTGTTTAGTTTCGGCAATCGCTATCTCAATATTGCGATTTGTCTAAGGAGTGGGGTTAACCGTCGAGCATTGATTGTTCAGTCAAAACTAATGCAGTGATAACGCTTGTTGTTGTTGCCAATTAGCATTATTACGGTCCGTTGCGGAGGTCAGTTTCCCGAAGTAATGCGCGATTAGATAATTTTTATCGCATTTTCAATTAACTGCCGCTTTAATGAGATGCGCACCGAGGGCTTATCTGCGACTCGATATCTAACAAAATTACGGAGTCCTTATCGCTAATCCCCTTGTTACATTGTTAACAAACCATGACAGCTACTGTGGGGCGCAGCACGTGTCTGGAAGGATGTAAAATAGGGATAGCGTTTAAAAGTCTTATAAAACTGATTTTTTTTTCGAATATCTACTTGTAAATAAACTTGACATCTGTTTTCTACATTTCCTAAATTTACTTCTCGATAAATAATTATTTTGTTTCCATGGTGTTTGTCTGTACCTATAACTTCCTCAATTACATTTAAACCAGTAGGAATTCCCAGAGCGCGTTGAAAATCAGGAAACTTTTGCGGTAGGTTGACCTGGTACTCTTTCATCTGTTTCGCGAAATAAGCTAAGAAAAACTACTATTGTGAAGGAAGACGGTTGGAAACAAATAATTAGATTCATTTTTGGGTTGGAATCTACTTTGAAACCGTCGGCAAGTCCTTATCCTTTTCGGAAAATGTGTGCAATCTGCTGCCAGGCGTCAAATGTTCTATTAGTCAGTCTTTTTTCAAGCACAAATCACTATCTTAGTCACCGTTCGATGACTGCAGGATTAGCCAGTCAATTGAAATAAAAAATAATGGGTTAGGTTCTCACAATTTTATTGAAAACAGTAAAACCGGGAATGCGTTAATAATATTAAGAAACATAAAGAGTAGATCTTAATGATGTATATTTTATGTCGCGACTATTTGTTTCATTAAGGTCGTATACTGAAAAAGATAAGCAACTTTACTTTACACAGTTGAAATAGTAAGGCTACCCTGTATATGCGAACAATACACGTGTGTGTGAAGTACTGTCGAGTACATAAACCTCGATTAACGAGAAAAATTACGCAGTACAGACTATATTTAGAACTTCATGTTTAATTTTAACTATCTATCCACTACAAACCAAGGCTGATAAGACGATCAATTGTTTATTAACGGCAGATAAGCGCCTTTTTCCCACCGGGCTGTCGAAAGGCCGGTGGGAGTTTCTAGTCGGGTGCTCCTCGGCTGGTTGTTTTTCCACAAGAATAACGCGAAATTACACGTTCTCGCCCTGCGCGGCGAGACAGAATCATGCTTTCATTGTGATAATTTAGATTCCACCCAAGATTGGCTAATAAGCGGTTTGTTGGGCCACTATGTATCATTGTTCCGGGCAACGTGTCATTACCGCACGCAATTTCCATACGCGTGTGCGTTCCGCCCGGCACGAATTACTACTTTCGGCGGCTTTAATTTAATTGCGAAGGGCACCTGGCGGGCGCGCCGCGAGTCCGGTCCGTCGAGCCGGATCCCGAAAAACGCAATAATTGTCAGTGCAGCGCCGCCCGCGCCTAAATATTGCAGCTAATTTAGCCGATATTAACAGTTCGGTTAATAATGGCTCGTCGGCCGCGCTCCCTCGCGATGCGGATTTAATTTGGATTGCGGGCGGCGGCGCATTACGGCTTTAATAGTTCCGAAAAATAGGGCCCTTGATTAAAATTTATGATGGGTGGGAGCCGCGGATCTATGAAGGCTTAATTTAGAAATGCGGTGCGTGAAGGACGCGTGGCGTGCGGCTCGCCGGGACGCAAATGTACGCGCAATTTGGAAACGCGAAGAAAATAAAAATGGACACGCAGTGGGCATTAAATTAGGCATTAAAAAATTGGCTCTCGACAGGCCGGATTTTTGACGGCGAGTAAAAATTATCTGCGAGTAGAGAAACGACGTTCGATTGTTTAAATATATAAAATTAAAGTAAAGAGAATATACAAATTACTTAATAAATTACATTTTAAAACTTCCTGCAAATCTTTTAATTTAATGGAATTAATAATATGTATTTTCAATAAGACAGTGCAAGACTGACATACCACTCACAAATAGTGGATAGCACTTCAGGTTCGATTTTGTTGACCAGCTAGGTCGTCAAACCGCAGGTGTTCATTTTTTTAAATATTACTTACGAGCCTCCAGCAACATACGAGTAAAAAAATTAACTGATACAGAATTTGAAAAATATTTACAATTTACAGTTCTATTTATTGTTATTATTTCGGAGGCTTCCATGGCCATTGTCATTATGTAACCAATGACTTCCGTGTCATTGTTGACGTAGAAGAACTCAACATTTCACCCACTTTCATAAGCGGCTTCCATCAGGAGTTGAAGTTTGTATTAACCAACATGAAATTAGCTTTAAAAAGAGCTCTGGGACCAGCTGGCATTTTTTCTATCTGAATAACGCATGAGGTAGTTGTCTTAAACTTAAATCGTCTCTATTATTTAAAAAACTGGCATTTGGGCAGTTCGGAAAATATCACGTCTATATATTTCATATGTTGTAGTATGTATTTACTTTCAAGGGACCAGCTGAGTTGGACACTGTTTCATTATTGATATTGAAAGATTTGTTGTTTGGGTCGTTGCTCATTGTTCTATTGTTGGGTTGGTGCCCAATCGCTACCGCAGATAGTACAGTACTATCGTGCCTAGAATAGCGGAGATCCGGTAAGATGACCGCTAAGCCTTGACCTGATAACTACCTCGCTTATCAGTGATGCATAAAGCGCACCTGGATAGCCTGGAAAGCTCATTTCATAAAAATGCCTTGTGTATTCGCTCTTCTGCGGGGGCGGCAACTGTAAATTCAGATCACACTGACATGAGTTGAAGCTCGTTGGTCTAGCTAGCATTCGGCTAATGAGGCGCTAGGTGCGGTAAGAATCCGTATTGCAGGGTATTACAGGTACATCATCGGCGGTGTACCTGAAGAGTGAAGAGAACATCCCTGATCGAGATATTCTACTAGACGTGCGAACGCCACGGAGGCCGCGAAACTTCCTGTAATTACAATCATCCCGAACACGTACCACGAAATGTGGTAATGTTTGTTTATTCTTGTTTACATGCCAGACTGTGGAATTTGGCTGTTCTGTGTTTACGAGCCTTTACAACCCTTACACCGAAGGTACGTTACTGAATTTTTGGTGATTCGCCAGCCTGTGATTTATGCATGAGGATCGATTTCAATCCAGGAAAAAATAAATTAACCCCGAACCCTGAATCTATCTGCCTATAAAACTAAAATACAAATAAAAGCCGATTTGTAAAACAATGATGATGGTCGATGACGAAACGCTGGTGCCAGTCAACCTTGTAGAACTTAAATCACTTCTAAACAACGGTTCTCAATTGTATATCCTTATGGTGCACTCGCACTCAACCACGCGGAAATGAAAGTAGTTACTGAAACAAGAATCTCAGGCGACGGTTGAAGCATCGGGGCGCCATTTTGGGCCCTCCTCGCGCAAATTGGCGATTCCATCGACTCCGAAGAGTTAATTGACCGTTTAGCTTTCGTAGATGCGATGAATATTTATTCGCGGGCGCTGAGGAGAGCCTTGCCACGGCCTTGGCTGCGGAAATTTCGTTAATTTGCGGCACTACTAAAAACACGGAAAGAAGCCGCTCATTACGGCCAATTAAAATCGTGTCGTCGTAAACTTTACGGCCCGATGTCCGATCGGCCGAAATTAAAACAAAACGGGAAGCAACTCGTACAGTTCGGGCTCCATAAAACACGCAGTAAAAGCGAGCCATCGAAAAAATGGCTAAAAACACTATAAATAAGGAGGCGTCCGGGTTTCCACAGTTTGGAAGTGGATTAGTGCGCACTAAAGCGCGCTTAAACTAAGCATAAAAAGCGCACATTCTCATTACGCCCATGACCGATTGCCAACTTAACAACCAATAAACCTGGGCCCATAAAGCGCCGTTGGCGGCTTTTTGGTGCAACCTGCACGGCTTTCTAATAAAAGGCTTTTATTGCGCCGCGATAAATCACGGCCAGTTCTCAAATTTGAGGAGAGAAATTTAATGGCCACAATGAAGCCACAAATCTGCGCCGAAATTCGATAACAGGTCCGCCAGTGAGCGAAATAAAAATAAAACCCGGATCCACAAAAAACAACGGAAATATTTCAATTTAGGTACTTTTATTTGTCTTTCTTGCTGATTTCGGCCCGAAATGAATTTATTTCGCAGATATGGCGGCGTAACTTGCTTGCGCAACGAGTCGCTTCGAATAATTTTCAAAGTTGGATATAACTCAGGGCGCAGACTAAATAAATAATTTATGAATTACTTTTGTTTTACAACGAAACGTCCTTTGGCTCTTTCTTCAGTGAACATCGTTACAATGAAAAATGGCAGCGATAAAAAGATAGCAACAAGGCGATTTTTGAAAATTTAGTTTTTTCGGCAAATATAATATTGTAACTAGAAATTTCAGTCGAAGCTAGCCGTGCCCCACTTCGCGGTGTGAAACTTAAATTTCAAATTAAAAAGGACAAAGCAGAGTTGTTTACAAGTGAAATGTGCTACACAGATGTGATGTTTAACAGCAAATCAGAAATATGAAGTCTTCTAAAGTAATAATCTCTACTATAATAGACAAACTTTCCGCTACTCATTTGTGTAGTAGTACTGTGTTAGTACAGCTAAATATGCACATTCCATTTTCATCAAGCATATTCCAATAGCAATATTGGGTGAGTTTGATGGATTTGGCTTTACGTTGAAGAGATTACCTGGATCCACACAGCCTTTGGTTTCCAGATCTGGAGTACGACACTCCATTTACGGGATATTTATTTTGGTTGGACCGGGCGCCATCAGTATCTTTTTTATTTAACCCACGACCCGCGCAAAAGCTAATAGGGGTATATTCCTTAAATATCCAGGTTAAAACCGCTAGCAGACTTGATCTGGTGTCAAAATTATGGCGTCCAACGTGGGGCCATAGTGGTGCTGAATTTAATATCAATAAAGATCAAAATTCAATGTTTCTTCTTCATACAGAATACTTTGCATGGCTGACATCTGCAATGTGTCTAAACAATAGCCATCCGCCATACAGACCACAGACAATTCGACAGTAGAAAATGCTTTTTACTGCATCACATTACCACCGACTTTGGGGTATATAATTATTTTACTACGAACGATACACATTTTAAGCTCAAACCCCAGATTAAATAGACTCAATTGCCCTAACCAGCTTCAAATCATACCAATACACGTTAAGGCTACATAGAAATATCGGAGGGCCGACCAGCTACAGTAAATACGGTGTGCAGTTCTTTTGTATCATTAGCAAAGGGTGTTTAAATTACCAGGAGGCGCCAAAGAGCCTTTTACAACGGATAATTTCATCAGCTCACGAGAACTATTAAACTCACTAAAGTACTATGCAACAGCTCAATTGCTTGCATTAGCCATACACAAAACCATAGTACACATGAACAGGGTTATATTAATTAACAACAACAAATATAATACAAAAAGTTATATCAGTTAATTTCAGCATTTGTATAAATCACAAGCGCGAGTCACGCTACAGGCGAAAACCACAGTCAACTCTACGGTTGTCACTAATCATTATAGAAGTTTAGCAATGCATAACAAAGTTCAAATATTAAACAGATAACAAACTCTCTGGACAGATTAAATTAGCGGCAATGACAAATTTAAGATGATGCCGCAGGTCGAACATAGCAGGAGGGTGGCAATAATAGTATGCCACCACATACGTAGAAATTTATAATGTACCATAAATGCGCCAGTAATTACTGACAACCTCGGAGGTGATGCAACACTAGCCGGTGATTCCAATATTTCGGTACCCTTAGCGTACAGATTCGCTTTTACCTTCAGAATACAAAATCGTGTTTTAATACTTCCAGCAATGCAAGGCGGCGTTGACAAAACTAACAGCAGCGGACAGCATAATTAGCCACCTCTGCAAGTAGGGGCATAGGAAAGAGTCCCAGTAACAATTGCTAACCGAAGGAGCAAAACGGCGGCCACAGCAAGGACTCAGCAACAAACGGCAAACTTAGCAACGAACAGAAAACTCGGCAACAAACGGAAAACTCAGCAATGACTACAAATGCGACTACCAAATTAATAGCACAACCTAGCTGCTTATACTTTACCGACTCCAAGTCGGCTCTGAAATCCCCGAAACACAGTACCTAATTAGAATAAAACGTGACAGAGAAAGCCTCCAAGACTTAAATCGCGACGCCAGAAAAATCTGTAATAAAATTAACACCATACAAATATTTTCCATAAATCAACAATACAAATCCGAGGTAGCGCGAGTGAGCTATTCTTACTCTCGTAAATCCCTATAAACTAGTCCTAAACTAAGGCAAAAGCTAATACGAAGTATAACGCGTGCGATTAAGTCGGAGACGGTTGCAGAAGAGATCGAGGAACAAAAAACATAGCCGCAAGTGCACGGAGACAATTGAACGATACTTGGCCTAGCTACGCATGACAAGGGATCCATAAAACATCTCGCGCGAGTGAAGGCCATTCAAAACAAGTTCGGCCATCTCAATGACTACACAGTTGAGTTTTTCGGACATGGGCGACCAAAATGGATGAAACAGAAGGTATAATTAATGCGTCATTAAAGCGAACGATTTTTACTCACCATTGAACGTAATTTTCTAGACACAATGCATTTCTAGACGATTTCATAAAACTGAAAAATATATTTATAATTTAATTTAAAGGCTTTTTGCTTCCTGAGAGCTTTCTCAAACAGATATTTTCCTGTGCTTGCGCCTTTCTCTAACAGCTACTTAGTTTACTAACATACTATGTTGTATCGATTATTTATTTAACCAAATATGTAACGATTCCATGACTCTCTCATAGAACTCAACAATATATTTAATTAATTTCAAGAATTTTTGCTTTATGTGAGCTTCACCTTTTTCAAAATATCTGTTGCTGTGCTTACATCTTTCTCTAACGGCCAGTAAGTTTACATTGTGTCGATTATTCGCTGAACGAAATACATATGTGGACGACTTGACGACCTCTACATAAAACTGAAAAATAGATTTGTTGCCATTTTCCACATACATTTGAATACCGAAAGAAAGTACTTTCTGCACCGGAGTCGGAAATAATATATTGTATGTTACGAGCTGAAAGTGCATTCTTGCCGCTTGCGCATGAATACTGCTGGTTGGGCGCAGCTAAAACCAGCAATCATGCAAAAGCGGCAAGAGCACTTTTAGCTCGAAATATTCATACTATTTTTTCGACGAGTGAGCATATTATTAAAATGAAAATAATTTCATTTCCCTAAAAATATCAATTGGCTAAAAATTTAAATAACTGGTGTAGTCTATAATTTGTGATGCGATTATTTAAACAAATCACTAGCGGTGTCAAGGAAACATCCTGACATGGCTAACGATTTTGTTCATCCAGAAACCTAAAACGCTCGCTCAGTGGCGAATGTCAAATGACAGAAAAATCTACTTTCGACGACAGTCCTCAGAAAAATATATTTTACAATATTTCGCTCAGCGATTTTAATTTCCTCTGATCTTTATCTTTTCCAAAAGGCATTTTGCTGCGCTGCTTGCACTTTCTCTTACGCAAACATATAGATGACTTCATGACATTCATTTACATTAAACTGAAAAATGTATTTATACTTATGTTCAACGATTTTTGTTTTCTGTGTTCCCTCCGTTTTTACTCCGCTCGTTTAAAAGACGAAGAATGTATTGCAACCGTAAAAAATCATCTTTCGAGATTTTTTCAGATCTTCGCGTTTCAGGGTCCCTAGATGACAAACAACGTTTTCTCAATTCCGTCTGTTGGCGGTATAGCGCAAAAACTGTTTGAGGCAGACAATATTTTGTATATGGATTATGTCTGTCTACCTGGCTTGAAACCGAGAGAACTTCCGTCAAGATGCAGGGTGATCACCTTAAAAAAAATAAATTCTGTCCATTTCTGCTTTAACTCGAGAACTATTACTTAAATAAAAGTAATATGCACGTAGCTCATGTTTTTACCTTTGACCCAATATACAGTGTGGTCCATTAAGTGTGCAACAAATGGGACATTTTTTTATTAGTTGTACAACCGAAATTTAAATACCGCCAAAAGTTAGTGCATGTTCGATAACCATATCAGATGCCCTTAGAATGGCTTCAAGTCAAACAGCATACAGGGCCGGACAAAAAATATGAAATTGGTGAAAGAATAAAGTCCCCTTATTTCCAAAAATATAGCAAAATGTTATTTTGAAAAGTTCTTTAGCATAAAAAATTATGCCGCAATACAAAGTCACGGCCTCCTATTGGAATTTTTATTCTTTTTTGGAAAATTTTGTATTACCCCCGTATGATATATATTTTTATTATTCTGATTTTATATGTATTTAAAGTAGCCACAACCACATCACTTTTAAATAATTTTTAGCAACTTGAAGCATATTTGTAAAATTTACTTGAATTTATATTTTTTTAGGTAACCCTTCACTTCATGTTTGTTGCAACGATATTTAACAGAACTTTAAATATTCTTTTCAATAAGGCAAATGCTTTACTAATAATAATTTACATGTGAAAAAACTCACAATTAAAGCCTACAATTTCATTTCAAATTCTTATGAAAATACGAGGCTAATATAAAATTTTCCAGAAAAGAATAAGAATTCTAATAGGAGGCCCTGACTTTGTATTTGAGCATAACTTGTGATTCTAAACAAGTTTTCTTAATAAAATGTTGTCATATTCTTTTAAATATGGTAACTTTATTCTTGAGCGAATTTCATATTTTTGTCCTGCCCTGTATGCTGTTTGACTTGGAGCCATTCTAAATGCACCTGATATGGTTATCGAACATGCACTAACTTGTGGCGGTATTTAAATTTCGTTGTACAACTAATAAAAAAATGCCCCATTTGTTGCACACTTAATGGACCACACTGTATACACAGAGAACACTCTGCTTAAGACCTGTCTTATTAAGCGCGTCGTTTATAATGATGTCCTAAGCCCACAATATAAGCGAGATTTCGTGGTCCAGAACTGGAGCGGCGGCAGGAGTTCGTTTTTTATTTGCCAATTGATGTAATTATCATTGCAATTGCGAGGAAATTTCATGTAAACCCCTCAAAAGCCAGAGCAATCATACTCCAGTTGGTTATTTTTTCAGTTACGTGTCGATACAATTTAGATACAAATCATAACGACAGTTTTGTAATGTTTGAGGCACTAGCGTGTTGTGTGTGCGTTGGTTCTTCGCAGTTTATTGCAACGATCAAACATCAAACATCAACCCTTAGTGAAGAAGGTGGTTTTCAAAATGCATCTGCTAATTAGGGAGATACGTTGCAAGAGGGCACAAAGGATCGGGTTGGAGCAAGTAGTTGCAGTATATTTAGACCCTCTCTGTACGTCATTAACCTCATGCAACGCAACATTAAATTTACACGATCCCATAAAATCCGTCATATAACATGGCCGTACAACTATCACCCCGCTTACGAGTGCGAACTGCAAAACCGATTAAACCGCTGCACAATTATCAGGAACAAAAAGGCAGACTAACTGTACCCGCGCCAGCGGCCGCAGAGGAAACCATTGCACAATCCCTGACCGTGGGCCTTCCGCCATAATGGGCGATTTCCAGCAAAAAAGCCTCGTTGCAAATCGCTGGAGATAAATCCAGCGTGTTAACGGCTGGAAGGTGGCCCCACGTCGGCCCCGACAAGGACTGGTCTTCGTGCCTACGTAACCGGCCGACTTCCTGGATCGCCGGTCGTCTTTTAGGAGCAAATTTCTTCGGAAAAACCTGGGGACCGCGAAACTTACTGGGAATGCGAAGTATTTATGGGTGGCGAATCGGAGGTGCCATAAATTTGGCCCAGACAAAGCCGATCGCCAAGGAAATTAGCGACGTGATGGACTTTCTCTGCTCGTAAAAATCGCCCGTTCCACATAGCTTGTTAGTTTTTTTAGTTGCCGGTACGAAATGAGTAAAAATGCTGCGTTCGTTAGAAATATAAATGCTTGATGTTTGGGACAAAGTGTTGGTCCAGTATTGTCCACGACTCCGCTGTATGTATCTGTAGCATTGCTATATGCATACCTACTAGATGCCCACTTTTGTGTTGGGCGTTTGTATCATATGCTGTATCGCTGCAGGATCGGCGAAATAGCAGTTTCAGGGTGACGCGAGCGCTCTCAATTTTGCAGCCGCCATCGCTGCACACTCGCCGTCTTATCGTAATATTTACAAATATTGCGCTTCCGAAAATGCAATGCGATCCGAGGGTAAAAGCGGCCGCCGCGTCGATAGCAGGACTCCTTGAAAATATTGTGTATTGTGCAAGCTGTAAATGAACTACAAGATGTATATTTCCCGTAGGACAGTATTACATTTCTGTTGCAATTAAAAAGTTTGTAGTTTTGAATTATCTACAGTATGCATTTTGTATCATATGAAACAAGCACCAAGCTAAATGTATCATACGCTTGATCCACTTCAATATATTGGTTTTTCAATTTTTTTTAAACAAGGAATTCCGCCGACTATCTTAGGGACGAAGAATCAAGAAGAAACAAGGTTGGAAGACGAGCAATATCGGTAATATCGTCCTAAGCAGTGTAATAAGAAACATGTTTTTCGAATAATCCCATACTCGAGACCTCTAGACGCTATGGTTAAATATACCAATCATGAGTCTCATCCAATTAGATCTACAATTAAACTAAACTGCCAGATTTTGATTAATTATAAAAGCAATCATTGGCAATTTTGATATTTAAATAGTTTTTTGTATATTTACGCAAATGGAAGAAAGATAGAAGACATGTCGAAATTTTTACTAGTCCCTGCAATTCAGGGCGTTCTCACGACATTTCAGTGTGAAATTTTCGGGCCGTTCGCCGTGCCTATTTGAGTGAGTCGTAGCCGTTTTCGCTAGACTTAAATAATGCACTAACTCGTCCAGTGTAATTACCGAACGTACGTAGATAATCACGAATTACGCTAATGATGTCATAAAACTAGAAATGTGGGACCAAGTAAAAAGCACGTCGGTTTCTCGTTTTATCAGCTTAATTGTCCGGTTTTTGTTGCGCGCTCGGCATCGCCTTGCCGGCGTCCGAGTGCATAAATGTTTAATTAGTTTTTATGGATCATACGCGCTCACCGCAGATTAGTCTTTGTGTCGACGTGCGGATGCTAATTCTGGTGCAGGCTGCACATGTGGCTGTAAAAATCGGCCATAAAGCGGCGACCATAATCCTACGCCGTCTTACATAATCGTGGAAAGAGCTCGGCTAATGCTTTATTAACTCGTAAAGTGTTGCAGTACTTATATCATTCGCACAACTGCGTAGAAGGATGGCACGCTGCAGCCTTGATGCCATGATAACGCTCGCCGAAGTGCCCGAAATCAGGAGGTGGTTGCGTTTTACAAATTGTTGCGATTAGTGGCGAGTGAGCTGTACCAAGAAAGCATTTTAACTGATTAGTGCTGACAAATCAGAATACATTTCTCAAGCTAGAGTGCGTGTACATTCACGAAATTTAGAGGACGAATAAAAAAGCAAAGAAATAAAACAGCTGAAAAACGTACTTGTACATGGCACTTCAATTGGACTGGTTATTTCTTAATTTTAAACATTTAAAAATCACCATCGTCATTATGCCACAAAGAGACAGTTTATTGGCTTGTTTATTACAGTGTGTCTTTATTATATCCACCTCATACAACACCACTGAACAATTAGTGATTTAACAAGTAGACGAAGATATCGAACTAGAAACTATCATACAATGGTCGATAGATACCTAATGTTTTATGATATATTGTTTAATTAACTACGAATCAAGAGAAAAGAAGATGACAATGGTTCAATAAAATTAGAAATTCCATTATGCATGTCCATGCTGACTATCATGCGTTGCTTTGGTGAAATATTCTCTCCCCTGGACCATTACCTATCAGCAACTTATTTTCTTTCTATCTTTTACCACTACAAAAGACTGATGAGTCAACATATCACCAGTCTGTGCGAAGAAGTGCCAAGTTACCGTTTTTTTTGTTACTCAAATTTGTATTCAGCCATTTGCTAATTCATAAGGTCCGTGGGTACAACAGTTCTCCAATCCATATCAGCAACCATATCAACTATCAACAGAATGCAGGAAGACATGGCCTATAAAAATATAAACGATTGGGAAACCAACACCAGAAGACCCAATGGACGATCAAAAGGTCCCGGGTGGTGTAGCTTGAACAAGCGTCTACGTTCGATCAATAGAGTTAAGCAACGCTCTTTCTAGTCAGAACTTGGATGGGAGTTCCACGGCTGCATCTCACGGCACCTCGTGGTACGGCTGCCACGCAAACACTTGGTCCCGGATGTCATAATAACATCATGACAGTCGTTAGTGGGGTTGAAAGTCCCCATAAAATGTACAGTGACGCCTATAATTGGCCTAACAGCTGTTGGCTGAGTACGAAAATAAATAAATAAATAAAACCATGGTGGATGGACGGGATGTAAACAATATATCAAGTTCGTACCGAAATGATCCAACAGTTTTTCAATCCATATCAGGAACCACATCAAGAAATACAGTTCGACAGGAACGTTAAAATAGTAAAAATTTGGGAACGCAACACCAGAAGATTCTCATTGGTCGACGCAAAGGTGGAAAAACACGATATAAACCATATATATGGCAAGTTCGTAAGCTTATAAGCGAATTGTCTTAACCTAAAACAAAAAATAATACAATCCTCCGACCCATATCAGAAACCACATATACATCTCAACACCAGAAGACCCACGCGACGACCGGTTTGCAGAAAGTTCGTTCCCCACATTTCGTTCCTGGGGTATTTCGTCTCCCCACATCTCGTACCCGGAAACTTCGTTCCCGAGCGAGCTCAATTTGTCTCCTAGATTACAAGGTGTTGAAAAACGAGTGCAGCGATCGGAATACAGTTAGAAAATGAAAGATATTTTAATTAATTACTTCGACACGAAGTGTACGAAGTATTGAAATTCCCTCATATCGAAAACCACACTGAGTCAAATATCTCTAAAATTCGAGCCAACCGACTAATGAACCCACTATATCAAATCTCCGTCTCGGCGGAGCGGATCTTTTGGTGAAGATCCCAGCCCACTAGATCAATCCCCCGTATTGCGGGGTGCCTAAACGTGCTGTGCAGGGATGTATGTTCCTACGTGTACACGATTCCGGTCGCCAGGAACCTTCCTGAAGTCTTGGATCGTTTTCATACGATAGGTCCTCCGAAAATGAAGGCAACATCAACTTTTGCGCTATGGTCGTCGGCAAAAGTTTTTTTTTTTTTTTTATAAATAACTGGTTCATAGCATTTCATTGTATTAGCGAAACGGAGTGATGCTGAGTATCGAAGTATTCTTGAAAAGCACGGAAGGGCGCTTTTCTTGCGCGGGGGGTACCGTATATTTTATTTATTATAATAAACTTATAACAACAAAATAAATTGTATTTATTAAAAATGACGGGTTAATAATCTAAGTAGTTTCCTGATATTTTGTATAGCGCCATAATTTCTCATTCTGAACAACTTTTCTCAGTAATATATATATATCATAAACAAAAGGGGTAGGTTACCCGAAAAGAAAATAGTTTTTGCTTAACTGTCAAGGCCGACTTGTTTTTGAAAAACTGAAAATTTTCTTAAAATTCTCTACAAACCAAGCAGAACTTTTAATTCCTATAACATTTTCATACAAAACTAAAAATAAATTTTAATTTCATCTTGTAAACTCAATCCGGGGACATACTGTATATAGTTCTTATAAGTTTATTATAATAAATGAATTAATTAAAATATATTTCATTTTTCTAACTGCATCCGATTGCTGCACTCGTTTTTCAACACCCTGTAATCTAGGAGACCAATTGAGCTCGCTCGGGAACGAGGTTTCCGGGTACGAGATGTGGGGAGACGAAATATCCCGGGTACGAAATGTGGGGAACGAAATGTGGAGAACGAACTTTCCGTATCCCGCGACGACCACAGCAAAGATGGAAATATTCTCTGAAATCAATAGTTATGGCAAGTTCGTAAGCTAAAGGCAATTGCCTACAGCTAAAAGGAATAAGAAGAGTGGGTCCAACAGTTCTCCAATCCATATCAGGAACTACATCGAGAAAATGCCGGAAGACGGGATCGTTGAAAAAATAGAATATTGGGAACCCAACGACAAACGACCCATTGGACGAACTCGTTGACATACAAGTTCGTAAGCTCGCAGACAAACTGCCTAAAGTTGAAATTAGAGCAAGAACACAATCCATATATGCATAGGCCCAAAAGGTCTCCAACTCATATCCTCCAACCCACATCAGGAACCACACTGACAGAATGCAAGAAGACAGATCGTTAAAAAAATTAAAAATTGAAAACTCAACACCACAAAACCCATTGGACTACTGACCAAAGCAAAAACGGTAGGACTCACTGTAAACAACAAGACAACTTCGTAAGTTAAAGGCAAAGAGGAGAAGAAGAAGACATTCCATATATACGTATGTGGATAGTATCATTAAAAAAGTACAACATTGGGGGCCCAACGTGAGATCCATGGGTAGACTACAGTAAATATGGTACGACTCGATGTAAACCATATGACAAGTTCGTAAGCTAAATGGAAATAAAAAAGAAAAAAGACGATCCATATTATGTAAGCATATGCCCAACAGTTTTTCAACCCATATCAGAAACCTCATCGATAGAATCTAAGAATACAAGATCGATAAAACAGTAGATGACTGGGAATCCAACACAAAAAGACCCATGGAATGACTCGCTGTAAACAATATGACAAATTCGTAAGTTAAAGGCAAATAGAAGAAGAAGACAATCCATATACGTATGTGACCAACAATTTTCCAACCCATATCAGGAACAACATTGACAACAATGCAGGAATACTGTATCGTTAAAAAAGTAAAAGATTGGGGGGCACAACGTGAGACCCATGGGACGCCCACAGCAAAAGATGGAAAGACTCGATGTAAACCATATGACAAGTTCGTAAGCTAAATGGAAATAAACGAAGAAAAAGACAATCCATATTATGTATGTATGTGCCCAACGTTTTCCAACCCATAGCAGAAACCTCATCGACAGAATGTCGATAAAAAGATCGATAAAAAAGTACATTATTGGGAATCCAACATAAGAAAACCCATGGAACGACCATAGCACAGATGGAAGGACTCGCTGTAAAAAATATGACAAGTTCGGAAGTTAACAGACAAATTGCCTCAAGCTTAAAAAGGGAGAAAATTCTCCTGCATTTTGTCGATGTGATTTCTGATATGGGTTGGAAAACCGTTTGACCCGTATATACTGCGATGGTTTTGTGCTCTCAACCATTCTGCTAGCCAATTGAACTAGAATGCATTAAAAGTCAAACCAAGGCACAGAATTCATTATTTTAATTGGTGTAAGCTTAGCTTACTTTTATTGAGATAAATGCACTTAATGGGTATAGCTGAGTTTCACAAATTGAGGAAAAAGGTAACATGAAAGGCTAGTTCAAAAGGGTTACGTTCGTGGGCTCGGATTTGACGAGTTTTTGGAAATGAGAATGCAGTTAGATTGTATCTGATGATTGTAGCATTAACATTTGCAGTATTATGTTGGTTATTGTACGAAATGGTTTGCACAAGTACGAAGTATGAGCATTATAGTGGTCAGAAAGCTAGGACCAGAATGGCAAAGTAACTGAAGGGTATAGCAATGTAGTACGAGGATTAGAAACGTTGCAAAAAGCAACTGACAAGAAATGTTGCAAAAGAGCAACCTACGAATAACATTGAAATTGAACGAAGGACATTATTTAGTGCATAATAAACTACAGAACTGCGATTAAAAACAGTGAAATAGCAGAGTAAAGTGTAGTGCATATATAACCTAAGAAAAACATTTATTTAGCATGTAAGAATTAATAATGTTATTAAAACCTTATTCTATAAGTTAATTTTATGTATCAAACCTTATTTCCTTTTAAACAATTGTGAGGTGTTGCTAAGATACGAGATTTTCTTTTGTTTAACAACCACACAGAGAGCTTTGAAATTGCCCAAGCTGTTAACATTGTTTTTACATCAGCTCCCAAAAAAAGTTTGATTTTGTTAATAAAACACATCCATTTTAGTACAAGTGTTGGTTTTATTTGACCGCTAAAGTGTTGGGCACAATTAGAATCAGTTTGCTAGTCTTAAAGAGGTGTATTTGGTGTTTATTCGTCTTCGACAAAAACCAGGCAAGTGGCGATCCAGGTTTGGGCTACGTTTGGGAGTCGATACCGCCTGAAGGAGCTAGTTGGAGCCAAGTTTGGTGCCTTCATCGCCTAGAGCGATCCTCCACGCAGAACTACAGGCAGATATCCGAGTCACCAGGCCTTTTGCAGCTAATAAAACGAGTTGGCGTCCTCAGAGAGGTGCGGCCCAGCTTTGGAAGCTTCAGTAAACCAGGTATTTGCGCAAATTCCATCGTCCAGAGCCTTGTTATATTGCTGGGGCCTGCAAGATTGGAGTTTCCACTACGTATTGCCGCAGTTCCCGATTGTCCAGTGCATTCCAGAATACAAAAATTTACGTAGCGTCCCTCAAAAATGCAGGATGACGCGGCGCATTCCAGCGTTGGCCGGATATAAAACAAATGATAGTTAGCGTCACTTGTACGTCACGATAGAACAAAAGCCGTTAGTACTGTTGCTATGCGAGATTAAATATTACCTACCTGTGGTATTTTGCTGATTTTGGCATCGATTTAAATCAATTATTACGATTTGTACGAGGACACACTGCTCCGTGTTTCATGTCAATTTTTGAGGTTAGCTACTGCGGATTTAGTTGTGGTGCGTAGTATTTCTAATTTAGCGACCTAACCCATGAGACAGAGTTTTATGTTCACCGGAGCAGCCGAATTTTATTGCAGATAATTACAATAAAATAAGGGCACCAAAATCGTTCAATTTTGTAATAAAATATTTCAATTTTTAATAAGCCCAAGATAGTGCACATGCAGCACTATTCTTATTACGATACGTGAATTTAGGACCACCCTTTTTCAATCATTTTTTCTCTTATTAAAACAAATTCGCCTAAGTAGGGGCCTAGTTAATAGTAACACATACAAGATGGTTTAAAAAGTAAATTATTGCGAAGCCAACATCAGAAGCGCCATGGGATGACCGCAGGAAAGATGGAAGGACTCGCACTAAACAATATGACAAGTTTGTATGCTAACAGGCAAAATACGTAAAGCTAATAGGAAGAAAATTTATATTTATATGTACCCTTTACTAACACCCACAAAGCATGGGTCCAATAGGTCCTCAATCTGTATCAGGTGCCTAAGTTTTAAACTTTACAAATGATAAATGTATCACATTTTGTAAAGAATACCCAATCGCATTCGTTGATTTGCTGAATGTTTCATCTAAGTTTGCTACCTCCTGCCCTTTACCAACAAGCAAAAAGCATTGGTACAACAGATCCCCAAGGGATGCCTAAGTCACAGTCACGTTGTGTCGAATTCCAAACTTAAACTCATTTTTTATGTATTACCCGTTAACCTTACTAGTTTGGTGTACCTTTCAACTAAAAGATGGCTAGGTTTTCATTTTGCTTACATATGTGAAGGAGTGCAAAAATTTCCTACGGAACCAGCATCTTTCATGTAGAAAATGATTAGGGCTTAAGTTAGCTATCTTCTACCCTTAGCAGCATGCAAGCATAATGAATAGCACAGCTTCCAAACCTCTAACGAAACATCGGGCAATTTTTGTAATAATTGCCCATCGACCTAGCTATTTCGCCGTCTATAGTTGGACTTGGCATTGGTCCCTTATCTTCAACACATCTCCCACAAATAATTACAGCATTCGAGGACGCTGTACGTATCCATCACGAGCGTAACTGTAATCGCGACTGCAATCTGCTGATCGCCAAAAGCAAGCAATGTGGGCATTCTGGACGTGTCGAAGCCAAAAAATACATGTACAGTTGCTAAGCGAGTAAGTCTGACTTAAGAGAGCCATGGACCGGTGGGAGTGACCTTGAACCTTGCCAAACGAGTCTCGCGGACGACTTCGTAGACGAGCATCTCTAGACGACTTGATCCAAAATCACGCCGTAAATGAGTAGGAAGCTCTCTATAACGGATTCCGTGAAGAGCTGCGCCTTGGGTTACACACACATACCATGGATAACTCCGATATCAGCGACGGCCCGTCCAGCGGCCTTCGGAGGACTCTGGCTTTTGGGGAACGTCGCCGTAACTGGATTGCTTTTTGCCGGTACAGATAGTAATGACCCCGGACGACACCTGATGATTATTTCTGATAGCGCCGCAGCCTCGGCCGCGGCCCCCTCGTTCGCCGGCGCTCGTTTCGCATTAATGCGAGCCGCCGCAAACCAAACAGAAGGCAGCGTAAATAATGGCGCCGCAATTAAGAGTTAAGAGCCGAAATATTCGGCCGGTTCGGGAAGGGTTAATGATCCAGATACAAAGCGCCCATGTGGGTGTGCAGAGAATCTGCAGCGGATTCTGGCTCCTATAGTTAGTCCGGGTCCACAAATATCGCATCACCATTCAGCCGATTTTCGACATTCCTCAAAGTGGTTGCGGTGCATTATTTTCGGAGCCAAATCCGGGGGAAAATCGCCATTAACTGCTAACGCAAAAATTCCTGGAACCGTGGGTGCGAGATACGTGCGTAGGAAACTAAATCAATGGTTCCAGTTGTACTCAATTTTTTATAAGGAAAACTTCGGGTGCACGGTTTTCATTCGTTGCTATGAAATTATTCAGAGCCTACTACGGGAACAGTTGTAGGTCAAGACGGGGGAAAGCTGGCCTCCTGTTTTACTACGATCTTATTGTTTTAACCAAATGTGAATTTTCCAAATAAAGCAACAAATTCAAAGGTTTAGTACAAAAAAAACCAGTAAAAATAGTATGTATATGTATAGCGTGACTAGTTACGGTTGTCCTCAAATTTGAATCACCGTGTATATGACAGTCCCCTCTATAAACTGAAAAAGTTGATTATTCCATCTTTTGCATATGAAATATTCAAAATACCCGATTTAGACTTCTACAATCTAACCCGCTCCACTCCTATAATTGCCACGAGTTAATCGCCATAACAGCTAATAACCAACAAGCACAAAACTTATTCACCGATGTGCACGCACTGTCAAAAAGTGGGACATCCTTAAACTTATTGTAGCCTTTCGTGGCACAACCTCGGCGCGATGACCATTTCGAGATTTCGGTTCGGCCACATCCCAAAAACGTATCTCCACAGCAATTATTTATAGCGTATCGAATATCTCCGGGCAAGAACCTTCAAGGTAACGTCTCCCATTAGAATAACTCCGAAGGAGGAAATGGCCGGTGTTGAAATCGAAATCTAAGAATGGAATTTCGTGTCCTTTAGCTTGCATTTTGTAATTGTTAAAAGCTTGGAAAAATAGTTGCTGAATCGCTAATCAAATGCATGACGTTCGTTTCCTGCAAAATTAGACTTCTAAAGCGCGCCGATCCGAGTTGTTGTATCGTTAATACAAAAATTATGCAGATTTTGATATTTCAATAAGTGTATTGGCATGCCAAAATAAAACAATTTTATTTTAAAGCTTTCGGTGCAAGACTTAATCGTATTCCCCGAATCGCCGGGCTATTGATCGGATTGCACGAAATCCAATTTGGCTAATTAAATTTGGACGTTTTCCAAAAATGATGAAATACAGCCTGGCAGTTCGAGCTATCGCCCGCTATCAAGCTGCTTGAAATGCTAGGTTTAATCACGCCACTTCTTGCACCAAAACATCCAATTAATTAAAAATTGACCACAGCCGGTACAAGATATAGCAGGCTAATTTAGAACTAAGCTGGCTGGCTACTGGCCTACGCGGATGTTCCGCGATCGTTTAGAAGTGTCGTTAGATCTTGGAGATTTTGAAATTTCCGATTTAATGAGGCATTAAGCCAAAAACAAGCACATTAACGCATGCCAAACAACAAAACGAAGTCGAAATGAAGAACATACGGGAACATTTTTAGCAATTCAACAGTGCGAAAATGTATGTCCACTGATAGCTGATGTTCATTAAACCAGAAATGTGCAAATGTTGATTTGTTTCCAAGCGATATGACTTAATAACCACGAGTGCGCTCCCTTGCAGACTGCTGATAATAATCAAGTAATGTTGGTTTATGTATCTCATTAGGCTGGAAATACCACCGACTTGGTTTTCTACCGATTTTATGAATTTTGTGATAAACATATGAAATACCATCAATGTAGTATAGTATTTCATGCAGTGATTTTTAACATAGTGCTGTAATATTTACTTTTATGTTCTTTGGGCTGTTTGAAAATATTCCATTATTTTCTTTGTATTCGTATAATTATGGGCTTTCGACTAAACTAGTCTAAATTTAGTACAGAATAGAAACGAGTCCTAAGCTAATCGCCAGACCGAGGGCGGCTTTTTCTGCAGGTAAAGTTTTTAAAATATCGATGGGCCTTTGCGGCAGTTAGCCGAGAATTCCCATATTGGAATGTTGTGCACCCGAAGCGACCGGGGGTGGCATTTTGGACAATGCGAGGGCTCGGATGCGCTTTTGGTAGTCTGTAGGCGAGGTCGCACACGTGTGGAAGCGAGCCTAAGCGGGTGTCATTCCACCGCGATTATGTTTTGAAATGAATTGAATTGTGGATTATAATCGAGTGAATAAAACGATGAGGTCTGTAACATTTAAAAAGAATACTAGTGCTTGCGTAGCGTTGCAAAAGTAGTACAGCGGAGTCGAACATTCGATATTGTTCGCACTGATGCTGATTGTAGACAGCTTTATTAATTGAGTCGTTGTTCATTGTTACCGTTGGCAGCGGGTCAACTAGCCGTAGCGAGCGCTCCCGTGCCTGGATCAGTGGCCATTCGGCGAGATGGTCCACTTCTTGACCTGTTAAGCACCTTGCTACTCAGTGACCCCAGTGAGCGCGACTGGGTGACTTGAAAAGCCCGTCTCCCAAAGATTCCTTGTACCTGTGTCTTTTACGGTCCATGCGGCCACCGTAATTGCGAGTTACATTGACATGGGTTCGCCGCATTGATGCAGTTAACGTTCGGTTAAAGCATACTAGATGCGGTAAGCATCCGTGTTTTCAAGATTATAACAGGCACATCATCGCAGGTGCGCCGAAGAATATACCTGATGATGTCTTCTTCGAGAAGCGACGTGGGAATGCCGCGGGGGGCCATAAAACCCCCTGTACGTGTTATGTAATGAGCATATTACTGCTAAAATCTGAATGTTTGTTGTTTTGCTTCCATGACTGATTGTGGAATTGGCTGAGTTTATGTTCGCGGACGGGCGTATGTAACCACCTGCTATATGAAAGGACTTGCCGATGCCGTTCGCTTTGCACCCCCAGTATCATGTTTCTGATTTACAACCCCCAGACCGCAGAGGCGTTATGGAATTTCTGGTAAGTCGCCGGTTCTTGTAAATTTATGCATGTGAACCGATCTGAATCCAGGAAAAAATAATTACCCCGAGTCACCGAAAATAGTGCCTACAATAGATGGGAGGAGTTCGGTGGTAGTCGCCATCGGTGGTACTGTATAAAACCCAAATTTATTAGCGTATTAACTTATATCTGGTATATGCGAAGTTTCAGTTTTCATGCTTCTAGTAGATTTCTTTTCAATTTCTCATTGTAATATAATTGAATAACAACACGTCTTGTGGGTCATAATCTATAGTATGATCAAAAAGTATTTTCATCTACTATGGCTGTGGAATAGCTCCTAATTTACGAACGCAACGTAAGTCACTTAAAAATCAAATGGCAAGTTTGACATTTAGGTATAAACGTAGTTGAATTCATAAATTAGGAACTATTTCACGCCCATACTAGATAAAAATAATTTTTGTTCATACTTTAGAACAGGGCTGTCCAACTTCAAGGGGACCAAGGGCCACTGCAAAAAAATTGAAGGTTATGAGGGCCGCATCATAAACTGTTTCGTATGCGACTTTGTGAGTGATTTGTAATAAATATAAAACGTGTATATGTATTTCAATACTATTTTTATTTATTCAAGAAGCTTAGGCTACATTACAAAAAGCATTGAAACATAAAAGAGATATGAATATGGATGCACAAACAGCAAAACGGCCAAATCTGCCTAAGTATCCTCGTTCTCAAGATACCCAAACAACACGAGCCACCAGAGAGCATGGCCATCGCGCGGGTTTTTGCTCGACTTCACAAGGTGCAAGGCACATTAAGCCAGAAAATGCTGGGTGTTCATATACAAATACTACGCGGTCTAAGCCGAAATTCTATGCTAAGAAAAATAATAAAAGAGATATACAGGGTGTTTCCTGAGGTAACCGACCAACTTACACCATGTATTCTAGAAGTGATTCTAAACACACACAAAATCATATTGACTTTAGGTTAATTCCTTTCCGTTCTTGAGAAACCGACAAAAGAAAAAAATTACATCAATTAATGTAAATTTACGTATAGAGATGTGACGTTTCACCCTCTACTAAGGGCGTCAAAGATTTATACCTCGGGTTAAGCTCAAATCGGAGAAATACGTTCACTCAAATACATATTCGATTAGGTAAAACACCAGATAATTACCAAAACAAATATAATTTTTTAGCTAGTTACAATGATTACTTAAAAATAACTCTGACATGTACATCATTTAAAATTAACATGTTCTTCTGGAACGGTGTCTGATTTCGTGGGTCAAGCTGCAACCCAATGCACCGGCGAGTGTTGCGGGTTCTTATTGGTAGTCCGCCGGTACGCACGCCGATTCTTCGGGAAATGGGCTGAGTAGGTCTTTTGTTCCTGCAAACTTGACCTTCCACTCAGCAGTGATTTTAAGCTGTAATTTTCCGGAATTTAGCGACAATCCCCCGGTAGGAAATTTGCGGGCTGTGTAGTCGAACGTCGAAGTCCAGGAATTCGCCTTTTAATGTCCAAAAAGGGGCCCTGCAGGTGAGTTTATGAAGGGCGGCTACAGGGCTCTAGCCGCTCACAAGCGGGGTAGAGACTGCGATTCCTACAGGTTACAGGTTTAATAATTAGTAAAATGAGGTTATGAGTATTTCACCTCTCGGGGCACCGGGATTTGCGTTTAAAAATTAGGCGGTCGGAAATGGCTTTTAAGCAGTTAGCCCTGCAAGAAAGTACAGCGTATCAAGTCAGGGTTAAAGCCTCAGTGATTCGATTTCCCAAGAAAGTTCAACAATCAAGATAAATCGAATTCTAGTGATCTTGCTCCTGCGGAAAAGTTGAACTTTCGGGCTGACAGTACCAAGCCTGGTCTGGTAAGAGTTGGAGGCCTACTCCGGTAGACAGTTCAGAGTGTCAGACCGGAGGGCCCAGGTAGAAAAGGAGAGGACAGGATCAAGACTGGTGGACTCAAGGGGGAATAATCTCAAGTTACTGGAACTGACAGTGCAATGTTCTTTTATACCTTTTCTGCTGCCTTATCGGGGTACTTGCCCTAGCTTCCACTGGAGAGGGAACGAGGCGGTCGTTCATACTTCGCGGCCACGCGCATTCAGGATAGGATTTCTTATCGCCAGTTCAAGCGTCGAATTGATGCAGCGCTTGATTAGGCGATGTATCAAATTTAAATACATTTTATGTATAATAACAATTTAATATAGGAGCAAATGTTACAGAGATAAGTAATCCAGATAAAATGACATTCGTTATTCGTTATTCGTATATTCTAGATTCATGTTTCCTGAAAGTATAGTACCTATCTATCGAACCGTGGATCGCAAAAATATCCTGGCGGGCCGCATGCGGCCCGCGGACCACATGTTGGACAGCCCTGCTTTAGAATGAGGGCGAATGACCTTCTAGAATCGTGTCCACGAATATTCTGCGGATGGCATGATTAATACATTCGTACCAGTTGCGGCGTAAATTCGATTTTGAACGTCCATCGGTATAATATAACCTTTAAATCGTCGAACGACGAAAAATAATACTACTACGAAATGGGAACAAAAAAAATGTTTCCGTGGAGTTTTTGCAAAATTCAATACATAGTAACAAAAATAACGTTTTCTGCGCTTTAGCTGTCGGCGATTCATAGCGATCGCGCCCCATAGTTGTTTTACTGAAGAGTCAATTGCAGCACTTTATGGTTTTCGCATATATTTAGTTAAAAATGAACTTGTGTGTGTTAACATTTCTACTTGCCGCACTTTTATGTAACGCTCTCGCCGAAAATAAACTGTTACAAACCAAACACGTTATTTATAGAACCGTACGGTACCGTTCCGATATTGAAATAATTGTTGCGATTGCTGCGTGCATGGGCGGCAAACGTTGATCCAGGTTTGCCGGTCTGTCGATTGCAGCTTCCAACATCCAACTTTCGATGTTTTCGTACATTCGAGCGGCAACGGCAGAGGTGCCTAATGACGGTCCGATCTAATTGCGTCTGACGTCATCTCCCACTTTTTTAATCCTCATTGAGGCTGTAACAGTTCATATAACAATTGCACGGGCCGTTAGTCACTGTTTATAAATATTAACTCCACGTTGCCATACCTTAATGGCTCCCGTTTCCCAACAGTTCTGCCGAGCATCTGCTTTTAAGAAGGCTCCATTTTCATTAATTGGATAAACGATTCCAGTAACATCGGGAACAATTAATTAGATTGTCCCTGCTTTTGGGAAAATTTCCTGTTTTTTAGACACTAAATGACCAGGATCGGGACAATAAAACTTCATGGATGTGTGTTCCAGTAATTTTTCTGTTATTAGAGCGTGGATAAGCAGAGCACCGACCTCATTTGCAGGAAAATTTTCAGGATAATTGTATAGCAATACTTTGTTCTGGATTATGCTTATTGGAGGCACATTGATTTTGGCTTCGTCACTGTTTTTTTTCTGGATCGGGCCTCATGCATACATTTTACAGGCTGCGACTTACCCAAAAATTCCGTAACGCCCCTTCGGTCTAAGGGTTGTGGATCAAAAATGTTATTTTTCATATGACATGTGGTCACACACACTAGCTCGTAAGCAATGACAACCAATCTGCTACAGATGGGTTTGAAGGTAAAACAAAAAAAACTCATTAAGTAACAACAAAAGCATAATTCAGAGAGAATTTGTGCACTTTGGACCAGACTGCTTGAGCTCTTGTTGGCGGTGGCTTTTTATCGGCGGCTTTGGGGGCGGCGCTCGGATTTGGAAATTGCGCCAAATTCCAGCGTAATTAGATTTTGAAATTGCCGCCCGGGGCCACCGTTCCGGGGGAGGAATCGCGCCATTATTTTAATTGAATTAAACCTGGACGGCACTGACCCGGAATCCGACGAAACCTAAACACGAGCGCGCATTTTAGTGGCACATGTATTCAAAATATTATTATTAAAGCAATTTAGTGTGCGTAGGCACGTGAGCAATGACCAGCAGCGCTAGTTATTTCAAAAATAATGTTTTTATTTTGGTGACCCACAAACAATCCACGTACTCTACGCATGAAGGTTATTTCAATATCGGCCCGTTTATGCTCGGCCAAATAAATTCACGACTGTTTAGTCTCACCGATAAAATGATGTATAAGCTAAATATACAATTGCATCAATAATGAAGACTTTCATCGGTTGTGAGTTAATGTGGTGCGCGGCGAGGACGCAAATGTCGGAAGATCATTGATTATTGTTGCTGTGTTATGGTCATCAAGATTTTAACTAAATAAACAAACACTAGAGGCGATAGTGGGCTGGCTATGCTTTGCAATGAAAATAACAACCAAGATTTAATGGAAACTGCTATAACCCGTACTAAAAATTGAATCTGTGGGTTTTAAAGGCAATTTCCTAGTCCAGAAACTTGGCGGTCGGTTTAGCTTTGCATTAACTTCATATTTTCGAACATCAGGATTGTTTTCCTTCTTACCGTCCCGAATACTTACTGCTAACAGCCACAATATTTGTTTACTCTTGTTTGCATGCCTGGAATTTGGCCGCTAATCGCCTTGTTTCCTCCGGTGTCGTATTTCTGATCTTCAACCCTTAGACCGAAGAAGAGTTACGGAATTTGTGTTAAGTCGCCATTCTGTACATTTATACACTATGCCCAATCTAAATCCAGGAGAAATAAATTATCTCCAAACCCCAAATCCATGTGACTACAAAAACAGGAACTGATGGTGTTTCTCTTAGCAAATGTTGCATCGACTTCCTTAAAAAAAATCTACAACTACATGGTAACAACCATTGCAACCAGAAAAAAATTCTACGTTTAAAATACTTTGTACGAGAGACCAGCGAAAGGAAAGTAATGAAAAACAAAATGTGATAGCCACTATTTATCACGTACTGCACCGTGATGAACTAGTAATATTATTATATGTACTTGCTTTATCATCGTTAGCTAACTCCTCAACTGACTGCCTGAAAAATACAATGCAAAAAACATGTTCGAGAATCAACTGTTGAATTTATTCAAAATTGTTAAAAATTGTTTTAATCACACAGAGATCTTCCAAATTTTCCAGAAATTTGCACCGTTGACCAAATTATTAATGTTGACGCATTCAGTCAAACGGGTTTAATGACAGGCTTGATGAACTCGAAAATTTCCGGAAATGCTCAAGATTTCCGTACACTTAACCAGCTCTTAAATATTTCCATAAATCAGCAGCCCCATCGCTGCCAGAAATGTATGGGAATAACTGCTTTCTATAGATTTATCGAAAATTTATAGATTGCCGCGTCGGCGCAGGATGGGTGCAAACAAACAGCAACATCCGCACCTGGAGATCATGACTTTCTCTCCAGTTCGTATATATTTTAACGTGAATTTTATCTTTCTAACTCGGTTTCCAAGCGTTTAGCTGAGCTCAGCTGCTTGACTATAAAGGACGTGCATTTAAAGCGAGTTCCTTCACGGAGCGCGCGGTCGTTGAAAACTCAATTAAGTCCAAAATCCAAGTTCGCCCGAACCTACGCAGAAATAGCGCTGTCCACTTTAAAGAATACCGGGATAAAATTAAAATTCCCCAGATATTTTAGGCCCAAACTCACTGCAATTCTAATATTAGAAAATGTGTAGAAAAACAAATTCCGGAGCTTTTCATTGACCCCGGGCGTATTCGAAATTATTTACTTGCACACGATGACCTACATGCGGCACGTGAACTTCGTCCCGATAAGGAAATCCGCGATTGGCGCAGATCTTAATGAAAATAATCATCGGGGCGCCAGGCTCAACTTGGGGCATCTCCAATACTAGATATGTTTTGATAGGAGAAAACTGCGGAATTGTATACAAAATCTTTATGAACCTTCGAATTGTACTAACTGCCTTCCTCTGGTTGGTTAATGGTAAAATGTTATCCAATTGTCACGCAGGTGACCCACTACTCAAAAATAAGTTTTCCGTATTCCGATAGTTTTTGTCCATACTTTTTTTAAAGAAACTGGACTGTTCCCACATGTTCCCAATATGTTTATCATAATAGTGATATGTTGACTGATACTATCATCGGCAACATAACACTTGAATTTTTTGCTTTGCTGGGCAATTTTACAAATTCATTCTCTTGCATCGACTGGAAATTAAATATTGTGTAACCATTCATTTAATTCGGATTTAGTCCAATTTGATGTACGACCGATACGTGTCCAGAATAATTGAACGTTTTTTCCGCAAAAAAATATTTGAATCTTCTTCATCAGCCTTTATTTAAATATACATTTATTTTTCTTCGCGGCAATGACTGTACTGCGGTTTGGACTGTCGTGGGATGATGATCTCCAGCTCTCAATTCAGCTCTTCATTGGCCTTATTTACGTACTGATAGGTATTTTCCCACGGTTATGACGCACTGTGGTATAGACTTCATAAAATGACTATCTCTAGCTCTCAGCCGCTTATCACGATTATGACGTGTGGGCTGATATGAATCTCCTCCATTTCGTTATTGATCTTATTTAGGTATTCATCTGCCTTTTTTTATGATTCTGACATGCTGCGATATGGACTGTCTTGAAATGATAATCTCCAGCTCTCGGCCTTTTCTTCATTGGTTTTATTTCAGTATTCATCTGTTTTCCTCACGGTTACAACGTACTGTGTGGTATAGACTATTTTGGGACGATGATCTCCAGCTTTCGGCCCATCTCATCATTGGTATTATTCAGGTATTCATCAATTTTTCTTCGCGGTTATGGCGTACTGTGGTACAGACTGTCTTGGGATGATGATCTCCAGCTCTCGGCACATCTCTTCATTGGTCTTATGTAGGTATTCATTTGCTCTTCTTCACGATTGTGGCGTAATGTGGTATCAACCGTCTGAGATGGCAATCTCTAGCTCTCAGCTCATCTCTTCATTGCACGATTGTAGCGTAATGTGGTATCAACTGTCTGAGATGGCAACCTCTAGCTCTCAGCTCATCTCTTCATTGGTTTGGTTTAGGTATTCATCTGTTTTACCTCACGATTATGACACGACGTACAGTGTGGGCTGATATGAATCTCGGCCATGTCGTTATTGATCTTATTTGGGTATTCATCTGCCTTTCTTTATGATGACAGGCTGTGATATGGACTGTCTTGAAATGATAATCTCCAGCTCTCGACCTTTTCTTCATTGGTCTTATTTCGGTATTAATCTGTTTTCCTCACGGTTACGACGTACTGTGGTATAGATATAGACTATCTTGGGACGATGATCTCCAGCTTTCGGCCCATCTCATCATTGGTATTATTTAGGTATTCATCAATTTTTCTTCGCGGTTATGGCGTACTGTGGTATAGACTGTCTTGGGATGATGATCTCCAGCTCTCGGCCCATCTCTTTATTGATTTTATGTAGGTATTTATTTGCTCTTCTTCACGTAATGTGGTATCAACTGTCTGAGATGGCAATCTCTAGCTCTCAGCTCATCTCTTCATTGCACGATTGTAGCGTAATGTGGTATCAACTGTCTGAGATGGCAACCTCTAGCTCTCAGCTCATCTCTTCATTGGTTTGGTTTAGGTATTCATCTGTTTTACCTCACGATTATGACACGACGTACAGTGTGGGCTGATATGAATCTCGGCCATGTCGTTATTGATCTTATTTGGGTATTCATCTGCCTTTCTTTATGATGACAGACTGTGATATGGACTGTCTTGAGATGATAATCTCCAGCTCTCGACCTTTTCTTCATTGGTCTTATTTCGGTATTAATCTGTTTTCCTCACGGTTACGACGTACTGTGGTATATATATAGACTATCTTGGGACGATGATCTCCAGCTTTCGGCCCATCTCATCATTGGTATTATTTAGGTATTCATCAATTTTTCTTCGCGGTTATGGCGTACTGTGGTATAGACTGTCTTGGGATGATGATCTCCAGCTCTCGGCACATCTCTTTATTGATTTTATGTGGGTATTTATTTGCTCTTCTTCACGATTGTGGCGTAATGTGGTATCAACTGTCTGAGATGGCAATCTCTAGCTCTCAGCTCATCCCTTCATTGGTTTGGTTTAAGTATTCATCTGTTTTACTTCACGATTATGACACGACGTACAGTATTGATCTTATTTGGGTATTCATCTGCCTTTCTTTATGATGACAGGCTGCGATATGGACTGTCTTGAGATGATAATCTCCAGCTCTCGACATTTTCTTCATTGGTCTTATTTCGGTATTAATCTGTTTTCCTCACAGTTACGACGTACTGTGGTATAGATATAGACTATCTTGGGACGATGATCTACAGCTTTCGGCCCATCTCATCATTGGTATTATTTAGGTATTCATCAATTTTTCTTCGCGGTTATAACGTACTGTGGTATAGACTGCATAGGGATGATGATCTCCAGCTCTCGGCCTTTTCTTCATTGGTCTTATTTTGGTATTCATCTGTTTTCATTCACGGTTATGACATACACAGTAGACAGTACGCATAGACCGTCTTGGGATGACGATCTCCAGTTTTCGGCCCATCTCATCATTGGTATTGTTTAGGTATTCATCTATTTTTCTTCGCGGTTATGGCGTACTGTGGTATAGACTGTCTTGGAACGATAATCTCCAGCTATCGGCCCATCTCTTCATTGGTCTTATTTAGGCATTCATTTGCTCTTGTTCACGATTGTGACGTACTGTGGTATCAACTGTGTTGGATGGTAATCTCTAGCTCTCACCTCTTCCCGGTTACGACGCACTACAGACTACAGCATAGACCGTCTTCTCCTGATGATCTTCCGCTTTCGGTCGATCTCTTCCTTTGTGTTATTTAGGTATTCATTTGTTTTTTTCCACGGTTATAACGTGTTGTGCTATGGACATCAGAAGATAATCTTCAGCTATTGGTCCATTTCTTCATTGGTCTAATTTAGGTATGCATTCGTTTTTCTTAACCGGTATGACCTATTATGGTACAAACTGCCATCTCTTTATTCGTCTTACTTAGGTATTCATCTGTTTTTCTTCACAGTTATAACGTATTTTAATATGAACAGTCTTGAGATGATGATCTCCAGTTCGCGACCAATTTCTTCATTGGTCTTATTTACGTATTCTTCTGCTGTTTTGTAAGTTATGACGTACTTTGGTATGAATGGATTGTCGAGGGGCAATCATTTCGAGCTCTCGGCCCATCTCTTCATTGGTCTACCCGGTTGGCAATTTTAATCGATTTTCAAAACGTATAGCGCATATGTTATTATATGTTATTATCGTGATAATTTGATGTATTTGATCCAAAATTTTTATTCTGCGACGTTACCTTTTATACCCGATTATTTATTTTACATCTATTCGTCGTTTAATTAATATTGTTGGTCCTTCGAGCCCGATTTAAATACAAATAACGTTTGGAATTGCAAGAAATAACCGATTGCTTGAAACCAAATACTTAAAAACTGATAAATCTTCTTCAGACCGCAACAGTAATCAGAATGAATTTTGTCAAGTGTTTCACAATTCTTAACGATGAGCAGAATGTTCAGTTCGGTCCGATACTTCACAACGAATGCTCAAAAACGGGGCGATAACGACATTTATACATAATATATAAATCTAAAACACTATATTGTAGCGGTGATAATAAAGCCACGGAAATATTTGGGGGCTTATCTCCCATCAAAATAATTAATAGTACAACTACAAAGATTTTATTGCACGTCCCCTAACTGCCTCATAAGTATTCAAAATGCGCGCACTTTTAACTCGGGCGATCGTTCATGGCCGCTTTCTGCTTTATTAACGGCCCCGTAAACTTAATTAACGAAATTCGGCGCGCATTCGTCGTCGCCGGCGATTGTTTTCTCGAAAGTAAATTATTCGGCGCTGTCTGGCGGAGACGTTCGCCGGAACGGTTCTCCGGCCATTAAAAATAAACAAACGTGAATAAACTAAAAATATGCAGGCGCCATGTTTGCCTCCAGCTACAGACATCTTGAGTATCATCTATCTAGGCACAGCCTTCTTTCTATGCACGCATTTGCATCGAGAATCGAGTTCATCTAGCGTGCCGCGAGTCCAGCCGCCCAGATTAACAATCGCTCCAACCTTGCTACTTTCTAATTTTTTCGCCGACCGGTTCTGTCGGATTTCCTTTGGGAACCTGGAAAAGTCCGGCGGTCCCTGCAGCGAGCTTAATGTTATAATTTTCTCGGTAACGTGACCTGTCAGTAGGGATTGTGATTAATAATTTAATTACGGTCCTGTGGGCCGCACGGAAAAATAGTTTCCTCGCGATTAGGCACTGCTGGCAATAACAGTAAACGCAGGAATTCCGTGGTTAAGAAATTCGGATTCGCTCCAAAATGCGGAGGCCTTCCACGAACGCAGGAAATCGCGACTTGGCGCCCAACATTACGCAGCTTCCGCAGTTTCCGAAAAATTTCTAAAGTTGCCAAAGCTGCCGATGAATATTCAGGAATGTTTTGACAGGATGCGTAAATAAACGAACATTCAATGTTATTGTAAGCTACCCTAATTACGGCCCTGGAATCCAGGCAAAATAAAAGAACACGGGGAATTATTAAAATCATAAAATCCAAATAGAAAAACAAATCAAACCTTTACTACACTTCAAAACGGGATTAATTCAAACACTCCGCCTTTAATTAACAGGCATTAAAATTGCGAAATCCACGCCACGTTGATAATTAGCGAAGATTATAATCAAGCCTGTGTGGATTGTGTTTAATTTTGCAGGCAATAAAATTAAATTAAAAACAAACTCACCACGATTGCGATAAGTTAAGTCCACAGTCAATTGTTACGAATTTGAATCTTACCTGAAAGAAAAATAAAAATTAGTTAAAGCGTAATTGCTTGCAGTAAACTATAGTATGATCAAAAATTATTTTATCTAGTATGGCTATGGAATACTTCCTAATTTATGAAGTAGAAATTACTTAAAAATCAAGTCAAGTTTGACATTAAAGTATTAGTATAAACATAGTTGCAATCATAAATTAATTATATTCCATAGCCATACTAAATTAAAATAATTTTTGATCATACTCTAGCATAAAGTAAATAAATTAATATACAACGACAAAGTATACATAAAAGTTCAATAGAATCCAAATAACTCAACAGAAAACCCATTAACGTTATCAAGTTTTATGATTTACTTTATTAATTTTTATATTTTCATATCTGCCAGAATTAAGTCAGTTTCAACATTTTAAAGTCATTTTATATGCTTTAACATAACTTTTGAATGTCCGAAATTAATTAAAAGCCTAATTAAAACAGTTGGTGCAATGATAGGGACTCTAAAAAGTGCAGTGTTTTGAACATTTTTGAAACACTATTGCACGCGATGATCTGAATTGCAATTGTACCAATATTCGGTTGCATTAATATCCTATTAAAGGCGAACTGCGTGCACCCGATGTTCAACTGTATCGATATTCAATTGCAAGAATGTCCAAATCTTACCAATCTTCAATTGTACCGATGATCAGTTGCAGTAATATTTTAATAATATTGCACTCGATGTTCGAATGTAGTTGACGAAGAATTTTAACTGCATATATATTTCAATGTACCGATGTTCAGTTACAGCCATGTTCAGTAACAGCCATGTTCAATTGTTCCGCTGTACAGTTGCTCATGATTTTCAATGATATCAATAAATATTCGATTGCATTAATATTCTATTATAGGCGATGTTCAATTACATATTGCACCCGATATTCAATTGTACCAATGTCCATACGTATCAATATTCAATTGTACCGATGTTCAGTAACATTGATACTCTCAATTTTATGTTTTTTACCGATATGTAATAATGCACGGGGTTCTATTATACCCAATTCAAAATTGTACTTACTACTACCTACTGAAGTATCGCGTATCCTGTTTTTTTCACACCAAACATCAAACCCACACACAATGCAAAAAGTTTTTTCAAATCGAACATATGAAGCCAAAATGACCTTTAAGGGCTAACCACTAGTATCACTTAGCAACCCAATTATTAGTTTTAACTCTCGCTGCATATCCTGTAAAGATGTCTGGGAATATGTCGACGGTAGTGACCAAATGTTTCATACCAATGTTCTATTATATATCCCTTCCCTTGCAAAGAGTTTCAGCTGTGGCGTGGTTAACACGTTGAATTACCGTGCTCTTTTGCTTTTTCCTCCTGATGAAGCCCCTTACGAAAGTGAGTGAAACGTTGAGTTCTTCGATTTCAATCATGACACGGTCCAATCCCGAAAGTCGTTTGTTACTTAATGACAATGGCCGTGAAAGCCTCAGAATCATATATACAGGTTGCCTAAAATTGTATGGAACATGGCAATTCCATAAGAGTAACTGCAATAGAAAATGCAATATTTACTTTGGTAGCTAAGAAACAAGTAGGTACCATAGCTACTTTTTTCCTAGCTTCCCCAGCCCTTATGGAAAATATCATTTGAACCTTTTCCAACTCATGGAATTGCAATGTTTCGTAAAATTTTAAGCAACCTGTATATTAGCTCAGCAAGCCATGTAGATCCAATGATGTTCAACTATTTCGATCTTCAATTCAACTAATGTCAAATTGTGCCAATATTCAATACCTTGCACCGCTATTTGGTTACATGAAGAGTCTGTTGCAAGCGATGTTCAATTGTATTGATATTCAGTTGCACCAATGTCCAATTGTACGGATATTCTCTATTGCGCGATGTCCAATTATGCCCGACGATGAATTTGAATTACTTTGACTTTTCGTGTACCGATTATCACTGCTATGTTCAATTATACCGATATACATGATGTTCAAATACATCGATATTCAATTGTATCTATGTGCAATAGCGCGTATCTTAACTAGCAATACAATTTAGAAAGAAGTATGGGAAGACGCAAGGAAGCAAGTGTTTTATACCGATGTTCAATTGTACCAATATTCAGTTGCACTAATATTTTCTATTCTATGCAGTGTTCTGTTGTACGATGTATAATAGTACCTATGTTCAACTGTACCGATGTTCCGTTGCACTAATATTCTCTATTGAACGCGATATTCTATTATCGACGACATTCAACTTTTAACTGAATTAATATTTCATGTGCCGATGTTCAGTTTTAGCTATGTTCAATTTTATCAATATGTAACAGGGCATGAGATTCTGTTATGCTGATATCCAATGTTATTTATGTTCAATATCACGCTTCTTAACTTGCAATATATCTTGTAAAGATATCAATATTCAATTGTATCGATGTTCAGTTGCACTAATGTTCGCTATTGCATGCGGTGTTCTATTATACATGACATTGAACTTGAATTGCATTAATGTTTCATGAACCAATGTTCAGTCCTAGCTATGTCAAATTGAACCTATGCTCAATATCGCGTATTTAAATTTGCAATGTATTTTGTCAAGATATCTGGTGAGATATAGGCGGCAGGAAACAAATATTAAATGCCAATATTCAATTGTACCGATGTTCAGTTGCAATGTTCTACAGTACAGATGTTACGCTAGTATTTAGATATTCAATTGTACTAATGACGTATTGTATCATTGTTCAATAAATTGCATCGCTATTAGTGTGCATCGGTAGTCAATTGGCGATGTTCCAATGCACAATTGAACACGATGTTCAATTGAATCGCTATTCAGCTGTACCAATGTCCAATCGTACCAATTGTACCGATGTTCCTTTACACTAATATTCTCTACTGTACGCCATGTTCAATTATACCCGATGTTGAATTTGAATTGCTTTGAATTTTCATGTAGCTATATTCAATTATACCGATGTGCATGATGTTAAATTATATCGATATCCAATGATAACCTATGTTCAATATCGCCTATCTTAAATTGCAATAATTTGGATATTCTATACCGATGTTCAATTGCACTAATATTTGCTATTGTACGCAATGTTCTAATGTACCGACGTGCAAGTGTACCTGATGTTCAGCTATTTAGATATTCAATCGTGCTAATGTCGAATAGTACCAATGTTGAATAAATTGTAGAACTATTCGATTGCATTAATAGTCTATTGTAGGCGTTGTTCAAATGTATCCGATGTTCATTTGCAGCAACATTCTCTATTGTACTCGATGTCCAATTATGCCCGACGTTGAATTTGAATCGCTTTAAATTTTCATATACCGATGTGCTGGTGTACAATGATATCCATACGTACGTTAACTTGCAATATATTTTGAGAAAATGTCCGAGGAGATAAGAGATGGTAGGGAACTAGTGTTATACGATGTTCAGTTGTACTGATGTTCTATATTGTACGCGATGTTATATTATACATATAACGTTGAAATTGAATTGTATTGATGTTTCACGTATCGCTATGTTCAATTATCTCTATCTGTAATGGTTTCAATTCTATCGATATTCAATTGCACCAAATATTCTATATCTTGTATCATCACTTGCAATATACCTATCTTGTAAGGATCTCTGCGGCATAGAGATGGTAGAGAACAATTGTTCCAATGTTCAATTCTACGATTTTCAGTTCCACTATTGCACGCTCTGTTCAATAGTACCCCAAGATGGATCTGAACTACATTGATATTCCATCGTACCAATGTTCAGTCAGGGATAGGTTCAATTCTATCGATGATATCAGATTCTCCTATTTTCTGTGGAACTCAAAATAGAGTATCTTCTAAATAATCTTTATTTCCATTAAATCAGGTATTTCATCCGTCATCCCATCTATATTCTTTTGTTTAATAATTCCATCTACGTCCTGGATTTTGCAACTGTTCTTTATAGAGCTATAATAATTTTTTATAGCTGTGGTAGGAAGCCTCAAAAGTCTAAATGTTACTCTCAATATTGAGGGAGGAAGCGTCTTTATCTCCACAACAATAAATATTTTACTGCCACAGCAAAATTATCCCACAGGGACGTACGATATTTTCAACGACGCAGATCTCGCAGTAACCTACGTTACTATACTCCTTGCGTAATTAGCTTGGCTAATACTCCTAATATTCGAACAGATTGGTTGTGCAGGAATCCGATGATGCTATTCGAGGTATGGCAGTGGCGATCTGCCAAAAATACTTTGGCAAAGGGCAGGCAGCACTCTTCTGAGAGGACTTCACCATTCTGTTGTGAAAGGGGATTACCCTACATATTTACTATATTTCACTGGTGACTATAGCGCGCGCATTCTTCGTTGGAAGTCGTTAAATCCTGGCTCAAGAGATGCTCGGGTACAGGTGCCAGCCACGTCAATTTCTAGAACATTTTGAAACTAACAGATCCGCGCAAAAGCTCCACTTTTGTTAAATTTCCAGCACTGCTGCTGCATCTAGACTGCGCCCAATCCGAGCATCCATGACATAACCAGCCACGTCAGCGCGAACGGAGGCAGGTACCAGACCAGGCTGTTACAAAACAATGAATGTTTACCCACCCAAATTACACTCACCTCCACGCATTTTGACATTGAAGGGTCTGCCAAAAGCTAATGACTATTTTCCGAGACCGTTTGGTGCCTTTCGGTCAGCATCTGTGACAATTTTTCGTGACAACGCTCACTGTTCGCGAAAAATAACCCAGGCAGATATTTATCATCACAGAGTGATCTTTGCAGATAGATAATGAAGTTCATATAAAAATGCGTTTGAACTACAACTTGGGTTACCCTTCCACTGGGATCATAGAAAATATATTTCTCGAACTGCTGCTGCATTTTATACTTCTCCGTTTCTTCTCACTTGTTCCAACTTGTTTTCCATTCTGACAATGGCTTCCCTTTTATTAGCCTCTGTTTTTCTTTGACGTATAGTTCATTTAATGCAGATACAGTAGTGTAGTTCATTACTCTTACTTTTCCAATGTTTTTAAATTTTGAACTTTGAAGATTCAGTGGATGGACTCAACGCCGACCATGGACGCATGCCGATTATTGTTACAGCTACAATGCCGATCGTCTGACGTTTGTTAGTTGTAGCCCTTAATCGTTTTGTTTCACTTCAGATGGTCGACGTAGTGACCTATACCCTTTAATTCTTATGAATAAGACAGAATGATTTACTATAGTATAATCCCTTTCTATAAAACCTGACTTCTGTTACCCTTGTCCCAAACTGATAAAACATAAATAAAATTCACTTGAAACGAACTCGTTCGAACTAGTAGAAATACATTCCCCCATAGACAAACCTAATCTGCAATAGCTCTGGTTGTTACAAGGGGATGACCTACGCGGGAGTGCCAGGCAAACACTGCAGGGACGTGTAAGTAAATGTGGAGTGAGATTGTGGTACTAAAACTGTTGACACTAGTGAGACAATGGGCGTCCCAAACATGTCTGGAGCTGCAATCCGGCTAATAAAGCGGGCGGGTATCGAATTGTGCATCAGATCACGTTGGCGTCGCGCAAACAGCAACAAAGCCTACTTGGATTTATTTTCTGTTTGGGCACCGCGCGCGTGGTGCAACGCCGTTTTTCCCAGTCGAGATTGAGTATCACACCGGCTATACAGAGAGATTATTTATATCAATACAGCAAGCAACACATGTTCCGGGCACAAAGATGCACAGATAAATTGCGAAACAAAAAGGCACTTCTATTTTGGCCGTAAAATACCTATGATGCACGCGTTATATTTAACATATCGCAGGAGCGGCAGAACTATGATGTACAAAGGGGATACGCCTAATTAGGAGCCGGCGCTTTGTCAAAGAACGAAGGAGCCCCTGCTTATTGTGCCTCATAACGCGAACATGGATTTGATGAGCTCTAAATCTCAGCGCAACCTCGTTTTTATGGATTTTTAAGACAAATGTGCGAAGGCGTGTCGATTCGTGTGGACTCATGTGTTAAGGAAATGTGGAAATAAATTTTTCGTCCGACAAAATGACCGTGGAGGGCCAGTTCGAAGCATAACAATGAAAAATTTTGTGGAGGATGTCCTGGCCAAACTATAACTAGGATGAAGTACTACACACATAAATAATGCAAGAGCTCCAACGCAGCCTACTCATAATAACATTTAATAAAGACCACCGCCTCTTAATAATAAAATATTTTGAAAATATATAACATACAGCGTATTCCCCGATTCAGTTAACATACGTATGACCTAAAAATTTTTTAATATTGTTTTCAAAAGTGGAGATCGTTCCTGCTTGGCCTAAAACTTATTTTGCCCATAATTTCAATTCAGCTGAAATCAAGTACTCCTTGATAACTCAGCAATAACTTTTTTGGTTTCATGTATAACACTATAATTATTAAAGACATGGCATAACTTTAGTAAGGAAAGTTGCTGGAAATCTTCCCAAGTACTAGTATGCAAAATTTGAAAAAGATCCGTTATGTTTGAGGCAAATGAAAACTTTTGCGTAAATATGACATAAATAAGAGTGGTTTCTTACAAATAGTAGACTATGTGTATTGTTACGGTCATTTCGACGTTAGCCTCTAGTTCTGGCTTTATTTAATAGCGCTAGCTCTAGTAATCTAACTCACCTTAGCTTCCCTAGAAAAGCCACTTATTGGCTACGTAAATTTAAAGAATATAGGTGATTTTAACTGTCCTAGATTAAAGTTGAGGTGCGTTACGTTTGGTTTTGAGGATTTCTCGCATTATCTCTTCACGAATAATATTAATGTCTCTTACTTTGGTTAAGCCCCTCTAAAAGTTATTATTATTATTAAATAAACTAGTTCACCGTACAAGAGGTTTAACGGACTTTTTCCACTGTCTCGGGTGTTTTTGTCACAAGACGTTTCGGAAGTTGTTGGTCTACTCCCATCTTCAGGTGAATGAACTCCTCCTACGAAGGGCTCCTTTTTTGTCAGACTTCACATAGTCCATAGTATACAAAATCTTTATAAACATGGAAAATATTAATTCTAGTCCAATTGATTAGGTTTTATTTACAATAAATAAGCAGAAACTTATTGAGTAACATAACTTAAAACAAAAATAGCCTCATCGATAAAATAGTATGAAAGGCGGTATAATCGGCGCTATAAAATTTCACCAAAGCCGTCATTAATAATGCACCCATACAGTGATGATCCACGGAAATTTAAATTAATCATATTTAACAAAATGCACCATTTTCCCGTTTTAATTAAAACTGACACTACTTGCCGTACAAAAAACTGTTTACCTGACATTTGCAGGTTCCCACTACATCCTGGTTAAAAAATTGAGCAAATTAATCATAATACAATTACTTAATTAATTCCATCACATATTAATGACATTTCTGCCATTATTCTCAGACGGATTACATAATCGATTTGCATTTTGATTGTTATTATAAGCGTGCCTCCATAGCTCCAACTTTGTCTAGCGGTAGGTAAAATAATATGCAACGCTCCGCTCCGTATCAACTTTCAAACGGTTATTTAAATTTAAATAACAGTTGTCCGTTGTTAACACTAGAAAATTCTAAAGGACTCCACAACGGATTTGCACGTCGATCACGAATCGCGGAAAATTGTGCGCAGCGCCATTGAAAATATTCAAAAACGACCAAGGCAGCCTTGATGCATTTTCATTGCATATTTAAAGCAGTTGCGTCACCAGGCACATGCAGAATTGCAGGACGATCGGCTAATCCGAGGGCGAACACAACCGTGGTATTTTATTTGACAATTTCTTCAATGCATAATGTAAAATAAAGCTATTTTTAAGCACCATAAATGTTAATGCCGAGTAAAATCAAGGCGCTCAACAGCCACCGCCAATGTTTTCTTATGGCTCGTTATTGATGCGAATCAGCGTCAGCTTATTGAATTATATAAATGCAGTAGATGCACCGCGGAATGCACTTGGCACGACTTGTGTAGGCATTAATTTTTCGAGGTCAAGACGAATATTATTTTTTATAGCCGGCGCAGGGAGGTTATTTTTAATGCAGAAGGTCAAATTAGAAGTGATGACATGACATTGACAGATGCAAGTCCAATAAAAATAGTCCACCATATAAATTCATCAAAATATAACTTTTACTTAGTTAGATACTAGTCTATAAAGGTTAGTACCATTTGTTTCTAAAGCAAAAAATACTAATGCTCATTTAAAAGCACACAAGTGTCATTATGAAGACCTCCTCATACTAAGAAGAGAACACCAAGTTATGACAAAATTAATATGACATGTAGAGGAATAATATACGAGAGTTATTCTGAACTTAGCCTACTGATCCCCCCCCCCCCCCCCCACCATCATCCATCCTGTTATAATATGAAAATACAAGTAGATGCTGTGTAGTTTAAGAATAAATACATACATATATACATACATTTTTGAGTCAATGCAAATTGTTTCTATAACAACACGTTACAGTTACGGAATCTTCCGAATCATAAAAATCAAGATTCAAACATTTACGAATCCTATCTTGTTTTATTTCCAAACGATACTCATCAGACTTTGAATTATGTCAAAATTGCCACGTGTATTCGCATGAAGAGCTAATTCGGGATCATGAGTAGCTGGTTACCGTCTAAATACTAATCGCATGGCAATAAACACCTTCCTCGCGGTCGTTAAGAAAGCATTCCTCAAATTTTGCAACGCCTATCATATGGTACTGTAGTACATATATTAAAATTTAATGTCATATTCAACTACCTTTGAACTCATAGCAACACGGTAGCAGAGATGCATGCCAGGCGACTGGGATACTGTACAGAAGTCTGATCCCCTTAATTGCTCCCGAGCTGTAAAACTCACAGGGAAATATTATAGTAGAATAGTAGGGTCACTAAATGACAACGGGATACAAGATTTTGTCAGAAACAAGAGCTCTGTTGCCAAAGACTAAATCTGATTATATAATAGCATTCATCACATAAAATCATCCAAACACAGTATCAATCTGACGATTTAAAAAACGGGAATAAGTTTGTAACTCATGGCAACACGGTAGTAAAGATTTGTGAAAGGCGACTCGAACACTGCACAACTCTGAGCTCCTTAATGGCAACAACACAGTTGAACACGATTCATACGGAGATTCGTTAGGTAGTCCACAGTGTCGACGCGAACACTACACAACTCTCAGCCGCTGAACAACAGGCGTCAACACAATACCAAAAACTCGTCAGAAAGAACTCAACCGCAGTACACCTCTGGCCTTCTAAATAGTAAATCATAGAAGACTAGTGTCATTATATTACAATAGAGCAATCAACATTCATTAGAACCAATTCAAACACTACTTAAACTGGGGGTTTTAATACGGCAATATTGTTATAGGGCTCATGACAATACGGTAACAAGCATTCGTGACAAGCGACCCGGATACTGTACAGAGGTGGGCCCTCTAACATGGTTGTAAAAGCTTCGTAAGGTAACACGCTAGGTAGTAAAGAGTCGTAGTAAAGAATGCGTTGACTCAACCACTACACAACTCCAAGTCACTCAATGACAACAGGCTACAGGCCGTTAACAAAAATTCGTCAAAAATAACTCAACCGCAGTATAAATCTGATCTTATAAAGTGGCTAAAGTTGCAAAGTGCTCGTCTGATCTCTTGACAGTGCACCAACAACATCCAACACAGATAATTCACCCACGTTTTCAATCTGCGGATGTGAATACCGCTTACTCCAACTAATTCTACAGGGTAAGATAGAAGGTCGAAGAGGTCCGGGACGACGCCGTATATCATGGTTGCGTAATCTCAGACAGTGGTCCGGACTGACTACTACAACACTGTTCAGAACAGCCGTGAATAAGATTACATGGGCCAGCGTAATAGCCAACATCCTCAGAGGATAGGCACTTGAAGAAGAAGAAGAAGAAGGGTTGTAAAACTAATAACAATAGGGTAGCAAAGATTCGTGACGGACAACTCACATACTGCACAACTATCGGCCTCTTAGAGGCAACAAGAGTTCTAAAAGATTCATACGGAAACACGGTAGGGGTCGACTCAACCCTTGACTATCTCCTGATAGTCAGAAGACCACTACACAACTCGCAGCCGCCGAACGACAAGCTACAGCACGGTGACACAAATTCGTCAGAAATAACTCAACCGCAGTACAACTCTGAGCTAAAATAGTAAAAGTTGCAAAACGCTAGTCTGATTATATGACAGTGCAACAAGAAACATTCAACACACATTTTCAATCTGGCGATTTTACTACCGACAATAGGCTTGCAAAATAAATGGTAACACGGTATAGCAAAACTACGTGACCGACAACTCGCATACTGCACGACTCTGAGCAACAGGGATGTAAAAGATTTATACGAAAACACGGTCGATCACAGTCAGTCAACTCGACCGGTACTCAACTCGCAAGCCGCTATACGGCATCAAAAGTTCATCGGAAATAAATGCAGGATAACTCTGAGTTTCTAAATAAATGGCAAGAGTTGTAGAAGCCTAATCTAATTATGTAGTAGCAGGGTGGCTACTGGCAATGCTCAAATACTGCACAGATGTGAACTTCTGAACGACAACTCGCATTCTGCACAACTTTGAGACCCTCAATGGCAACATGGTTGCAAGTAATTCACACGGCAACACGGTTGATAGCAAACAGTCAGTCTACTCGATCACTACTCAACTGGGAACCGCTATATTGCAAGAGGTAGCAACTGTTCGTCGGAAATAAACGTAGCATAACTCTGAGCTTCTAAATGGCAAGAGTTGTAGAAGACTAATCTAAATATATTGCAGCAGGATGACAATGCTCAAATACTGCGCAGCTGTGAGCTCCTGAATGACAACTCGTATTCTGCACAATTCACACGGCAACACGTTCATGGCAAACAGTCAGTCGACTCGATCACTACTCAACGGGAGACCGACCGCTATATTGCAAGAGGCAGCAAATGTTTGTCGAAAATAAATACAGCATAAACCTGAGCTTCTAAATGACGAGTTGTAAAAGACTAATCTCATTATATGCCAACATTGTGGCAACGCTCAAATACTGCACAGCTGAGAGCTCCTGAACGACAACTCACATTCTGCATAACTTTGAGACCCTTGATGGCAACATGGTTGCAAATCATTTTCACGGCAACACGGTTGATGGCAAACAGTCAGTCGACTCGATCACTATTCAAATGGGAACCGCTATATTGCAAGAGGCAGCAAAAGTTCGTCGGAAATAAAGATAGCATAACTCTTAGCTTCTAAATGGCAGGAGTTGCAAAAGATTAATCACAGCTGTGAGCTCCTGAACGACAACTCGTATTCTGCACAATTTTGAGACCCTTAATGGCAACGTGGTTGCAAATAATTCACACGGCAACACGGTTAATGGCAAACAGTCAGTCAACTCGATCACTACTCAACCTGGAAACCGCTATATTGTAAGAGGAAGTAAAAGTTCGTCGGAAATAAATGCAGCATAACTATGAGCTTCTAAATGGCAAGAGTTCTAGTATAGCAACAGTGTGGCAACTCTCACATACTGCACAGCTGTGAGCTCCTGAACGACAACTCGCATAAAGCACAAATTTGAAACCCTTAATGGCAACGTGGTTGCAAATGATTCACCGGGCAACACGGTTGATGGCAAACAGTCCGTCGACTTGATCACTGCTCACTCAACTAGGAACCGCTACATTGTAAGAGAAAGCAAAAGTTCGTCGGAAATAAATACAGCATAACTCTGAGCTTCTAAATGGCAAGAGTTCTAAAACACCAATCTCATTGTATAGCAACAGTGTGGCAACGCTCACATACTGCACAGCTATGAACTCCTGAATGACAACTCGCATAATGCACAACTTTGAGACCCTTAATAACAACGTGGTTGCAAATCATTCATACGGCAACACGGTTGATGGCAACCAGTCCGTCGAACTACTCAACTGAGAATCGCTATATTGCAAGAGACAGCAAATGTTCGTCGGAAATAAACGTAGCATAAGTCTGAGCTTCTAAATGGCAAGAGTTGTAAAAGGCGAATCTCATTACATGGCAACAGTGTGGCAATGCTCAATTACTGCACAACTGTGAGCTCCTGAACGACAACTCGTTTTCTGCATAATTTTGAGACCCTTAATGGCAACATGGTTGCAAGTAATTCTTACGGCAACACGATTGATGGCAAACCGTCAGTCGACTCGGTTCACTACTCAACTGGAGACCCCTATATTGCAGGAGACAGCAAAAGTTCATCGGAAAGAAACATAGCATAACTCTGAGCTTCTAAATGGCAGGAGTTGTGAAAGATTAATCTCATTATATGGCAACAATGTGGCAATGCTCAAATACTGCACAACTGTGAGCTCCTGTACGACAACTTGTATTCTGCATAATTGTGAGACCCTTAATGGCAACATGGTTGCAAGTAATTCATACGGCAACACGATTGATGGCAAACAGTCAGTCGACTTGATCATACTCAACTGGAGACCCCTATATTGCAAGAGGCCACAAAAGTTCGTCGGAAATACACATAGCATAACTCTGAGCTTCTAAATGGCAGGTGTTGTAAAAGACTAATCGCATTATATGGCAACAATGTGGCAATGCTCAAATACTGCACAACTGTGAGCTCCTGTACGACAACTCGTATTCTGCATAATTTTGAGACCCTTAATGGCAACATGGTTGCAAGTAATTCATACGGGAACACGATTGATGGCAAACAGTCAGTCGACTCGATCACTACTCAACTGGGAACCGCTATATTGCAAGAGGTAGCCAAAGTTCATCGGAGATAAACATATAACTATGAGCTTCTAAATGGCAAGAGTTGTAAAAGACTGATCTCATTATATGGCAACAGTGTGGCAACGCTCAAATACTGCACATGCTGTGAGCTCCTGTACGACAACTCGTATTCTGCATAATTGTGAGACCCTTAATGGCAACATGGTTGCAAGTAATTCATACGGCAACACGATTGATGGCAAACAGTCAGTCGACTTGATCATACTCAACTGGAGACCCCTATATTGCAAGAGGCCACAAAAGTTCGTCGGAAATACACATAGCATAACTCTGAGCTTCTAAATGGCAGGAGTTGTAAAAGACTAATCTCATTATATGGCAACAATGTGGCAATGCTCAAATACTGCACAACTGTGAGCTCCTGTACGACAACTCGTATTCTGCATAATTTTGAGACCCTTAATGGCAACATGGTTGCAAGTAATTCATACAGCAACACGAATGATGGCAAACAGTCAGTCGACTCGGTTCACTACTCAACTGGAGACCCCTATATTGCAGGAGACAGCAAAAGTTCATTGGAAATAAACATAGCATAACTCTGAGCTTCTAAATGGCAGGAGTTGTAAAAGACTAATCTCATTATATAGCAATAATGTGGCAATGCTCAAATCCTGCACAACTGTGAGCTCCTGTACGACAACTCGTATTCTGCATAATTTGGAGACCCTTAATGGCAACATGGTTGCAAGTAATTCATACGGCAACACGAATGATGGCAAACAGTCAGTCGACTCGGTTCACTACTCAACTGGAGACCCCTATATTGCAGGAGACAGCAAAAGTTCATTGGAAATAAACATAGCATAACTCTGAGCTTCTAAATGGCAGGAGTTGTAAAAGACTAATCTCATTATATGGCAACAATGTGGCAATGCTCAAATACTGCACAACTGTGAGCTCCTGTACGACAACTCGTATTCTGCATAATTTTGAGACCCTTAATGGCAACATGGTCGCAAGTAATTCATACGGCAACACGATTGATGGCAAACAGTCAGTCGACTCGATCACTACTCAACTGGGAACCGCTATATTGCAAGAGGTAGCCAAAGTTCATCGGAAATAAACATATAACTATGAGCTTCTAAATGGCAAGAGTTGTAAAAGACTAATCTCATTATATGGCAACAGTGTGGCAACGCTCAAATACTGCACATGCTGTGAGCTCCTGTACGACAACTCGTATTCTGCATAATTGTGAGACCCTTAATGGCAACATGGTTGCAAGTAATTCATACGGCAACACGATTGATGGCAAACAGTCAGTCGACTTGATCATACTCAACTGGAGACCCCTATATTGCAAGAGGCCACAAAAGTTCGTCGGAAATACACATAGCATAACTCTGAGCTTCTAAATGGCAGGAGTTGTAAAAGACTAATCTCATTATATGGCAACAATGTGGCAATGCTCAAATACTGCACAACTGTGAGCTCCTGTACGACAACTCGTATTCTGCATAATTTTGAGACCCTTAATGGCAACATGGTTGCAAGTAATTCATACGGCAACACCATTGATGGCAAACAGTCAGTCGACTCGATCACTACTCAACTGGGAACCGCTATATTGCAAGAGGCAGCCAAAGTTCATCGGAAATAAACATATCATAACTCTGAGCTTCTAAATGGCAAGAGTTGTAAAAGACTAATCTCATTATATGGCAACAGTGTGGCAACGCTGAAATACTGCACAGCTGTGAGCTCCTGAACGATAACTTGCATAATGTACAACTTTGAGACCCTTAATGGCAACATGGTTGCAAGTAATTCACACGGCAACACGGTTGATGGCAAACAGTCAGTCGACTCGATCACTACTCAACTGAGAACCGCTATATTGCAAGAAGAAGCAAAAGTTCGTCGGAAATAAATGCAGCATAACTCTGAGCTTCTCAAGGGCAAGAGTTGTAGAAGATTAATCTAATTACATGGTAGCAGAGTGGCAATGCTCAAATACTGCACAGCTCTTTGGTTCTGAAAGACATCGTGGCAAAAATCGCCTTATAAAACTTGCTCGCTAGACAATTGCTTAAAGAGCATCAATCCCAACATTTCTCATCTTATGAGAACACAGCGTTAAGGTCCACAACACATGATTTCTCTACTTCACTACAGACTGCAACAGAATAGCGAATATTTGTCAGAGATAACTGAACCCTGAGTCATTTAGAGACAATTAATCGCAAGTCAAACTAAGCCCACCCTATGGTATCCAAATGACAATCAGCGCATGCGTGCTAATACAACATTATCAGTGGATGCTTCTCCCCTTTCGAAAAAGGAGTATGTCGTGTCAATTTAAACTTTCCCAATGAATATACATTCATAAAATTTCACGTTCCCACAGGTCTCGAGCTGCTTACTTGGGGAACGGAGGAATTGATTACCGGTCGCCTACTGGAACGTTGGATCCTTTCCACCTCGGCCGGAGCTGTCGAACCCACAACAATCTATATTTATACAAATCAATAAACGCGCGTAGACGTGTGGCAGACCCAGACGTATTAATATGAAAATGCAAATATACCAGTGATATTGACTATTCATATTCGCGGTAATTGCATAAAAGTATGTATGCCGTAAGAGGCCGCGTGCATAGCCAATGTCATTAGAAACATAATTACCGCGCTTTGCATACTCGTTTTATTAATTACGGCAAGCTCAGGTGTTCGGATTTTTTGCCACGCGTTCCACCGCCGGTGTTTTGCATGCAAACTGTGACATTTCGACGCCTTGCTGCGGACTCATTTCGCGCTCGAAACCTGACGGGATTCGCTCCGAGAGGGGGCAACGAAATATACGGAAACGAACCTAAATATCAAACGAAACTGATCTCAAGGATCCGAAATCGACTTTATGCAGGCCGCTAAAAATAACGGCGAACTTTCTGTTTGTAAACTCGACTCGTTCGTTGGATAGCATTTGGGGATTATTGTCAAGAATCGGACACAAAATGTGCATTAGGAGTTATAATCAACTTACAAAAATAGAAAAACAAATTTGAATACAAACGGAAAGAAAAATAAAATGAATGGAAATACAGTGTTCACTACATCATGACACGCCAAGCACATTTTGTAAATTGTACTATCTCCTTCATCCAATCAACTTTACAATTTAGTTTATGGCATTCCAAAATAGATATTCGCACAGACAGAAGAACAATGTTTTTTTGCATTAGGGAAAAGCCGTTACATTTAATGACATTGAAAGCGAACACGAACACAAAAAAGCTTACATATTTAGCAAAAAACTTCCCGAAATAGCTCCTGAAATTATTTAATTGCCAACTCCACGTCATCTGAACAAAATTGCTACATGAATAACAATTCTCTATAAAAACGGAAGCACAAAATGAAAGTTTAAATCAACAAAACATACCGAAAGGCAAACATCCATTCCAAACCTACAATTTTGATATCACCTATGATTAAAACTTCGTTATAGATTGTATTCTGCTACACCAATAGTCTATTCTGTAATGATTGTACACACACCACTACGTGGATTTGATACTTTTCTAAATGCAAACATACGTTGTATTACCACGAAACAAGCTGCTGTAGATGATAACATTAGAAAGCTGCCCAAAAGTGAATAACAGGAACACATATTTAAATTTCAGTTAGGAGAAATTAGGAAAACGGAGCTAGTCCTTCACTAGAAGGCCGAATTTCTGTTCGTCCCTGCGATACGCCCCATCCAGGCCAAAGTGATCTCTCGTACTTTTTGTTTCTAGGTCCCGCACCTTGGTCGAGTACTTCTTCGGACCCTCGCCAACTCCTAGCCCGGAATCACCGCTCCGCAGAGAAACCATAGAAACCGAAGCAGTTTAACGTTATTTGTAATTATTGTAAATCGTAGTCCAAGTAATAACCCACCGACCAATAAAAGGTAAGTTAGATCCCGTTATAATAATAGACGCTTAGTGCCAGACCTTAATGATAATTGGCGCCAACGTGTGGCATACTGTATTAATTGGCGCCCAACGTGTGGCATATTGTATTAAATGGCGCCCCCAACGTGGGGCCTATTTTTATTACCGCTACCTCACCAAAGACACGTTCCAATCCTGGAACTAGCTCTTCCCATCGTATAATCTATTAGCAACAATGTTGCCGTTGTTGTTTGTTATTGTCAAGGTCTTCATGTGCGGAGTATTAAGTACCTTAGGCAACGATTGCTAGAGTCATATGGTAAAGGTTTAAGAGACTAAAGAATTCTGAATACTGAACACATCAAGATGCAAAGCTAATTACAGGTTGTAATGCAACCAACTTTTAAATAATTTGAATAGGTAGAGGCAGGGCAGTAAGCACTAATCAATCGAAACCCATTAACACAATCTTACAAAGTGTCGGAAACCAACGACACGACAAGAACAAATGTTGAATTACAACAATGCAATTTTCCAGTTTTGTTTACATCAAGTGCCATGTGATGATCTCAAGGGTGAAAATATGAAAAAGATCACAGTTCCTGGATAACAAACAAATTAATTGTTTGCGAACAGAATATTTCTGTAGTATTGTCCTAGCTGATCTTGACGTAGGTAACTCTTCTGGGTCCATTAAAAAATACAATGACGCTAGATCTAGGAAAAAACGTGGCACGCATTTAAAATGTGAAGAATTTTACAAACCTAGTCTAGTTGTAAAACTTGATGTTACACACATGGCATTGCTCAATAGCAACGCAACAATCTCCTTATATGGAACGGGTAACTGTTAGCTTTGTTATCTGGCAACTGGTTATGAATTCCAGCGGCTTTGTTCTTGGACAGTACCAAGGGTAAACATCGACGTCTGAACTCTGAGGCGAATGCGAGCACAAGAACTACTTCCACACGGCAGATTTCCAATAGAGTTCATGCAAAAGTTCGAAGAGCAGAATGCATTAGCCCTAATTACAGGTCAAAATAAACTTGCGCAGCCGTCCCTCCGCCACTTTTACATGAAACGTGACTTTCTACATGGCTCGTCGGCAAAATAAAGCAAAATTAAACTGGCGTCGCTCGGTGGGGCCCAATTAAGCGCGTCTTGCACCATAAAAAATGCGGCTCGTCGAACCACCCCGAATAAATTTATCCACCATAACCCAAATACCAGCCGTCACCTTCGAGTGTTTTATTTTATCTGTTTTGTCATCGGCGGCATTCGGAAAATAAATTTTCAGGAATAGCATACACATTTGTTTACTTTATCGTTGGCACCCCTGCGTAATAACCTTTTAACGGCCCGACACGTGTTATAAGATATGGCATTTATGTCTGAAAACATAAATTTAATATCGTTAAAGGCCAGAAACTTTAAACGAAACTAATTCTATTCCTTTGTTTGGGCGATGAAAATTTTATGAGCAGTTTTACTATTATTAACTTTATGCCTTAGTCGCCGCTTTTATGGGCCTAGCAGGTTAAAAAATTGTTACGGCTTGCAAATGCAACTCGAAACCGCAGCAGTTGTTGATCCCACGCTCCAGACAATGCACTTCCAAAATCGGAAGAGCGGAGAATGGGCGAAAAATCGGGAGATAAGACATGTTCTCCTTTGTGGGGGACATTGCTGAAGAGCGGCTCGGAAACGAGCGCAACACCGCATTTCGGTCTCAATTTCAACATGTATTTAGAAGTTTTGATTGGAAGCCTCCCAAGGGCTTGTGCATGCGTAATTAGAGAAATAATGAAAAATTACTGACGGGGCTGCAGGCATTACCTTGAATATTTCAACGACTGCAGCGATTTAGGGATTGCTTGCTGGGCGACACGCAGACGTAATGTCGCGTTTTCCGTCTGTTGGCTCGACCAGAATTTTTTTTAATTATTAACACCGGAGGGCGACAGCCCCAATTAAGAGGTTAAAATTAAACTGCCTCGACACGTTACCCTATCTTACTCACTCTAGCGAAACAACAACTGCGAGCAACATTTTTTTAATACAGTTGAAATGCGCAGTGTAAAACCCACAAATGAAAACAAAGAACAAACTTAAAATATATTAAGTTGTTGCCTTAAACGTAACCAAAAAATTTAAAAAAAAACTTGCAAACAATTTTCACTAAATCTACGTTGATGATATATTCATACATGGCCCTAATTCCGAACAAATTAAAAGAACGTATCAAAGAGAAATTAAATTCACTATTATATTATTCTGAAAATTATTGGGAAAAGTTAAAAAACGAAAGCAAATGAGTACATTCTACAATATATTCATACTGTCATCACTCATTATAGTAATATGTATAAAGAGAGGAGAAACAGATTTATTATGGGTTATTCTTCAACTGTCAGCAAAAAAGTATCCCTACAGCAATTTTATGATTATTTCTTTATTTCTATTAAACCTATGTCGATTTCTTAACAATCGCCAATATATAAAATATACTTAAAATAAGTTTTGAGAGTAAAACTACGCAGAATTGTAGGAGTGCCTGGATCAAAGGTCAAATACCTCCAATACTTTTGTCTTTCGATTTCCCCAATTTGTGGCACCAAATCGGTGCACAAATTTGAAACAATAAACAATGTGGGCAAATTATAGACAGCCACAATGGCGTGGCCACCCATTATCCAGTTTAGAGGCGAATTCGGGCTAAAACGATGTGGATTATCGTGTGTGCGAAAGATCGGCCGCTCACACGTGACCGCATCGTCGTTTTCGCAATCTCCAACGCGGAAAAAGTTGGAAGTAACGTGGAGTAAAGCGAAGACACGACAAAAACCGCCTAGAACGAGCACGTAGAAACGCCGACTTTACATAACAAAAAACCGGCACCAAATTGTGCAGTCGAACTATTTTACGGCACGCAAACGTAAATTTGGAACGCGGCGGTTTGGCTTTGCACAGGGCTGGATTTAGGCTTATAGATAAGCCAAAATGATTTATTCAAAAATACAGAACAGTTGTAACTTTTCTCTTAATTTTGGTTAGTAATTTTCCATTTGGGGTCAGTATGGTACCTGTGAAACAAAGTCTAACTATAAACAAGATTGGCGCTTTCATCGATGGCGCCGAACATTAATGTCGTCGCCCTCAAAAAAAAAAAAAAATCGCGACAGAAACTTCATCCACCAACATATCTTTCGCAAGTAATATTTTGTCATAAAAATTATTTTATCTAAAAACTTCTTTATTCGTCTCTTCCTATTCTACGAAATCTACTGTACTAATCTGCTAACATAAAATTGGTTAAGTCCAAAAATAAAGACTAACATTAAATGGAAGCCATGTCCGCGTAGGCTCCACCTTCAAGCAGGGCCAGTCTGACCAGACTCCTGCGATATAATATGCGCATGTGGAATTTGTGATTACAATTTTCGCACGTACGCTGACTGCATCGAGTTCAGATGAAGAATAGCCACATTCGGGGAGAGAAGAGACGTTGCCGCACATCTAGAAATAACATACGTCCATCACGCATGCATCTATGCAACTCAAATGTCCATTCTAGAACGTGTTTTGGAGGTCGTTCTTGGGGTATTCCTTGTACATTTCATTTATTTTATTTTGATGTCGTCTACTATACGGTGTGTGTTCTATCGTTGATAGTTTTTTATATCTTGACATGCCAGTTTATCTCCGTGGCTTTTAGTGTTCTTTCCGATTTATGTTTTATTTACTGTACTTCGCTGCTGTATGTAGATATACTTTTTAGCGTTGTATAGATGTATTGAAGAGTCTGTACTTTTGTATGTAAGCTATATGTCGATTCCACAATATGCCGTCCATCATCTGCTTTATAAGTTGTTCATTTTCTTCTATGATCGCTTCCCTCAATACACAAGTATTCTGTTATTTATATATTGACCTTCAAGCACCATTTCTTATGTTCTTCAATTACCTTGCATGTACTCCAGAACATTGATTGACACAGATTTAAGGTGACACGGTTTGTACAAAATTCAAACAACAAAAGAAAGTTATCTAATAATGGTAGCTGCACTGGATCTACGGTCATTATGTATAAATCAGTTGGCAATGGAAGGAATTCCTACCCCTACCAATAAGCAATAAATTAGAGTAAAATAACGAGGACGTCACTTCACCAAAACGCCAAAATCGGCGAGGACGAAGAACGCAAGTTTTATTGTATTTATATTTGGGGCCTATAATCGTTCCCAGAGAGATGCGAGGCGCCTATTGTCGCCGTTTATCACAATTTTTCTAGAGCAAGCAGATAAAGCGAGTACTCGGCGTTTTAGAGCGGCCGGCGATCGCATCCGCTGCATAAAATTTCTGGCCGAGCTGTAAAATATTTGCCGAACGCTCTTTGCCGGTTTCCAGAGAATCGCTTTTACGATCTGGCTTCTGAGGACCGCTTTTAACGCCGCGACAATGCGGGCGAGCGAGAAGCCTCCCGTCCGATACTTCCGGGTTCGTTTTAAATATTTCTATCAGGCGCGGGCCCGAATCAGCGCCGCAATTACTGTCAGGAAAAATCGGCGCCAAAACGCAAAATGGAGCCGACTTCAAAGCCGAAATCGAACCCGGAGGAATTCTCTTTATTTCGCGGGCCTTCGCCTAAAATTAACCGCGGCGTTGCTAAACCGCTTGACTGATTATTTCAATATGTCAATCTATTTTTTGTCAAATGAATTTAGATGGCGCTATATGGGTCACGTTTTATTTTTGCGGCATACAAATAGCCGCTTGTCAAATTTAATAAATGCCGTCGACCCGGCATCTGATGACTGCGGAAGCCGAGAACTAATGGCACTCCGAACGGATTCAATCCCAACTATCGGCGGTGACATTTGCAGAAAAATGCGCTTTATTCAGACAAAAGAGAGGTGAACAATGCCAAGGAGTGAAAGAGCGCACGATTTACACAACAATGCAAGGCAAAAATTAATACAAGCGCTTCATTACCATCGCAAATCCAGCAAACAGTGAATAGTAAATTAACAAACAGGCCATTTAAAATAAAATATTCCAAATTAATTATGTTTTCAGTGCGCGGATCCTGCAGTTTTTCTAGTAAGATTTCAATACAACTATTGCAGGTCTGTTCTGGTCTTACAGTGTTGTCAGTGTCATAGTCAGGAGCGTGTACACAAAAATCCTGAAAGTCAGGTAAAGTAAGAAGACCACACACAAACATATAAATTACGTGACTTGGAGATAGCACAACGGGCCCAAGTCCGGGTGAGCTTCCTTCACTCCCACCCAAAAATTCAAAACAAAAACATGTACGCATTTGCACAACTACTACATACATGCTTAGAGTAAGTAACAAACTACTTCCGGGATTTGACCGTGTCATTATTGAGGTCGAACCTCGATACGGTCCAATCCCGGAAGTTGTTTGTTACTTAATGAAAATGGCCGTGGAAGCCTCCGAAATCATGCTTAGAGTATCTCAACTTATTGTAACAATTTCCTATTCCCCCCAATGGAGTTTAAATAAGGGGCAATAATGGGAAATTCGAAGAAGAAAAATAAGCAAATCATGTTCCCAGGGAAAACTAAGATTACGTTAGATTTTACACAGTTATGATTAAAGTAGCTTAGATTAATCTTCGTTAATAACAGTTGCAGCAGCAGCTCGTTTTAAAACAAATCCTAGTATAAGATGTAATTAGGCATGCATCTACAGTGAATTTACTATTATAACGCGCAATGTGGCATTCCCGTTTCCATAAGGACTTGATTGTTACAATTGGTTTCTAAGGGTACGCCACGCCATGTGTAAATGCGTTTATTTTAAAATGCAATATATGAACCGTAATTTTATTGAAAAAGAAGCATCAGAAAGAACAAAAGGGCATGTAATAACCCACATACTTGCTGTAAACTGAAGTCTTTATAGTATTTGATCAACAGAATTCCTTCCCCCGTACAATATATTATGTTTTTACACACTCAGTAACGTTTCCATATTGCATTTTAAAATAAACGCATTTACACATATTGCGCGTTATAATAAACTCCCTGTATATAACAACCTAATTAAAATTGTTGTTTCCATACTGGATTTCTAACCAGTTAAATGAAGCTAGGTTAAATGTAATGTTCGTTAACAACTGCATCTAGCAAGAGTTGTCTTTAAAATAATGCTGTGTGAAAGAGATAATAATAATAACGCATGTATATCTAAAAATTCTCAGTAGAAATATAACAAGTGCTTGAAAATATTTCCATAGGGAAATTTTTTAAGCACGCGTTATATTTTGATAGAAAATATCACGAATGAAAAAACACAGTAAAGAAAACATTTTTATTAAAAAAATTACGAAACTAATATCTAAGTACTAATAGTTTACGGTTTTTTGTGATGACAGTGACATAAGTGGAAATTTTCCGGTAAATTTCCGATTATCAATTTTCGCCGTTACCATGGCAAATTTCTAACTAAATTTGCATAAGGGATATTGTCTTTACAATTTTTGTTTGCATACTGGATTTTCTAACCAGTTGTATGATAAAGTTAGATTAACGTTCGTTCAACTGCACCTACCAGCAACTCAAGTTTTATAAAAAGATGTAATACACAATGTGTGCATTTCTTAAAAGTCTATTTATACTATACGTGTGTGTACTGGATTTTTCAACAGTTGTGACTAAAGCACCAGTTTACTAGATTTCTATCCTGTTGTAAATTAAGCTAGCTTACATGTAATGTTCGTTAACAATTTCAGCTTGCAGCACTTCGCTATATTACCAAGTTTTATAGAAGAAGTAATAAACAACGTTTCGTAACAGTCCATTTAAGTTCTTTTGTACTGGATTTACAGTTGTGGTGATTAAAGCAATCGTTTACTAGATTTGTAAGCAGATGTAAATTAAGCTATCTGAAGGATTCGTTAACAACTATAGTTAGCTAACAGCATTACAACCAAATTTTATCTAAGCTGTAACTTTGAACGTGTGAATTATTTAACAGTCTGGGGGCCTTTGGCCTTTGTATTGGATTTCTAAACAGTTGTGATTAAAGCAACAGTTTACAGGATTTTTAACCAGTTGTAAATTAAGCTACCTGAAGGATTCGACAACTATAGTTAGCCAACAGCTTTACACCAAATTTTATCTAAGCTGTAATTTTCAATGTGTGAATTTCTTAACAGTCTAGTCTAGAGTCTAGGGGCCTTTGGTCTTTGTATTGGATTTCTAAACAGTTGTGATTAAAGCAACAGTTTACTGGATTTCCAACCAGTTGTAAATTAAGTTGTCTGAAGGATTCGTTAACAACTATAGTTAGCTAACAGCTTTACAACCAAATTTTATCTAAGCTGTAATTTTCAACGTGTGAATTTCTTAACAGTCTAAAGGCTTTTGGCCTTAGGCCTTTGTATTGGATTTCAAAACAGTTGTGATTAAAGCAACAGTTTATTGGATTTCTAAACAGTTGTGATTAAATCAACAGTTTACTGGATTTCTAACCAGTTGTAAATTAAGCTATCTGAAGGATTCGTTAACAACTATAGTTAGCTAACAGCTTTACAACCAAATTTTATCTAAGCTGTAATTTTCAACGTGGGAATTTCTTAACAGTCTAGGGCCTTAGGCCTTTGTATTGGATTTCTAAACAGTTGTGATTAAAGCAACAGTTTACTGGATTTCTAACGAGTTTGCAGATTAAGCTATTTTAGATTAAATGCAATATAATGCAACAGTCTATTTTAAGCTATGCTTTAACAGTCTACTTACGCGATGTTTTTGTGCTCTATGGATACAGTCGTTATTAAAGCAATAATGTACTGGATTTATAACACGTTAAAAATAATCTAACTTAAATCGAATGTAATATTCGTTAACAATTGTAGCTTAGAGTACTTCGCTTTAAACCAAGTTTTATATAAGCTGTAATGCACAACGTGTACGTTTCTTAACAGTATATTGAAACTATGTTTTTGTACTGGATTTCTAAACTGCTGCGATTAAAGCAGCAGTTTACTCGATGTCTAACCAATTGTAAATTAAGCTACCTTAGATAACTGCAAGATAATGTTGGCACACAGTCTATTTACCCTATGTTTCTGTACTAGATTTCTGAACAGATGTGATTAAAGCAATGGTTTAGTGGATTTCTAACCACTTGCAAATTAGGCTAGCTTAAAGATTAAATAGAATGTTCATTAACAACTATCGCTAGGTGTAGACTGTCTCAAAGTGAGTTTGCAGTACATCAAGCATAGGGCAATATAAATCTTATGGGAGTTATTGCTCCTGTGTTGTCAAGTTTGAGCGGCCAACCAGCAGGTAGGTCAGTTTAGTATTAAAAAGTTACGCCGCAGGTAAAATATTGCATGTTAAAAACGATAAGCGGTTTGCATAACAAAAGCAGGATTAGTTTATAGTTTATAGTACATATATCTACTACAAAATAATGTTGTGCAAAGATGTGGCATCGCTGTTTTTCATAAGACCCGGTACTGTAAACTGATCTTGAGACGGCCTATAGCAACAACGTTTTATCTAACCTGTAATACACAACGTGTGTCTTAACCAGGCTATTTAAACTATATTTTGTCAATAAATTACAAGCTTAGGCTTTAGGGGTCCGGCATTTAAAACTCTTCAAAACATTTCTTGTTAACCACAAGCTATATGTGAAAATTGCTGATGACATTGAGATGTGCATATAGGTGTGCCCCAGGGATCTGTTCTGGGACCTCTTATATTTATTTTATTTGTTTAATGCTCTTCCGAGTCATATAAATACGAACATTCTATCGATGTACGCAATGATACTGCGGTAATGGTCTCACTCAGCTCAGAGTTTGGAGGATTTAGAGCTGAAGCAAGCTCTGTAGCTGTCAAATGGCTTGCCTACATTTTCGTTACAAACGGGAACTGACCACAATTTTAATTTAACTTTAATGTAAAAAACTGAACAATCTATATTTGTTATTTTTCGAATGAAGTCAATTCTTAGCATTAAGGCGAAAAGAGTGTGTGAAAATTGGACCTTCAGATTACGTCATGTATACGCCAATCGCGGCGGTCACATGCCCGAAATCATATTCAAACATAAATGCCATAAAATGATCTTTCAGATAAAGCCTATTTCATGGATATTAAAACATCTTTCTGTGTTTTATTTCAATGTATAGTTGTATCCCTCTAAAAAAAACACCCTTTACATATATATAAATATTTATTATATATCAAAAAATGAACAAGAACTTTCATAACTATGACACAAGATATTCCAACTTCTTAACTGTCGATGCTTAGAGATTGATTCGTTACGAGAAGTCATCAATATAAGCAGGGAAACAATATTGTTTAACAAGCTCCCTAATGCTGTTCCTGTTAGTCAGCTAACATACAATCACTTAAAAACAAATCAAAACAATTTTACTGGCTCAATGTTATTACTCTGTGAACGAATTCCTTACTGATAAGAGTGATAAGTCTGTAACATTGTAAGTGTAGTAACCTGTCTATGTTGATCTGCCTTATTTTTTGTAATACTATGACTATTTTCATACTGTGTACAACAGTCTGATGAAATGTAATAAATTATTATTACTATTATTGTTATGTATTGCATTTCTAAGCAGTTGTGATTAAAGTAACAGTTTACTGGATTTCTAAGTAGTTGCAAATTTAGTTGTTTTAGATTAAATGCAACATAATATTGTAACAGCCTATTTATATGTTTTTCTACGACCACCACTAAAAGTAGGCCCTTTAGCGCTAGCTTTTTTCACTAAAAGTGACGTTTTATAATTTAGCGTGTTTAAAGAGATCAGTTGTTTACTTTTAGCACATGTGTTATAAAGTGAAGTGAGGTTATAAAACTGCAATTTCGAACTGGAAGTGAGATTGTAAAGTTATTCTAGTTACTTCTTGCGTTAGAGGTGTTTTTTAAATAATTAAAGCGTTATGTGATGAATAAAGTCAGATGTGTAGTATTAATAATTACCTTTGATAACTGACTTTGACAGTACTGGCTCCACAACATTCACCTGCGCGTCAAGGCCATCTCTTTATTATGACATAAATTATAACTGTCATAAATGCAAACCTTTGTTAAATCGACATTATGATTAATAACAGAACATTTAAGGTCGTAGAAAAAATATTGTATGCAAACTCGTGCTAAAAGTGTTATTGCACTCGACATGTTATGAAACTCAGCCTTCAGCTTCGTTTCATAATTTTCATGTCTCGTGCATAAACATCAACTTTTAGCACTTGTTGCATAAATAGCTATTTTATACTGGACCTCTAAATAGTTGCGATTAAAGGAATGATTTACTGGATTTCTAACCAATTGCAAATTAAGTTATCTTAGATTAATGCAATATAATGTTGTAGCAGTCCACTTAAGCTATGTTTTTGTACTGGATTTCTAAACCGTTGCGATTAAAGCAATGGTTTACTGGATTTATAACCGTTGTAAATTAAGCTACCTTAGACTAAATGCAACATCTTGTAGTCAGTCTACTTAAGTTACGTTTTCTGCTACATTTCTAAACAGTTGTGATTAAAGCAATGGTTTGCTGGGTTTCTAACTAGTTGTAAATTAAGCTAACTTAGCTTAAACGTAATGCCGTCAACAACTGTAATTTTTGACGTATGCATTTCTTAACAGTCCATTTAAACTACGTCTTTCAATTAGATTTCTAAACAGTTTATTATTCAAGCGACAGTTGACTGGATGTCCACCCAGTTGTAAATTAAGCTATTTTAGATTAAATGCACTATCATGTTGATATGTTTTTGTGCTGGATTTATAAACAGTTGTGACTAAAGCAATGGATTACTTACTGGATATCGAGCCATTTGTAAATTAAGCTAGCTTAAGGATTAACTATAACGTTAGTTAGCAACTAGTTAGCCAGCAGCAGTTTGCTTTTAAACAAAGTTTTACCTAAGCTGTAATTTTCAACGTGTACATTTTTTGTTAACTATTTAAAATAGGCATTTGTATCGGACTTCTAAACAGTTGTGATTAAAGCAATGGTTTACTGGATATCTAACCAGTTGTAAATAAAGCTAACTTAGCTTAAATGTAATGCCCGTCAACAACTGTAATTTTCAACGTATGCATTTCTTCACGGTCTATTTAAACTACGTCGTTGCATTGGATTTCTAAACAGTTGTTATTCAAGCGACAGTTCACTGGATCTTTATCCAGTTGTAAACTAAGCTATCTTAAATTACATGTAATATAAAGTTGTAACAGTTTACTTCAGATATGTTTTTGTAGTGGATTTCTAACCAGTTCTAAATTAAGCTATCTTAGATTAAATACAATATTATGTTGATACGTTTTTGTGCTCCATTTATTAACAATTGTGACTAAAGCAATGTATTACTCGATTACTAGCCAGTTGTAAATTAAGCTAGCTTAAAGATTAAATATAACGTTAGTTAGCAACTATAGTTAGCCAGCAGTAGTTCGCTTTAAAACTAAGTTGTACTTGATGCTGTAATTTTCAACGTGTACATTTCTTAACAGTCTATTTAAAAATAGGCCTTTGTATTAGATTTCTAGAGTTGTGAATAAAGCAACAGTTCACTGGATTTCTATCCCATTGTAAATTAAACTAACTTAGATTAAATGCAATATAATATTGTAACAGTCTACGTAGCTATGTTCTTGTACTGGAATTCGAAACAGTTGTGATTAAAGCAATAGTTTACTGGATTTCTAACCAGTTATAAATTACGCTAGATTAGATTAAATGATGATCGTTAATAACTGCGGGTTACAGTACTTTGCTTTACAACCAAATTTTATATAAGCTGGAATGTACAACGTGTGCATTTCTTAACAGCGTATTTAAAAAATGTTTTTGTACTGGATTTCTAAGCAGTTGTGAATAAAGCAACAGTTTACTAGATTTCGAAGCAGTTGTAAATTGAGCTACCGTATGTTAAATTATGTTAAATGTAATATAATGTTACAACAGTCTATTTAAGCTGTTTTCGTACTAGATTTCTAACCAGCTGTCGATTCAGCTAGTTTCTAAATTGAATGTAATGTTCAATAACAACTACAGTTAGCTTTACAATCACGTTTTACATACACTGTAATGCACGAGGCGTTTAATACTGGCTTTATAAATAGCAGCAGCAGGTCAGATTTTTAACCAGTTTAGCTATCTTACAATAAATGTAATATAGTGTAATAGTTTACTTAAGCTATGTTTTTGTACTGGATTTCGAAACAGTTGTGATTCAAGAATAGTTTACTGGATTCCTAACTAGTTGCAAATTAAGCTAGCTTATACATTAAATGTAATGTTCGTTCCTAATCTTCGTTGCTATAACAAGCCGGTAGCAGTTCGATTTACAAGCAGGCTTCATGTAAGCTATAATACACAACATATGAAATTCATAACAGTCTATTTAAACTATGCTATTGTATCGGACTAAACAGCCGCCATTAAAGCAGTAGTTCAGTTTTCTAACCCCAGTTGTAAAATTAAGCTACCTTAATTAAATGCAATATAATGTTGCCCCAGTCTATTTAAATTATGTTTTGCACTGGATCTCTAAACAGTTGTTATTAAGGCAACAGTTCCAATTTCTAACCAGTTGTAATTTAAGCTACCTTAAATTAACTGCGATATGACGTTGGAACAGTTTATTTTAAGATATCTTTTCGTACTGTATTTCTGGACAATTGTGATTAAAGCAATATGTGACTGAATTTCTAACAAGTTATAAATTAAGCTAGATTAAATAAATTGTATTGTTTGTTAACAACTGTATCTTTACAAGCAAGTTTTATATAAGCTGTAATGTATTTTTTACCAGTACATTTAAACTATTTCTGGATTAAACTGAATTTCAAAACAATTGTGATTAGAGTAGCAGTTCACTGGATTTTTAACCAGTTGTAAATTAAGCTAGCTTAGATTAAATGTACTGTTTGTTAATAACTGTAGTTGCAGTAGTTCGTTTTACAACCAAGTTTTATATAAAAGATGATTCACAACATGTGAATTTCCTAACAATCTATTTGAACTATCTTTTTATACTTGATCTTTGAACAACTTACACTACCAAAACTGGATGTACTCCAAATTTTAACCAGTTTTCAATTAAGCTAGCTTATATTAAAGGTAACGTTGATTAATAACTGTAGCTTTTAGTAGTTCACTTTACGACCATGTGAATTTCCAAATAGTCTATTTACGATTTTTGTGTTGGATTTTTGAACAGTTTATAGTACCACGCCTACGTAGTTTTGTACTGAAACTGCATGTATTCGAAATTTGTGGTAGTTTTAAACGTATATATGTGGGTCACAACAACTAGCAGTCGCGATCATGTTACACATAGTACAACTACATTTCTAAACAGGTGTGAATTTTCATCACTGATCACTTTTATACACATAATTGTAATTAAACCAATTTTGCGCTAATCTAACCGTCCTCATATTCCCTACTCGTCTTCGAAATCCCTACAGTGAGGGTCGAAACCGAATAACCCTGTATAATTTCCAAAAATCATTACTACTACATTAATAATGAATCGGCACTTGTAGCAAACGCTGCACCAATCCCACTAGTAATATAAGATCCGCCGAACGAAATTAATTTTGCAAAGGGTTTAGGAAACCATAGAATCGAAACAATCCAATTTCGCCATTTCAATCCGAAGCTGGATTATAAAGACTATGCCCTGAACAGAAGCCACGAATCCATGCTATCGCAGGGGCCAAATACGCCCATTCTTCGAACTACCCTTGAACTTTCACCGGTTCTAGCTATTGATCGAAGTAGGTACGCTCATAAAGTGCAACCTTACAAAAATCAGCTCAGAAACTACACCAGGCTGGCAAAAATGTGCGTTTCCGGCTCGATTTTTATCTGATTGGCATGCTAACGAGGGCGATTTTTGGCATAAGGCTTATTAGGCCTGCTCTTCGACTCATCCTGTAGGCACCTGCTGAATTTCGTACTGTTCTGTTAGATCAATAACATTAACTGTCTGTCGCTATTTTGAGAAAGAGGTGAAATGCCTCTGGGTCGGCTGCAATAAAATCAAATCTAAATATTTCATTGGTTAAATTTGAAACGAGTCGGCCGTATACCTGCTGACGTAACCATTTGAAATTATATTACAAAATGTGTATGCTCTGGCATAACCTCAGATTTATTTGTGGTGTAAGTTCTGTTTACACACACACACAGACCTTACGTGAATATGGACGACTGTGACACTATCACTCAACATTTGCCAAATGTAAAATAACTAGAACAACATTTCTAACAGAAGTTATTGTTTCTTTGAAGACCACGCTGCGAACAAGTATTTAAAAATGTATAATGTATGATTCCAACTTAAAATAGTCATTAGTATTGAAGGTTCCATTGTGATACAACACATTTTGGTTTTTACTATCAAAGAGATATCGTGCAAGATAGCAATATTAGCATTAATGACATATTGATATTGAAGGTCATATACAAATGTCAAAAACATTTTTCGAACTGGCGTGATAGTAGCTACATGCAGAAATAGCGACAATCAACACAAGCGTTCATTTTAAAGGACTTGTTATATAAATTCCAAATATGTCTATTAATGAATGACCTTTATATAGCTTTTGTCCATTTTAATTATACAATTTGCCACTGCTTTACTAAATCTATTTATAATGAATGGTTTACTAAATGCAGCTTAGAAATTTAATTAAAAACTATAATAAAACTAAATTAATGCTTTCTACATACACTGTATTGGTACAATCACTTCTATCCTTGCAAGCCGATGTTTTTATCGGTGCTAAATTTAGTTTAATATCAAGATAACGACTTGAAAATAATCGTATTACCACTAGGAGCTGTTAATAACCATTTAGGCAACCCAGCATTAAAACCAACGTGCCGAATCTAGTAATTGCTCAAGCTTTTACCTCCGGGTGCCATTTGACCGTCACAAATAAAAAAATGCATTTATATGCAAACAGGCACGGTATAGTAAGAACGTTTCGGCATTATTAATTGATCGATCGGTAGTTTGGCAGATTTTCGTGGGTTCGTCTCTACTACGTTACTAAACTGAAGTTTACGAGACTTGTATTAAAGCTGTGAGTCAGCAGAAGTACTACAACTCTTACACAACGCTCTTTCCCGAAAATAGATTTATGTGGGCCCCTAAAAATGCACACAATACATAGCAGAAGCAAATCCAAGATTAATGTGGATACAGAACGAACCTTCCATTCTTTATTAAGGCTTCGCCTTACGTAAGAGCATTACACAAAATCGATTGCGTTCCCACTGGTTCCACATTTTCCCGTATAAATTGGACTAATAAAATTAATAGTTTGACGACCTACTTAATATGTGGCCATAAGAGCGGCGGTCCGAGGCGTTTCCTCAATTTTTCCATATGGCACGGCGCTCGAATCAATCATGACTCGCTTTATCAAAATTAATCATTACAAAACCGTGACTTTCAACACTCCAGCCAACGTGCAATTAGGTTGAGCAATGCCCAGGTAGTTCTTGATTAACGATTATCCCGCAAAAATGCAGCGATAAGGCAGGACTGTTATTTCAGCGGACTTGAAAAGTCTATTTTCGGCGGCTTATCTTTAATCAGATTGCACAAGCGAACAAACGGGTTTGCAGGCGAAGCCCGAAATTATTATTTCTTCGTGTTGCGCCGGCCAGGCTGCCATTCAACGCAACTTAAGTGCATTCTTTGGAAACAATGTACGCAATAAATTCCCTTGTCCGCGTTATTTCGCAAGCGAAACTGACAGAAGCTGTTATGGCCACTCCACGTAAGCTTCTTTACAAGGATTGCCGTTTACACTTCCTTTTACTCTTCCCAGCCCAGCGCTCGCCCGATTTGCCACTTCAATGATTAAGCAGTTTAGGAAGAAAACCACAGGATGCAGTGGTCACTCTCGTCAAGTGCTGATCCAAATTTGACCAGGAATTGCTTCCACGCAACTTACAATATTCATTTTCGGTAAAAAATTCAGAAGTGGAATCAGCGGACAGGCGAAACGACGCAGACGTAGCAAGCAACCAAGAACGCGTTGCAGCTTCAGCGAGGAAGTCGACTACTACCGAAGTAGTTCGAAAGCAAGATCGCACACAGAAACGCTGCCGAGATTCCAATATTAAAACACCGAAATTCTTCTTTTACAATCAGGGATCCGGGACTAGACGAAACAACGTAACTACAGCAACCAAGAACGCCTTGAAGCTTCAGCGATGAAATCGGTTGTTCTGTAAAGTTTACTATAGATTTTAGTTCGAATGAAAGATCGCACAAAGAAACACTTTCGCAATTCCAACTTTGAAACATATACGTTCTTAACAATTCGCAAGTGGAATCCGGGACTAGGTGGACGGGTTGTAGATTCAGCGGGAAAATCGACTGCTATAAACTTTAGTTCGAAAGCTGGATCGCATACAGAAACATTGTCGATATACCAATATTTAAAAACAGAAATGCAATTCAGGAGTGGGATCAGAGACTAGGCGAATGAGCGAACCACAGCAACCAAGAAGGGGTTGAAGCTTCAGCGAGCAAATCGACTGTTCTGTAAAGGCTCGAAAGCAAGATCGCACACAAAAACACTGCAGCGCATTATTTAGACACAGAAATTATTTAATATTCAGGAGTGCGATCCGAGACTACGCGAAACGGCGTACCACAGCAACCAAGAACGCCTTGAAGCTTCAGCGATTAAATCGGTTGTTCTGTAAAGTTTACTATAGATTTTAGTTCGAATGAAAGATCGCACAAGGAAACACTTTCGCAATTCCAATTTTGAAACATATACGTTCTTAACAATTCGCAAGTGGAATCCGGGACTAGGTGGACGGGTTGTAGATTCAGCGGGAAAATCGACTGCTATAAACTTTAGTTCGAAAGCTGGATCGCATACAGAAACATTGTCGACATACCAATATTTAAACACAGAAGTGCAATTCAGGAGTGGGATCAGAGACCAGGCGAATGAGCGAACCACAGCAACCAAGAAGGGGTTGAAGCTTCAGCGAGCAAATCGACTGTTCTGTAAAGGCTCGAAAGCAAGATCGCACACAAAAACACTGCAGCGCATTATTTAGACACAGAAATTATTTAATAATTCAGGAGTGAGATCCGGGACTACGCGAAAGGGCGTACCACAGCAACCAAGAACGCCTTGAAGCTTCAGCGATGAAATCGGTTGTTCTGTAAAGTTTACTATAGAATTTAGTTCGAATGAAAGATCGCACAAGGAAACACTTTCGCAATTCCAATTTTGAAACATATACGTTCTTAACAATTCGCAAGTGCAATCCGGGACTAGGTGGACGGGTTGTAGATTCAGCGGGAAAATCGACTGCTATAAACATTAGTTCGAAAGCTAGATCGCATACAGAAACATTGTCGATATACTAATATTTAAACACAGAAATGCAATTCAGGAGTGGGATCAGAGACTAGGTGAATGAGCGAATCACAGCAACCAAGAAGGGGTTGAAGCTTCAGCGAGCAAATCGACTGTTCTGTAAAGGCTCGAAAGCAAGATCGCACACAAAAACACTGCAGCGCATTATTTAGACACAGAAATTATTTAATAATTCAGGAGTGAGATCCGGGACTACGCGAAAGGGCGTACCACAGCAACCAAGAACGCCTTGAAGCTTCAGCGATGAAATCGGTTGTTCTGTAAAGTTTACTATAGAATTTAGTTCGAATGAAAGATCGCACAAGGAAACACTTTCGCAATTCCAATTTTGAAACATATACGTTCTTAACAATTCGCAAGTGCAATCCGGGACTAGGTGGACGGGTTGTAGATTCAGCGGGAAAATCGACTGCTATAAACATTAGTTCGAAAGCTAGATCGCATACAGAAACATTGTCGATATACTAATATTTAAACACAGAAATGCAATTCAGGAGTGGGATCAGAGACTAGGTGAATGAGCGAATCACAGCAACCAAGAAGGGGTTGAAGCTTCAGCGAGCAAATCGACTGTTCTGTAAAGGCTCGAAAGCAAGATCGCACACAAAAACACTGCAGCGCATTATTTAGACACAGAAATTATTTAATAATTCAGGAGTGAGATCCGGGACTACGCGAAAGGGCGTACCACAGCAACCAAGAACGCCTTGAAGCTTCAGCGATTAAATCGGTTGTTCTGTAAAGTTTACTATAGAATTTAGGTTCGAATGAAAGATCGCACAAGGAAACACTTTCGCAATTCCAATTTTGAAACATATACGTTCTTAACAATTCGCAAGTGGAATCCGGGACTAGGTGGACGGGTTGTAGATTCAGCGGGAAAATCGACTGCTATAAACTTTAGTTCGAAAGCTAGATCGCATACAGAAACATTGTCGATATACCAATATTTAAACACAGAAATGCAATTCAGGAGTGGGATCAGAGACTAGGCGAATGAGCGAACCACAGCAACCAAGAAGGGATTGAAGCTTCAGCGAGCAAATCGACTGTTCTGTAAAGGCTCGAAAGCAAGATCGCACACAAAAACACTGCAGCGCATTATTTAGACACAGAAATTATTTAATATTCAGAAGTGCGATCCGAGACTACGCGAAAGGGCGTACCACAGCAACCAAGAACGCCTTGAAGCTTCAGCGATGAAATCGGTTGTTCTGTAAAGTTTACTATAGAATTTAGTTCGAATGAAAGATCGCACAAGGAAACACTTTCGCAATTCCAATTTTGAAACATACGTTCTTAACAATTCGCAAGTGCAATCCGGGACTAGGTGGACGGGTTGTAGATTCAGCGGGAAAATCGACTGCTATAAACTTTAGTTCGAAAGCTGGATCGCATACAGAAACATTGTCGATATACCAATATTTAAACACAGAAATGCAATTCAGGAGTGGGATCAGAGACTAGGCGAATGAGCGAACCACAGCAACCAAGAAGGGGTTGAAGCTTAAGCGAGCAAATCGACTGTTCTGTAAAGGCTCGAAAGCAAGATCGCACACAAAAACACTGCAGCGCATTATTTAGACACAGAAATCATTTAATAATTCAGGAGTGAGATCCGGGACTACGCGAAAGGGCGTACCACAGCAACCAAGAACGCCTTGAAGCTTCAGCGATGAAATCGGTTGTTCTGTAAAGTTTACTATAGATTTTAGTTCGAATGAAAGATCGCACAAAGAAACACTTTCGCAATTCCAATTTTGAAACATATACGTTCTTAACAATTCGCAAGTGGAATCCGGGACTATGTGGACGGGTTGTAGATTCAGCGGGCAAATCGACTGCTATAAACTTTAGTTCGAAAGCTGGATCGCATACAGAAACATTGTCGATATACCAATATTTAAACACAGAAATGCAATTCAGGAGTGGGATCAGAGACTAGGCGAATGAGCGAACCACAGCAACCAAGAAGGGGTTGAAGCTTCAGCGAGCAAATCGACTGTCTGTAAAGGTTCGAAAGCAAGATCGCACACAAAAACACTGCAGCGCATTATTTAGACACAAAAATTATTTAATATTCAGGAGTGCGATCCGAGACTACGCGAAACGGCGTACCACAGCAACCAAGAACGCCTTGAAGCTTCAGCGATGAAATCGGTTGTTCTGTCAAGTTTACTATAGAATTTAGTTCGAATGAAAGATCGCACAAGGAAACACTTTCGCAATTCCAATTTTGAAACATATACGTTCTTAACAATTCGCAAGTGGAATCCGGGACTAGGTGGACGGGTTGCAGATTCAGCGGGAAAATCGACTGCTATAAACTTTAGTTCGAAAGCTGGATCGCATACAGAAACATTGTCGATATACCAATATTTAAACACAGAAATGCAATTCAGGAGTGGGATCAGAGACTAGGCGAATGAGCGAACCACAGCAACCAAGAAGGGATTGAAGCTTCAGCGAGCAAATCGACTGTTCTGTAAAGGTTCGAAAGCAAGATCGCACACAAAAACACTGCAGCGCATTATTTAGACACAAAAATTATTTAATAATTCAGGAGTGAGATCCGGGACTACGCAAAAGGGCGTACCACAGCAACCAAGAACGGGTTGGAGTTTCAGTGACGAAATCGGCTGATCTGTAAAGACTACTTTTGATTTTAGTTCGAAAGCAAGATCGCACACAAAAACACTGCAGCACATTATTTAGACACAGAAATTATTTAATAATTCAGGAGTGAGATCCGGGACTACGCAAAAGGGCGTACCACAGCAACCAAGAACGGGTTGGAGTTTCAGTGACGAAATCGGCTGATCTGTAAAGACTACTTTTGATTTTAGTTCGAAAGCAAGATCGCACACAAAAACACTGCAGCGCATTATTTAGACACAGAAATTATTTAACAATTCAGGAATGCGATCCGGGTCTACGCGAAAGGACGTACCACAGCAACCAAGAACGGGTTGGAGTTTCAGTGAGCAAATCGACTGATCTGTAAAGACTACTACTGATTTTAGTTCGAAAGAAAGATCGCACACAAAAACGCTGCAGCGGATTATTAAGACACTAAAAATTATTTAACAATTCTGGAGTGGGATCCGAGACTACGCGAAAGGGCGTACCACAGCAACCACGAACGGGTTGGAGTTTCAGTGAGGAAATCGACTGATCTGTAAAGACTACTAATGATTTTAGTTCGAAAGCAAGATTGCACACAAAAACACTGCAACGGATTATTTAGACACTAAAAATTATTTAACAATTCAGGAGTGGGATCCGGGACTACGCGAAAGGGCGTACCACAGCAACCACGAACGGGTTGGAGTTTCAGTGAGGAAATCGACTGATCTGTAAAGACTACTAATGATTTTAGTTCGAAAGCAAGATTGCACACAAAAACACTGCAACGGATTATTTAGACACTAAAAATTATTTAACAATTCAGGAGTGGGATCCGGGACTACGCGAAAGGGCGTACCACAGCTACCACGAGCGGGTTGGAGTTTCAGTGATGAAATCTACTGATCTGTAAAGACCACTACTGATTTTAGTTCGAAAGCAAGATCACACTCAAAAACACTTCAGCGGATTATTTAGACACTAAAAATTATTTATCAATTCAGGAGTGAGATCCGGGTCTACGCGAAAGGACGTACCACAGCAACCAAGAACGGGTTGGAGTTTCAGTGAGCAAATCGACTGATCTGTAAAGACTACTACTGATTTTAGTTCGAAAGCAAGATCGCACACAAAAACGCTGCAGCGGATTATTAAGACACTAAAAATTATTTAACAATTCTGGAGTGGGATCCGAGACTACGCGAAAGGGCGTACCACAGCAACCACGAACGGGTTGGAGTTTCAGTGAGGAAATCGACTGATCTGTAAAGACTAATAATGATTTTAGTTCGAAATCAAGATCGCACACAAAAACACTGCAACGGATTAATTAGACACTAAAAATTATGTAACAATTCAGGAGTGGGATCCGGGACTACGCGAAAGGGCGTACCACAGCTACCACGAGCGGGTTGGAGTTTCAGTGATGAAATCTACTGATCTGTAAAGACCACTACTGATTTTAGTTCGAAAGCAAGATCACACTCAAAAACACTGCAGCAGATTATTTAGACACTAAAAATTATTTAACAATTCAGGAGTGAGATCCGGGACTACGCGAAAGGCCGTACCGCAGCAACTAAGAACGAGTGGAGTTTCAGTGAGGAAATCTACTGACCTGTAAAGACTACTACTGATTTTAGTTCGGAAGGAAGATCGCACCAAAAACATTGCAGCGCATTATTTCGACACAGAAATTATTTAACAATTCAGGAGTGAGATCCGGGGCTATGCGAAGGGCGTACCACAGCAACCAAGAACGGGTTGGAGTTTCAGTGAGGAAATCTACTGATCTGTAAAGACTACTATTAAATTTAGTTCGAAAGCAAGATCGCATACTCGCACACAAAAACACTGCAGCACATTATTTAGACACAGAAATTATTACAATTCAGGAGGGTAATCAGGGACTACGCGAATACCACAGCAACCAAGAACGGGTTGGAGTTTCAGTGAGGAAATCGATTGATCTGTAAAGACTACTATTAATTTTAGCTAGAAAGCAAGATCGCACACAAAAACACCGCAGCGCATTATTTAGACACAGAAATTATGTAACAATTTATTTAGGAATGGGATCCGGGTCTACGCGAAAGGACGTACCAGAGCAACCAAGGACGGGTTGGAGTTTAAGTGAGCAAATCCACTGTTCTGTTAAGACTACTATAGATTTTAATTCGAAACTAAACTTGGAACCTTCCATTGGAAAGCGGCAGTACTGACAATGACATAGATTTTTTTTAAATCAGAAGTTTATTCTAAAGTACACGAGAGGTTTCAATTTGAAAACTAGCTCATAGCTCGACAAGCGAAAACGGAAATTTTCGTTAAGACTGCTATAGGTTTCGGTTCGAAACCAAGACAAAGCACTCTTACATATTCTACACCTGCAACATGTATTTTTTTTTAGAACAATTCATGAGCTGGATCTGAAGACTGGCGATAGCTGTAATTCTTTATAATACTGTAATACAACTTGATATTAGAGGTTGACAGTTATGTATAAGACATACACAAGGGTGCTCTGGTGCGCACTAAGAACTGGTTAACTTGTAATTTGACACAAAACATCTACAAGATGAAACATTACCTACAATTTGAGCCTCCTTTGAATGAGATATTAATTTTTTCTTTAAAAATTCATGAGTAAGATCTGCCGACAATGCCGCTTCGGGTGCATGACAGGAACTTTAACATAGGACTTCCACATTTGTCTATAAATTAAGAGGCGCTATAAGATAAGGACATGGAGTTATCGGGTAAAACTTCCGGTATTGTGAGATCGGCGAAATTAGTTCCCACCTTCGCTTCGCGTCAAAATCAACATTCCTTTATGCGAGTGCTAAGTTTTATTTCTAAGCAAAGACAAAACAAAGCGACTTGAACATTAGACTTTAATTGTATGGCTGACGTGATTTACGATAGCGAAGGAGGCATCTTAATTCTGTTTTCAAAGACAAACACGATAAGTCCTATCAAGCCCAGGAAACAAGTGTTGTTTTCCAGAGAGGCGATAACGGCCATAAAGCACGGTCTTTCAAATTTTATCGCAATTACGCACTCGAAGCCGTCCTCGCGGCATTAGCATAAATTTCAATGAAAAGGAAATATTTCTACTGGGACGACAGCACTCGCGACGAAAGCACACATCGAAACGCGACAAAGATGTCAAAAACAAGTACTCCACAAAGCAACAGTGTCCATCAGCGAAACGGATGGCCGCTTTTATCCCGTCTGCTGTTAACTTAAACACGGAAAAGCCAGGACAAACCTCGGACAAACACTTGCGTACGCCAACGCTAAACTGAAACAATGCCGCGAAAAACACCAGGTATACAATCAAATTAAACTGTTGTACTTGCGATTGGGTTTGCATTTTGGAATATGTGGGGAAACGGATTTCAAGAAACAAAGAATGCAGCGTTCTTCAATTGTTTGCATGGTTGTATGCAATCGATATCTGTATTACCACTACCGAGTTAAAATCGTTTCGATGTTACAACAAACTACTGCTGTGAAATACAGAAGATACACGTGTCATCACCAATCATCCATTGAACTAGTTTCAAATCAAGAATTTGTAAACAAAGATAATGATTTACTAATCGCTTATAACATTCAAAATTACTTAATGTAGAAGATATTCCCACCATGTTATCAATACTTTTTCCAGTAATACAACGGCGATAATAGTCAACATCTACTACAGACTAAGTAAGGACAATTTTCTCTTACAATTTCACAATAATGTCTTCGAACCAAACACTTATTGGTAAGAATAGTGTTACATTGGTTTTTATACCGTACAATATATATGGCCTTGATGATAATCTAAAGTCGACATCACTAATTCTATCCAAAAACGTATAAACTTACTCAATACAACGCAATAACAATATTTCATGCACCGTTAGCATCTTCTCCAATTATCACGTAAATCTGCAAGGATAAAGTCATTATTTATGATGACCAAAATCCATACTTTTAAATATTATTCAAAAAAAGTTATACCAACATTTCCCTTCGAAAGCAAGAAAAATCTTCAAAATGTGCATCCTTTTTAAACAGTCAAGAGTCAACAATAAACAGAATCAGAAGTATTACACTACTACGATCGTATACTACAGAAAAAATTAAGAATTTAACAGAACAATTACTGCCAAGTCATCGTATGGATGGGGATAAAAATGAAACAGTGTTCATCTATGTATATCATCTGTATATTATACATCCTTCTACGCAATCCTCCAGAACGCATTATTAACTACCGATTACAGACTATAGGAAGACGTCAACCTCTGTTGATTGTATGTATTACAAATCCCCATCATAAATATGAAATGAGTGCAATTAAAAAATCTATGCATCACAATTCAATTAACATACAGCCCTATAGCATAGAAATCTTCTTCTTTCGGTACATATAAGGCCTGGTACGGCTATACATCGAAAGGTGGTCAGTTATCTTTTCATCTTGTTTTAGATCTTCCTAAACTTCTTTACCATGGCCCGTAATAGTAGAATATTCTAGATGGCCTCCCTTCTTCCCTCCATTTCTTTTTGTAGCATTTAATTGTATTTCTTCTTTCTCAGAGTCTCTAATCATTGAATATTACAGATGGCTTCGCCCCTTCCATCCATTTTTTGGAGTATTTATTTGTATTTCTTCTTTTTCATAGTCTGTAATCATTGAATATTGTACGTGGCCTCGCTCCTTTCCTCCATTTCTTTTTGTAGTTTTGAATTGTATTCCTTCTTTACCATAGTCTGGAATCATAATATTTTAGGTGGAATCGCTCTTGCCATTTCTTTCTATTTGTAATTTTCAATTGTATTTCTTCAATCTCATAGTCTGTAATCATTGAATATTGCAGGTGGCCTCACTCCTTCTATCCATTTATTTTTGTATTTTTTAATTGTATTTCTTATTTACCATAGTCTGGAATCATTGAATATTGCAGCTAGCCTCGCTCCTTTCCTCCATTTCTTTTTGTAGTTTTTAATTGTATTCCTTCTTTACCATAGTCTGGAATCATAATATTTCAGGTGGCATCGGTCTTGCCATTCGTTTCTTTTTGTAATTTTTAATTGTATTTCTTCAATCTCATATTCTGTAATCATTGAATATTGTAGGTGGCCTCACTCCTTCCATCCATTTATTTTTGTAGTTTTTAATTGTAGTTCTTCTTTACCATAGTCTGGAATCATTGCATATTGCAGCTGGCCTCGCTTTTCCTCCATTTCTTTTTGTAGTTTTTAATTGTATTACTTCTTTACGATAGTCTGGATTGTATTACTTCTTTACGATAGTCTGGAATCATGGAATCTTGTAGATGGCCTCGCTCCTTCCATTCGTTTCTTTTTATAATTTTTAATGGTATTTCTTCTTTACCATAGTATAGAATCATATAACATTTTAGGTGGCGTCGCTCCTTCCATTCGTTTCTTTTTGTAATTTTTAATTGTATTTCTTCTAACTTATAGTCTGTAATCACAGAATATTTTAGGTAGCCTCATTCCTTCCATCTATTTCTGTTTGTAGTTTTTAATTGTGTGCCTTATTTACCAAACATTGAATAGTGAGGTGGCCTCCCCCTTTCCATGAATTTCTTTGTATAGTTTTTAATTTTATTCCTTATGTACCATAGCTTAATTGTATTTCTGCTTTTCCATACTCTGTAATCATAGAATATCGTAGACGTCTCGTTCCTTCCATCCATTTCTTTTCGTAGTTTTTAATATTGTATTTCTTCTTTCCCATACTCTGTAATAGAATGTTGTGGATGGCCTCCTTCTTTCCATCTATTCCTTTTTCTAGTTTTTAATTGTATTTCTTCATTCTCATAGACTGTAATTATAGAATATTTTAAGTGGCCTCGTTCCTTCCAACAATTTATGTAGTATTTCTTTTTAGTTTTCGTATCATTCAGCCATTATTTTATCCTAGTTATTCTCTTATTTCGGTATTTATTTTTCCCTCTATTCCAAGTATAGCACCTGCTAAGTACGTCGCCCACGTTATAACCGATGTTTTACTTCCATATGACTGCTGGTATAGACGTTGTTTTGTAAAATTCATGTTCAGCATTTCGGTTTTGTGTTGGATATCGCTCTCATTCCAATAATGAAATATTCCTATAAATTACTGAACTCTGTTGAACAAGTCGATTAACTTTACAAACGCACAGGAAACACATAGGGGTAGATTAATATCCATATCGATGATACATATTACAACACCTTCAAAATTGAATATTTTATTTAAAATAAAGCACAAAGTAAATGCACGCATTAAATTCCCCAAAACCCTTCTCCACAAATAATCTCTAAAATTCGTTTAATTATTCAGAAATCCCCCGTTCGGACCAATTGTTTAATGTGTTTAATGACTTACAGTGAAGTAAAACGTTTGTCTTACAAAGGTCAAAGATTGTAATAACCGGGACCAATAGCCCAACATGTCCTCTGCATCAGCTATCACCCATACGAAGGTTTCTATTCAAAATTTGTAAACCAGTGGCGACTTGCTATAAGAAGCCATGGCCCTACCATTAAACACAGTCTTTCAAGCATTTTTTTAAAATCGGTACTCCGTTGGTTTACAACTTTTTGCAGTTGGAGTGGTGCCAGATGGGTGACAGAAAAGGTCAACATAATCTATCAAGAGTTGGTTAACAAATATTTAATTTCGCTATTTCAGAAAGAAAATAATTTGTGCACTTCGGCACTTATGTTCCTTTTTAAAACTCATGTGGTTTATTCGTCTTGGCCCTATGCGCGCCTCTGCAACTAAATCTACATTGGTGATAAAAAGTTCAACTTCAGTGCCTTGATATACACATAACTATTTTATTTTGAAAAAAAAACTATTTTTTATACTTTGTATTAATTTGGAAGCTGTAAAATGTACGATTAGCGCTTGCTTGCTGTCATAAACACATTGGGGCCAGATCAAAATGGCCCAGCTTTTCGGCAATTTATGAGGCTGCAGCGTGTGACGAGCGGCAAAAAGTGCAAATATAAAGTGTGGAAATAAAGTAACAGATAAATTCCTTGACTTTGTTAATATTAATTTCTATGAAAAATTTTTGAATGGGTATAGCAATTTTAATTATAGGACATACACTACAACCACCTTTATGTTGCTACGTCATTTATTTTAAAAGTTTTGTAACATCTGAAAAAATCGAGAAAAATGGTCTTAAAAATTTAAATCCATTTTTATTAATAAAATAGTTTGCTTAAGGTAAATTCTAATTTGTAAAAAGTAAAGGACGTCTATTTTGTTATGATATTTACAAATTGTTTAATTCCGACATGTAACTAATCTTTTTTTGTTTTATCCACCGGTAACCAGATTTATTTTGCTCATTTCATTGGTTTTTAATATTTAAATTTTAAGACCATTTTTTTAGATTTTTTTCAAATGGAACATGTTGAAAATTTTATACCGTTCAAAATGGGATAAAAAGTACTACCGAAATCAATAATAAAAATATAGGTTACTTAAAAAAAGTCGATGACGTCATATCATGAAAAACAAATTACATAAGAAACTGAAAATCAGCTGAAAATATTCCCTATGGTCAAAATCGCTACACCCCTTCGAGATTTTTTCATAAAAATGAATATCAACGAAGTGAATGAATTTATCAGTTACTTTATTTCCATACTGTATACTGTTTTGTTTAGTATTGAATTGGAGCCATTTCACGTTTGACCCAAGCAGCCTGACTGCGGTTGTGATAAAGCGCCTCTCGTGTTACTGATTTGGATGCTTACAACTTTTAGCACGTAGGGTAATACTTCATCGAGTAAGATAAAAGATGGAAGTGCGTAAGGCGCCCAAGTTCGAGTGTGTTATTTTAATAACGTCTGTTTGTATTAATTAATAGTCCTCATTATATACATATTATATTAATTATTACTTGGTTTAATTACACCTTCCATTTGCATATGTTGAAGTGCGTTACGCATATACAGCATCCGGCATCCACCATGAACTTCGCTCGAAGAAAAGCTTGAAATAAAGCAGTTAGACTGAGTAATAAATTCCTATTATTATACGTATTTACTCATTTCATGTCAAGATAAATTTAATTCTCAAACAGTGAAGTTGCATTTTTTTGCCGAATTATACATTTAAACGAAGTGTTCAAGATACACATTCGATCCAGTTTAGTAATTCTTTCATTTGACCAGTCTATATGGGAAATATTAAATTTCGGGATATCGAAATCTGTCTTTGTGAGAGGGTGAAAGCTGCATTTTACATTCTCTTGATCGTAATAAGATTACATTTTGGATTATAATGCCGGGTTGCCATTATGGCCAGTGATTACTTATTACTATTGATTAATATTTCTACAAACTCCTCGAGACTACTCAATGCGCCAAGACAAAGGGTATTTTGCGCTTATGTAAGCTTTGCTGTAGGCAATAAAAATTCACAATTGTTTTACCATAGGTCTACCGCCGTATTTAGTGACGCCACTAGCAAGCAGCAGCCTACTAATTAATTTATAACAGTGTCTTGATTAATATTGGTTGCAATATGTGGCTCGCTAAGTCGCTGGCATTCTCTACTGCAAAACTCAGATCGGGAACTAAAATCATATTTATAATTAGTATACATAGATGCTTTTGCAAATGAAAAGGCGTTAAATTTCTGAAGAAATCCACCTTGACAAATCAACTCATTCATAATTATTAGATTATGTTGCCATGTTATATTCGTATTAGACTTGCAAATCGCTTACCAATGCAAAATAACATTCTTTCCGCTCAAAAAAGATGTTTTCATTTCATTGAAAATTTGCCAACAGCAACTTTTTTCCATCAGCAACTGTCCACACTGGATCCCACAATCAATAAGAGCGTTTACGATTGATATAAAAATGAGGCATCATTTTGTACACAATAATCTGTATTGACATAACAATTTTTGAACCGAAGAAAAGTGGTTAAATTGTTTTGTAACGTACAATGACTACAAATATCCAATATCGGTGTACGTATCAATATCAGCACAGTTCAAAATAACACTGTAACAATAGGATACATAAATGACACTAATTTTTGTAAATGTCACATACGATCTATACACAGTAATGGTGCTAAAATATGTAAACAAAGATAAGGTTTACACTGTTTCCTGATTACATTTTCTACCTCAGTTAGCAAGTGCTCAAGATATTCGCTTTGTAAACAATAATTGGTTCGAATTTAAAAGAAAATTTTTAGTACTGGAACACTATTGCGTTACCACCTTGAAAAATCACGAAAGAAAAGCAAAACAATCCAGCACACTTTTTGAAACCCACGGAAATATAGGCGGCCTTGAGTGGCCGCAGCTAAAATTTGAATCCGCACCGCGAGCGAGCCAGTGTTCGATTGGAAAAAACGCGGAAAATGTAGGCCACTGCCGCCGGTTCTGACTATCCAACACAAAAAAAACCTTGTTACATAGCCGCCAAAAAAAATTGCAATAATAAAATCAAAATCCGGGCAATCTAAATTGTAAAACTGCAGCATGCGAGCTTTCCGGTGCAATAAAGCGCTTATATAATTGATATTATTGTTTTTGGTGCCCGCGTGGGCTTTATGAAGAAATCGACCTTTACAATATCAAATATTTAATTTCCACTAATAAAATTGAACAGTTTATTAAGACTGTGCATTATGTTTAAAAAAATATATGTAAACAAGTTTAGCGGTGCCGCCCGGTTCAGCACGATGGGGCGCCTGCACATTTCCGCTTGAAAACAGCAAATTGCTTATTAAAATTAGCATGGTTCGCAGCTTTACAAAAGAAATCACGCAGTTGGTATTTAAATAAAGGCCCATTGTTATTCGATAAACGACTGATAATACGTCTCATAGAGTCTAAACAGCGTACCTACACAGTCTGTGGGGCTTCTTCTGCGATTATAGCAGCCTGGCGGCGATCTTCAAGCGATAAAATTCTGCTGATAAGGTGTTATCACTGGATGTCACGCTCCGACACGTCATGGAACCGATGCGTCAAAACAATGACAGCTCACGCCTCATTGTTGTTCCGATTAATAAACAACACCAGTAGAGGTAAAAAGATTACAAATTAACGATGTTGTCGAATGCTTCAGAAATTGTTATTATGCCAAAGCGGCAGTAAAATCGCAGTAAATGCAGCTAAATCGGCAACAGGCGGGATAATGGGAAACAGCGCTGCCCTGCCTGTTACCATACAATACAGTGGGAACAATTGCCTGCTGCTACGGTTTCCAAGCCGATATAATCATCGAATTCTTAGCAACCAATACTGTGATAACAGCGGAATCTGCATGAGTAATGGTGGCAACGGATCCCAATTTTAATTAGAATGTGAAATTAATTTGGAATCTAATAATAGCGGTTCCCACGCACTGCAGCGGAGGTATTGTTTTTAGAGTCCCTACTTTATATGTACCTTGAAATTAATTATCTCTTTTGCTCGATACCTCCTATTTACTTTTTCAGATCACTTTCTTGTCGCCTGTGTAAGTAAATAACATTTTGTTATTGTAAATAAAGCTATGGCTGCATTTACAGCCTCGGCGCTACATCAATAACAAAACTAATTTTAAATTTATCAATCTTAGGTCATAAACATTTCTAACCTTCATTAATATAATTTTTCAACACGACGGAGCTATGGCACACTCTACACGCTGTGTGCTCGTTTTAGCAATGTTAAAGAGACATAAGCTCTTTTCGCACTACTATTATAAAACCATCCTTCAACTTTTTACTAACATATACAGCTATTAACTGCCTACTACTAGTACTATTAACAATTAACAGAACAGCCACAGTGAAAAACTACGTGAGATAGGCAATATAGCAAGAACTGGCTTTTGCGAAAATATAGAATCATCTGGTACAAAGAGTATGGTTTAGTATGATGTAGTTTCAGACACCAGCCACCAACGCACCTTTGGCAACATGATAAGATTGGACCTTGGAATTGATGGAATTTTCGGTTTCGAAATTGCTAAAATAGAACCAATACTGAAGAGTCTGTGTGTGGCTGTTAAGAAAGAAGATTAAACCGTTATTTCAATATTAAACAAAAACAGGGTCTTGGAATTACGCATTAACACATAGGTATGGTGGCAATTAGTGTTGTAAATGAAACAAAAAGTTTTCAAACAAAACTGCTTCCATTACAAAAACTTTGTTTCACTTCTTGGGTTTTCAATTCTGACTTTTGAATAACAGTAAAATCACTACAGGTGAATATACTGGTGAACAATAAAGTTTACTCAGATGAGAGCCCTCAAATAAAAAAGAATTAACTGTAGCAATTAATATTTGTATTCCAATGGTGAAAAAAATAATCATTTGGTTTTTTCATGAAAAAACTGGTTATTTGAAAAAAAATTGTAGCAAAAACGAACGTTTTTTACAACTCTAGTAGGAATATATTAAAATTAATAGTAGTACCAACCCAGAGAATGAACTTTTAAACAACGCTAGATTGAAAATAGTACCGAACAAGGGGCTGAGCTTCTGAACAAAAGTTCAGATTTTGGGGTGGTGATAGATTAAAATCCAAACAACGGAATTCGCTTCTCAAGAAAAGCACACATTTTGGAATCAATACTAATGCACATGGTGGCGCTACCTTCATATTGGTAGTACTGAACAAGGGAATGAGCTTTCGAACAAAATCACCGATTTTGGAATCAATAGTAATGCACATAGTGGCGCTAGCCTCAAAGTAGTGGTACCGAACAATGGGATAAACTTCTGAACAAATGCACAGATTTTGGAATTAATACCAATTCACATGGTGGTGTTAGATTACGATTAGTAGTTATACCAAACAAGCGGATGAGCTTTTGAACCAAGGCACAGATTTTGTGGTGGCGATAGATTAAATTCCGCACAAGGTGATGTGTTTTTGAACCAAAGAACACATTTTGGAATTAGTACTAGTGAAATGATAGCTCTGGATTAAAATTAGTAGTAGTACCGAACACGAGGGTGAGCTTTTAAACAAAAACACATGTTTTAAAATTATTTATGGATATGGATGGTAGCAATGGATTAAAATTCGCAGAACCAAACAAGGGAAGAGCTTTTGAACAAAAACACAGATTTTTGAATGGCGATAGATTAAAATCCAAACAAGGGGATGAGTATTAGACCAAAAGCACAGATTTGAATTAATACTAATGCACATGGAGGCGCTAGCGCTGGATAAAAATTAGTAGTACCGAACAAGGGGGTAAGTCTTTGAACAAAAACGCAGGTTTTCAGGTAGCGATAGATTAAATTCCGCACAAGGGGATGTGTTTTTGAACCAAAGCACGCATTTTGGAATTAGTACTAGTGAAATGATAGCTCTGGATTAAAATTAGTAGTAGTACCGAACACGAGGATGAGCCTTTAAACAAAAACATATGTTTTACAATTATTTATGGATATGGATGGTAGCAATGGATTAAAATTTGCAGAACCAAACAAGGGAAGAGCTTTTGAACAAAAACACAATTTTTGAATGGCGATAGATTAAAATCCAAACAAGGGGATGAGTATTAGACCAAAAGCACAGATTTGAATTAATACTAATGCACATGGGGGCGCGGGCGCTAGCGCTGGATAAAAATTAGTAGTACCGAACAAGGGGGTAAGTCTTTGAACAAAAACGCAGGTTTTTAGGTAGCGATAGATTAAATTCCGCACAAGGGGATGTGTTTTTGAACCAAAGCACGCATTTTGGAATTAGTACTAGTGAAATGATAGCTCTGGATTAAAATTAGTAGTAGTACCGAACACGAGGATGAGCCTTTAAACAAAAACACATGTTTTAAAATTATTTATGGATATGGATGGTAGCAATGGATTAAAATTCGCAGAACCAAACAAGGGAAGAGCTTTTGAACAAAAACACAATTTTTGAATGGCGATAGATTAAAATCCAAACAAGGGGATGAGTATTAGACCAAAAGCACAGATTTGAATTAATACTAATGCACATGGGGGCGCTAGCGTTGGATAAAAATTAGTAGTACCGAACAAGGAGGTAAGTCTTTGAACAAAAACGCAGGTTTTTAGGTAGCGATAGATTAAATTCCGCACAAGGGGATGTGTTTTTGAACCAAAGCACGCATTTTGGAATTAGTACTAGTGAAATGATAGCTCTGGATTAAAATTAGTAGTAGTACCGAACACGAGGATGAGCCTTTAAACAAAAACACATGTTTTAAAATTATTTATGGATATGGATGGTAGCAATGTATTAAAATTCGCACAACCAAACAAGGGAAGAGCTTTTGAACAAAAACACAGGTTTTTGAATGGCGCTAGATTAAAATCCAAACAAGGGGATGAGTATTAGACCAAAAGCACAGATTTGAATTAATACTAATGCACATGGAGGCGCTAGCGCTGGATAAAAATTAGTAGTACCGAACAAGGGGGTAAGTCTTTGAACAAAAACGCAGGTTTTCAGGTAGCGATAGATTAAATTCCGCACAAGGGGATGTGTTTTTGAACCAAAGCACGCATTTTCGAATTAGTACTAGTGAAATGATAGCTCTGGATTAAAATTAGTAGTAGTACCGAACACGAGAATGTGCCTTTAAACAAAAACACATTTTTTTAAATTAATTATGGATATGGATGGTAGCAATGTATTAAAATTCGCACAACCAAACAAGGGAAGAGCTTTTGAACAAAAACACAGGTTTTTGAATGGCGCTAGATTAAAATCCAAACAAGGGGATGAGTATTAGACCAAAAGCACAGATTTGAATTAATACTAATGCACATGGGGGGCGCTAGCGCTGGATAAAAATTAGTAGTACCGAACAAGGGGTTGAATATTTGAATAAAAACGCAGGTTTTTAGGTAGCGGGTAGCGATAGATTAAATTCCGCACAAGGGGATACGTTTTTGAACCAAAGCACAAAATTTTGAATTAGTGAACATCTGAAGATGATGGCTCTGGATTAAAATTAGTAGTAGTACCGAACACGAGGATAAGCCTTCAAACAAAAACACATGTTTTAAAATTATTTATGGATATGGATGGTAGCAATGGATTAAAATTCGCAGAATCAAACAAGGAAAGAGCTTTTGAACAAAAACACAGGTTTTTGAATGGCGATAGATTAAAATCCAAACAAGAAGATGAGTATTAGACCAAAAGCACAGATTTGAATTAATACTAATGCACATGGGGGCGCTAGCGTTGGATAAAAACAAAAACACATGTTTTAAAATTATTTATGGATATGGATGGTAGCAATGGATTAAAATTCGCAGAACCAAACAAGGGAAGAGCTTTTGAACAAAAACACAGATTTTTGAATGGCGATAGATTAAAATCCAAACAAGGGGATGAGTATTAGACCAAAAGCACAGATTTGAATTAATACTAATGCACATGGAGGCGCTAGCGCTGGATAAAAATTAGTAGTACCGAACAAGGGGGTGAGTCTTTGAACAAAAACGCAGGTTTTTAGGTAGCGATAGATTAAATTCCGCACAAGGGGATAAGTTTTTGAACCAAAGCACAAAATTTTGAATTAGTGAACATCTGAACATGATGGCTCTGGATTAAAATTAGTAGTAGTACCGAACACGAGGATAAGCCTTCAAACAAAAACACATGTTTTAAAATTATTTATGGATATGGATGGTAGCAATGGATTAAAATTCGCAGAATCAAACAAGGAAAGAGCTTTTGAACAAAAACACAGATTTTTGAATGGCGATAGATTAAAATCCAAACAAGAGGATGAGTATTAGACCAAAAGCACAGATTGGAATTAATACTAATGCACATGGGGGCGCTAGCGTTGGATAAAAATTAGTAGTACCGAACAAGGGGGTGAGTCTTTGAACAAAAACGCAGGTTTTTAGGTAGCGATAGATTAAATTCCGCACAAGGGGATAAGTTTTTGAACCAAAGCACAAAATTTTGAATTAGTTAACATCTGAACATGATGGCTCTGGATTAAAATTAGTAGTAGTACCGAACACGAGGATGAGCCTTTAAATACAAAAAACGTGTTTTAGAGCTTTTGAACAAATACACAGGCTTTTGAATGGCGACAGATTAAAATCCAAACAAGAGGATGAGTATTAGACCAAAAGCATAGATTTTGAATTAATACAAATTGACATAGTGGCGCTAGCGCTGGATAAAAATTTGTAGTACCGAACAAGGGGATGGGCCTTTAAACAAAAACGCTAGTTTTAGGTAGCGATAGATTACAACATTCCGCACAAGGGGATGCCTTTTTTAAACCAAAGCACAGATTTTGGAATTGGTACTAGTGAACGGCTCTACAATAAGTAGTAGTAGTAGTACCTGACACGAGGATGAGTCTTTAAACAAAAAAAAACACACGGTTTAGAATTATTAATGGATATGGTTTTTGGGTGGCGATAGATTAACATCCAAACATTAGGATGAGCTTTTGACTAAAAGCACAGATTTTGGAATTAATACTAATGTACATGGTGGCGCTAGCGCTGGATAAAAATTAGTAGTACCGAACAAGGGGGGCACAGATTTTGGAATTAATACTAATGCACATGGTGGCGCTAGCGCTGGATATAAATTAGTAGTACCGAACAAGGGGATGAGCCTTTGAACAAAAACGCAGGTTTTTAGGTAGCGATAGATTAAATTCCGCACAAGGTGATGCGTCTTTGAACCAAAGCACAGATTTTGGAATTGGTACTAGTGAACATAATGGCTCTAGATTAAATAGTAGTAGTACTACACACGGGGATGAGCCTTTAAACAAAAACACATGTTTTGGAATTATTAATGGTATATGATTTTTGTGTGGCGATAGATTAACATCCAAACAATGGGATGAGCTTTTGACCAAAAGTATAGATTTTGGAATTAATACTAATGTACATAGTGGCGCTAGATAAAAATTAGCAGTACCGAACAAGGGAATGAGCTTTGAACAAAAACAGGTTTTTGGGTGGCAATAGATTAAAATCACTACAAGCGGTTGGATCAAGAACAAAAGCACAGATTTTGGAATTGTATATGATGGCGTTAGATTAAAATTAGTAGTACCCCACAAGGGGATGATATTCTGGAATTAAAGAATTGGGCAAAAAGAGTAATATAGCATACGGTACTCATTTAATACGGTATCTACACTAAATGCATTATTTTTTAAGATAATTATGGAAATAATTTTAGACAAAAATGAGTATGTGTAATATACCTTGTAATATACCGATGGGGCTACAATTATTTATATAACAGCAATGAGATAACATGAACAAGAAGATAACACGTATTGCTTGAGTAAGAAAGAGATAAATATAGTAGCAAATATTCAAGAAGGCTTGACGCTTAATTTAATTATGACGGATGTCAACCAAACATGCCTACTAAAATATTTTTTTCGTACGGCCATCTCTTTCTTACTCTAGCATTCTATTTTGTTATTCATGTTATCTCATTGCTGTTATATCTATATAATTATGGCCCCATCCGTATATGGAGTATATAGAATTAAATTCTCATTGAGAAATTAAAAGATATGTACGGGGGGTGTATAAATTTAACCTGAGCTTTTATATATAGCAGTAATCAGTGGAACAAAACAAGTTTGTCTTGCAAAATGACGCCCTTGCTTCTATACACACTTATTCCAACGTTACAGCAACTTGCAAATACAGAGAAAACTATTTTGTGGTTACCTGCAAACTCAAATTTGCACGTCTTCCGTGACCTGATCCAACTTGAACTGTCTCCCATACACTCACAGTCGCAGTGCCATAAAGCAGGACAATAAAAGACGGGTAAGGCAACACCCATTGTCATTTATCCAGAGTTTCTTGGGTTCAGCGGGCAACATGTAGATCGGTATTATCATGGAGATGAATATCGATACATCAACAATACTGTAATACTCTGTAGCTATGGTTTTCCCGCCAAAAATGAAATCTACCAAAATGTCAGAGTGAACATCCTAGAAACTTGCTATAAATATAGGGGATCTTCCAACATTGCATACAATTGATACATCTTTGTGTATAATGGTTGTGAGCGCTTTATACCAATCGAATATAGAACTTCTTGAAAGGTATTCTTCCCCAAATGTGTATGTCGACCAAAAATATTGGCGATTTCACCTTCAGCACACAAAAAAATAGTGATTATTGGTTGTGCAATAGAACTAGGTGCATCACATGAAAGCATGTTCGACACAAATGGCATTGTTTACGTAGGTAAACAAAACATCCGGTAAGTGTGTTAATCGTACCGAAGTACATTCAGATAAACAGGGTGTTTAAAAAATATATTCGGATATTTTACCCACTTATAGATCTCATCAATACAAACAAAAACGTCCTAATAAACATGGGCCCGGAAATGCTTTGTTTCTGAGATACAGTGTTTAAAGTTAAAAAAAAGATGTGTGCCAAAACATGATCATTAATAGCACCAGTAAACCTTCAAAGTTTCACTAAAATCGGCTAAGGGGTTTTGATATATTGAAGCATTTTATTTTTTGTCTTAACAGGCTCAGAGACGTGCAAATATATGGGTCTTAATTTTTTTCTTGAAAACGCAGCGAGATCTGAAAAAATGTCAGGAGATAAAAAAGTTGTATTTTTGGTAGCTTTATTAAAAAAATATGTAAAAATTGCAAAATATTTCGTGTTATTTTTTTTTGTAAACAAAAACCTAATCGATATACCCCGTGGCACGCCCCTGGAATTACTACATCAACTGTAATAGGTCCAAACGATACCTCATAAAGCTATAAACAATCTGTAAAAATTTCATTAAAATCGCTTCAAGCGTTTTTAGATAACATAAGAAACAAGATTAAAAAAACTTACAACACCCTGTATCTCGGAAACAGAGCGTTTCTGGACCGATGTTGATTAGAACATTTTTGTTTGTATTGATGAGATCTATAAGTGGGTAAAATATCGTAAGGTATTTTTTAAACACCTTGTACACAAAGAATCATTGAAAATGAACAGGGCTATGTAACCAACAGTACAGTAGTTGATTTACGTTTTCTGAATGGTCTATACATGATCCGAAATATTATTTACATCGACAGTTCTATAACATTTTTGAAAATTATAGTAGCCTTCTAAAAACATTGTTTCAAATTTGTAACATGTGTTGCATAACCCTGTTCATTTTCAATGATCGTGTGTGTACATAGTTTATTATAGATCAGAATTTTTTATTTGGGTCAAATCCATACTCTTCTCGGATCATAATTAATTCAAAAGGGTTAAACCTGAATTACTAGCGGTGATGTGTTGTCATAATTCCTATATTATATTATTTTAAATTGTAATCATCTTCCGGGCAGAGTTATATGGGGAAAATAATAAAAAATTTATTCCTCCAGATGTGGCAGATAGACTTCACATATTCATGTAATAATACCTAATTCAAGATAATGGTGGAATGGTGCTCTAACAATGTTAAGAATATTGAAGAATTTGAGTTATCAGAAGACAAAAATGATTATATCACTTTGTCAATAATGATGACAAGAAAAAGAAAAGCACACTATGAGATTGTTTCGACGAAATGGCTTAATCTTCAAATTCAGGGCCAACAATTTAACTGAAAACGGAACTATTACTGAGAAAATTCAAATGTGCATACATTTTCTGCTTTTAAGATATGTAAATCCATTATTCTGGTAGAAAGAAAAACAAAAAGTACTGCCTATTGTACTCGAAATGGATATAAAATTTAATTCACACAATCGATTTCTGTGTAGGTATAGTGAGAGGCTTTTTCCAAAATTTGATAAAAAGTAAAACATTGTCACTATTGTCAGTAAAAAAAAATAATAAAAATAAATTATTTAAATATTAGTAGAAAAGGCACTCGAATAAATTACGTTACTCGTCTTCAATTCTTATGAATAATGTCCAACTTTCTCACTCATTGAATAATATATTATTTTTAACCATACTTCAACAAAGAGTAATTTTGATTATTAAATTATTTTTTGCTTTGTATTTTTTATACGACAGAATAAATATTCGATTATAACAAATATTAGCGAGGAAATATTTTAGGAATTTACCACTGAATCCATTCGTTAGAATTTAAATCGTGATTTAGGACAGTGCAAACGGCTAGTAAAATTTCCTTCGCTCTTCGCTACAACTTTGAGGTTAAAAACGCGTAAGTTTGGCAACGTTGCACGAATTGGTTCTTGTCGTGTGCCAGTTGAGCGAACTTTGTGTTTGGAAATGCGAAAACAGAATCTCAGTACTAGATGGGTTTCATGAAAAAACTGCTGAAAATTTGAGGTTATGTTGCGTATAAATTGCGCAAGGCGCCCGGGTTGAATGCATGCATACAAACTAACCTGTTTTCTTTTCATGTTGCTAACGTTGTTATCCACAACCGGAGGGGCAAATGGCACTTTTCCATCGTACTGGTCCTTCATAACCTCCAAATACTTGGCGAGGCGCTCGTGGTCGATCTGGTCCTTGCAGATACGGAGGTACGCGTGCCAGTTGGTGGAGTCGAAGCCCCAGTGCACGGTCCGGTTCTCCAAGTCCCTATGCACATGACACACAAACTGTTGCGGGGCGAACGCGCCACTGCAGTCGAGGCATTCGATGCACCTGGCGTCCTTGCCGGTGTACAGGTCGGGCACGCAGATACCCCTGCACTTCCCGAAGCACTCGTGGTAGACGGTGAAGGAGAGCGTGCCCTTGGGCGCCCTCACACTGGGGAAGGCCTGGCAGTGCAGCAGCGCGCTGCAGAGCCGCTCGGCGTCCGTCTTGGTGATGAGCCCGCAGCTGGGGGCGCTACTCGGCAGCACGCCCTGGCCCTTGAGCACGCTCAGCTGCTCGGGCGTGCACCGCGAGCAGTAGATCTGCAGCTGGTCGCACTCCTGGTTGATCTGCATCAGCGTGAAGTCGCGCAGCACGGAGTTGAGCACCTGGGGCAGGCACAGTCGCCGCTCGCCGCCGACGACGAAGCAGGAGATCGTCTCGCCCTCGAGCGTCGTCTCCGTGCGCTCGCTGCAGCTCGTGTCCGCGGTAGTGAGGATGGGCAGCTGCTGGATGGGCAGCGGCGCTGGCTGCACGAACTCTTCCTCCTGGACGTCCGGCGACTCCGCCTTCAGGGCCAGCCCCAGCCCCGGCCCCTGCAGGCTCTTGGTGGCGCTGTGCTGGTAGTTCTTGAGGACGCTCTTCAGGTGCGGCGTCACCTCCATCGTTCCTCGCGGTGGTTTCGCGCTAACTTACGTAACCCGACGGCGACGAGTCGCACTCGTACATCCCTGTGGATTCCTGAACCGCTCGGATCTCTAACGCAACCTGGCCACTCGTCTAGCGAAACATGTCTGCCTCCGCGGCCGGCCGACGTCTGGTTCGACTGCACGACTACTGGTTTGCGCAAACTCCCCGCTCGCACGGCCAAATCCGCATTTTGCACCGATTTTTCGCTTTTTCACTTCACAGGCACAAGACAGTAGACACAGCCCGAAAGGGCCAATCGTCCCGATCGCTAGCAAGACTCGCAACGCTCGCAATTTACATTCGCGAATGTGCAGTCATGGCCACAGACGTTCGCCGAGGAAAGTCTAGCCTGCCCCCCGCCGCGTCGCGGCCCCCGCGACCGCCGCGTCACGTGACCGACCTTCCCGTCAAAATAGCCGTCAGAGTCGCAACGCGGCGCGGCCTTCTCTCTCGCGCTCTCTCTCTCGTCGCCGACTTGGCGATTGCACGTGCGTTGCTCTCCGCACCGCCAACGACAACCCTTCCGTGCATCAACGCCAACGCAGCGCCGTGTAGGGTGGGATGCGATGCTCGCCTGTTTCGTTGCGAAACGCTCGCGGGGCCTACGCGATTCCGATTCTTCACCTTGCCGGCATTCCGCAACGCCGAGAGCAAAAGCAGAAAGCAGACCACCAGCCGTTCGATGGCATTGGCGTCTTTGCGATTCCGGCGAAGCTGCTTTGTGTACCGCGAAACAGAAATCGGAGTTGTTAAGTGTATGGGAACGTTTATTTTAGAACACCCAACGCTACTTGCAGATTAGAACACAGAGCGCTACTTGTAGTCAACAACTAATTATTATTAGTATCTGTTTACAAACTTATGCAAAACGACTATCCAATGTTATGCATTATCATCCGTTCACTTTTGAGGCAATGCGTGTTACGCCGTTTTACAGGGTGTTGGCTTTCCCATTAGTTTACAGCAAAATTATTTTTGCTTATTTTAAGCTATTATTTTTTGGTGGCTCAGTTAGAAAATATCTTAAAAATTGGGTGTGATACACGCACACAACTTCCTCTTACAGTGATTTTATAATTAGTCAAAAATTTGATTTTTAGTTTTTAAGCATTTGTCAAAATTTTTCAAAAATTACAAATTCCACAGAAACCGTACAAAATAGAGCGTTAGTTCAGGAGACAAATTTTTTCTAAAATTGTAAGCTAAATGCAAAAATGTAATAATATACCAGGGTGTTCTATTTAAAATAGGAGTTAATAAAAAAAAATCACATCAATACACATTAAAACGTAAAGTTTGAAAAAAATCGTTATAGCAGTTTTTGAAAAAATAAAAAAAAACTGAAAAATCATAAGGGTAAATACCATACTTCCGGTTATGCGATTTTCTTCAAAAGCTTGCAGTCGTATCTAGGTAGTACACAAAACTTGTATGAAGTTTCAACGCCATACCTCTTCTCGCTTTTGAGATATTCTGTTCACAAACAGACCAATGAACAAAAACATGTTTTTTGAGTTCAGGGGACTCGAAAACGTGAAGATCTGTTTTTATAGTAAGGAAGTAAAAATGTGTTACAGGCCAGCCAAATTAGATAAAAAAACGACCGAACCCAGAAATAACTGGTACTAAGTAGCTTTTTTGTAGCATGTTTCCATGGAAATCCCGAAAACTATAGCAAATATGAAAAAATGAACCCCCCATCACCGATCTCTTTTTTCGAATAAATCTTAATGGTGAAAAGCAAAATGAGCTAAGTCTTGTTTTCGAGTTGTAAACGAATATTCAATTTTTAGGTTCTTCCGGCACTTTTTCGTCAGTTTTTCAAAAATATTTTCGTAATTCGAGTTATAGCCATAAAGTTATATTTTTATGGAACTCATAGTTAGCTGTGCCGTCATAAGAAAGAGGATTTTTCCCCAATTCCAGTGATAAGGTCTACACATTACCCTTTTGCTGTGACGTAACAATTTTCTCTCTTTATTTAACTATAAGGAACTGGAGGAAACAAAAAATCTGCAGTTTTTGGTCAGGTTCGCTTTAAATATGGCTTGTTTTATAATACTGTCAGTGTGGCATTTGTCCAAAATGACAGTAAAATAACGAGCAATAACAAGCAAGCGAGCAAGCCTAAAATCGTATTTTAAGCGTTAGGGACTTCTTCTAAGAGGACAAACGTCGGATTACATAGGTCAAGAATGTCTTGGTTCGAATAATGTGCTGTTTAGAGAATCCCATATATTAAATGTTAGGTATATGTCAATTTTTTTCTAAAGTCTACTACCTGCGATCTAAATGATCTTTATGAATTTCAATACAATATAAGACATACGTTTTAAACGCTATGTTTTGTTATTTCTGATGTCACAGAAAAAGGGTAATGTGTAGACTTTATATATCATGTGGGGCCGATTTATTCATTTTCAATACATTATATAGCAAAAACTCAACTCTTTTTTATTGTTCTTCGTTTTTTAGTTGTAAAGGCTTATGTTATTTAGAATGTACCTGATTAAACAAAGGATCTGTCATGCGTTGTTACAGTACCGACCCTTTAATTTACAAAATTAATCACGTTTGATTGTTGCTTACAATGTTACAGCGTCCGTCATAAATTTGGACACATGGAAAATTGTTTAATTGTCCATGTATCAGAAATTTTTATTCTTGATAAAAGTCCCTGCATCTTCTGAAAGTAAAAATACACTTGCTAAAATACCCTTATTTTTCACAATATGTATACACAAAAATATTAATTGGAAATATTTGTTATAATATTTCGATTAGAAATTATAATTGTTTTGAATGTTCGCATCGTTTGTTATTATATTTTTTAAGATACCTTTTTTTTTCAGTTTGAATTTGGATTGAACACAAAATATAGATGTTTAGCACTAACTTCAATTAACGTAATTTACTGGTTACTAAGTGGGCGAAACTCAAGTTCCACAATACATACTTATCGTAACCAATAATAACTTTGAAGTATCCCATTTTCTGTAATACACGGGGTGGTAAAAAGATAGGAAGGACCGGTGAAAATTCTATTTTGGATTAGGTGGCTGTAATTTCATATTTAACAAATTCTTTCAATTATAAACAACTTTTCTAAATAAAATGTCTGTTTTAAAAAATTAGGGTACTTTATTCGTGACCTATTTTCATATTTTGTACGAGGGCGTACAGGGAAAGAGATATTTAAATATTAAACTTCTAAAAATAACATTTTCTGATAAATAGACAATACAAAAATTCACATGTTCCCAAATTTACGATGGCTACTGTATATTATATGTTATGATGTAGTGAGAAAAACATCTTCTTTCCCATGCCATAGCCAACTATATAAGTTCCATATAAAGAAATGCAGCAAGCACTCGATAACGTAAACAATCTGTACAGTTCGATAACGTAAACAGTTCTTGACGACGATCAGTCGCCAATTTAAGTAGGGGATTCCCCTCTGCGACACAGCTGAGTCAATCGGATGAATGCTTATGATGTGCTTGCATTTCACTTTGAACATAGGCGCTGATTTATGCAGAATAAATTAGCAGCTTATTTTTCTTCTTATTAAAAATGGGTATTACTTATCGCTGTCATAATATGTTTTGTTTTTTATTGTGTTATTAAACGTTTCTTTTAATAATGTGTTTATTAATAAAATCGCACTCGCTAATGTAAACATTTCAACAATGTGAACACACTTGGTTTGAATTAGTTCACGTTATCGATCGTCCGCTGTACAACTTTATGGTATAACTCAAAATTTGAAACTTTTTTTCAATAACTGACTACGCGACTGCGTTCTTATCAAAAAATTGTCTGAAGAACGTAAAAAATTGAGTTCCTCTATTTACACAAACAAGCGTGATATAGCCACAAAACGAAAAATCGAACTTTCGTTATAACTCGAAAACAAAAGACGATAGTCCATTTTGCTTTTCTCAAGGATGGCGGGTTCATTTTTCTATATCTCCTATAGTTATCGAGATTCCCTATGAAAACGTTGAAATTTTCCCACCTTGTACATGGTTCTGCAACTATGTGCTACATAAAAATTGCTTTAATAAAAAGTTCTAGGTAAGTACAGCGGTGGCGCACATTATTAAATATTTTTTATTATATAGGGTGGCTCAAAAAAATTATGTACTATCTAGATGCGACAGCAAGCTTTTGAAGAAAATCGCATAACCGGAACTATGGTGTTTATTCTTGTGATTTTTCAGTTTGTTTTCGATGTTTTCAAAAACAGCTCTAACGGTTTGTTAAAAATTTACATTTTTAATGTGCATTGATGTGAGGTAGGGGATTTTCCAGTTGAATACATCTAAAATGGGTTTCTTTTCTTTTTTTTTATTAACTACTCCTGTTTTAAACAGAACGCCTGGTATATTATTACATATTTGAATTCAGCTTAAAAGTTTAAAGAAAATTTGTCTCTTTAACTAACGCTCTATTTTGTACGGTTTCTGTAGAATTTGTAATTTTTAAAAAATTTTAAAAATAGCTCAAAGGTTTTGTGTTAAAATATGTACCTATTTCATTTTGGAACTATCATCTTGCTTATTAGCCCTCTATAGCAGGTATAGTATGGCTTTTATGGCTCTATGAAGTTGTTAAGCAGTAAAATAAATACCAACAATGTAGTACAGCAACACCAACGATCTGCATATAAACCACACCAAAAATTCACAATGCCAGCACAACGATGACACAGTAGTCTGTAATCCAAATACTGAATCCTTGAATTGTGCCCATTTTGGAAGCTAAAATAAAATAAAACGCTGTGTGTAGCACATACATGATCAAGACTATTAAGTAAATATTTCCCCTTGATATTTTTTATCAATTTTACCCCCCCCCCCCCCCATTACTTGTCTTCGGATCAGCATCAGCACAATGTTGGCAGCCCTAATATATAAGCCAATTTTAAAGGCGTTAATTTGCACTTCCACAGCCATACTAAATGAAAATGTCGCCTCAAAATGCGTATTTTGACTATATCTCCATAAAGACTGCTCTGGATAAAAAATAGCTTATACAGGGTGCTACATTGGCGGACGCAACATAGAAAATTTCATGCAAATTACGAGGCATTTAAATATTGACTCCCTGATTATTTTACAGTAAAATTCCATTGAGGTATTTGAAGGGACACTACATGATGATCTAATTGGCGTAAGTTGATCATTTTACTGACCTAAATTGAATTTACCAAATCGCTGTATGATTCCACAGAAACGAAAAAATATAGTTTTGAAATATTTAAGAGAAAGCACTAGTGCGGTAAGTGAAACAAGATGAGAAGGTGCAAGCTCCTTATCGATACTTCTGCAGTGTTGGGATGCAGTGCTTTTTCTCATTCACTCTTTAAAACGCCGGCTTTTTAAGACACATTTATTTAGTCTTCGTAAGCTGTTAAAATGGTGCTTTCAGTGTGGGGGCAGACAATGCATATTCAAAGGTGTAAAATGAACATTTTTAAGAATACATAACAAACGACTTCTGGGATTGGACCATGTTATTATTGAGGTCGAAGAACTCAACGTTTCGACCACTTTCATACGGGCTTCATCAGGAGAAAAGCAAAAAAGCACGGTAAGTCAACGTGTAAACCACACCAAAGGCGAAACTTCTAACGATCGAAAAGAGAAAGGCAAGCAGGCCTTTTATAAGTTTCATCAAAAAGGATCTTATAACCAGTATCGCATTGATGTTCGGCGATGGCTGATGACGAAACAATAGCCGTCTTGAGACAGCGTTGGTGTTCAGAGATGTGAGTGTTTACTGAATGTCCTGTTTCACCAATTAATAAGAGCAAAGGGCTCTATAAACACCTTCAGATGATATAGCGTTTAATTTATCTTTTGGTGAAGAAAGAACCTGTGAGATTTTGCTCAGAGGCTTGAATACTGTTTTTATGTATTGTTTTCGAAGATACTATGCGATTGGTGGCTTGGTGAATATAAGGAAGAAAAACTATGGCCGCGGGAGGATCAGTTTTTGGAGGTTTAGGTGGCCGTGGATAGATGGCGATTGATGGCACTATGGCAGATATTATTGAGTTGGGATATAGAAACAGACCGGTGTACAAGCTAATTTATAATGGAAAGCTTTTGTGTAATGATGGCGTAAATCGGCATGTAGATAGCGATAAGTGTGAGTGGGTTTGCGATATACAGAATGACCAAGTTTGCCAATGGGTTGGCGAAAAACCTCTACATCCAAGAAAGAAAGAGAAACGTTACTTTCTATATTCATGCCGAAGTTAATGTATGGATGTTGACTATTGAGATGGTTTAAAGACGGGTAAAGTATCTTTACCAAGTGGCCAAATAATAAAGTTATTGTCAACGTATCGGAATCAATCCTTGGGTATCAATTCTGAAGATTTCGAAGGATTCGATAAAGATATTGGCAACGACAGGTAAACGAGGAGAACCAATGCCGCACCAGAGATTTGCTTAAAAACCCGGCCTTCAAATAGGAAATAAGTGGAAGAGAGGCATCGATAGTTTAAGTGTTAGAGAGAAGTCTTTACTGCATAGGATATTTCTCATATTTAAGAATACGTTTCTTGCTTTTTCCATCCTACCGATTACTTCATTAATATTATCATTTTTGTCGTTGACTATAGTGCCCAGATATCTATATTTCTTCATTCTTTCAATTTGTTCTCCTTGAATGTTTAAGTTAGCGTTGTAGAAGTTTCTTCCAGAGATTCTGTAATAATGATGGTATCATCTGCGTAACTGATGTTGTAGACTGCAGTCTGGGCCTGGGTACGCCTTTACTTTTTGTATCTGTTGTCAATTATTAAATAATCTATTTGGTTACATACAATTTTTTATATTATATTGGGATGATATCTAGGTATAGAGTCTTCTTGGCGGTAATTTATAAAAAGTATTGGTAATCACCATATAATGTTCTTGACAAAACTAAATAAGTCGATGCCCTTTATTCTTCTGTTCCCCTAGCTAGGGCATAGTCTCTCCAATTACTTTTTGCACCTTAACTGTTCCAACTTTAGTGTTAAAGTCGAACAAAGGAACTATCTATACTCTGTTTAATGACATTTTCGATTTCTTCATCCTCTTTGCCGCTATAGGTGCGTAATCCAATTATCATTATTACCTAAAACACTGCTAAATTAGATAGATAGATATTTTCTTTTAATACTCGTGTTTCAAATAATCGACATGTTACCTTCATCAACAGACGTGTGACATCAGGCGCTTCTTTCAAGAATTTTCTCATTTCCTCCTTCGTAAAAATTTTAGATTGCTTGGGACAGAAGCTCGTGTTTTTCTAAGCGATAACTTTTGAAAAGCTAGAATTATCTATTCCCTGGTTTAAATTTTTCAGTTCGCACCATAGACTGCTCAGCCCATAAACTTGCTGATGAATTTAAGGTCGTATTACGAAGCACAAATTATGGCCGTACAGTTTTTCACTAATAGTCTTTAAAAAACCTAAATAGAATTTCTATAAAATAATTAGGGAAGCCTCGTAATTAACATGGGATATCCTATGTTGCGTCTGTCAATGCAGCACCAGCACACTATATAGTACAACAATGTTCAGCACTAAATATTATACATGAAAGGTTCCTACTAAGCTCATAAGTGGAAAGGTAAACGTACCCCTTTTCACAATGATAATTATCGATGGTGGTTTTCTTCATCATCGTGTAATATGGCAATGACAAACAACATTCGGAAATATTTGTAACTTTTGCATAAATTGTACAGGGTACAACGATTCGAAGATGGAAGATATTTTTAAAGGTATGAAAGTTAGACAAAGGTTGTTTATATAAAAGTTATGAAAGATACGAAGGTGGTGCACATTCGTACAATATTTTTGATTATACAATCAACTTCCGCGATTTCTTTAGATCTTCAGGTTTCAGGACACCTAGATGACGAAAATCAAAAGCTACTTGTTGGAGGAAGACGATATTTTGCATACGATTTATATTTCTACTTGACTTGAAACCGAATACACTTTTGGTCAAATATACAGCTTATACAGACCAATAAGTTTTTTTCCAGTCTTATCAAAGGTTTTTAAGAAAATCTATATAAAAAGGCTAAAAGTAATACCAGATAAAGAACACCATATACTAAAACATCAAATTGGATTTCGTAATAAGCATGGAACCATAGAACAGCTCCACAGGTTAGTCAACAAAATAAACAAAAAATGATGTAGAAAGTACAGTTCAGCAGCATTTTTAGATATATTGTAATAGCCACTCGCTTGAATAAATGGGATTTTAAATATAAAATAATTATGACAAGGGATACTACACTTTATAATTGTTAAGATTCAATTAAGAACTTGCTTGTCAAACTCAGGGCAAATTAAAAGAATGTAACTTTAGTTACCACAAATAAATGGTTTATTGCTCATTCCTTATTTTATCTATTTGCAATCAATAAAAGCTTTGCTCCGGTCAACATGAAACAAACTTAGCTCAGGGTGTCGGTTCATAAAATTAAGGAAAACTATGTATGACAAATAACTCGTTATATGACAAATACTCTCAATTATTAGGGCAAATGCACAATTTCCATCTGAAGTTTAGATAACCTCTAAATTTGACTGCCACAACAAAATGATCTGTGGCCGCAAGAAACAACGTAAAATTGAATTTTAAAACACCAAAATGGCAAGGAAGCATCAGGCAAATACGATTAATACTGTGACGTAGCAACTGCTAAGCTTGTTTTGTTTCTAGTGTGACGTCGAGACCCACCCGCGATCGTTTTTTGTTCTGCATCCGGCCAAGACTGAAAAATGCCGCGTCATCTTGCACTTTTAAAGGACGCTCTCTAAATTTCTCGAAGCTGGACGGACCTGCACAACTCTAACCTGGTGCTACACCTCGTAGACAGTCTGAACTTGATGACATACAAAAATAATGGACCTACTCCAACGCTTTCCCTGTGAAATTTTCTTGAAAAGGGCTGCTTTGTAGACGGGATACGTTTTCTAAGAACGCTTCGTCGATGGTAATTCTCGTGGTTGCTTCCTACTTCAAAACTCTGTATACAGGCACTCATGAGGAAGGGCTCTACACGTTGGACACAAAATTCTTGCTGATCGATGCTACTCCCTTATGGAAATGAGCCCTCAAAGTTACTCGCACTTGGACGAATCTTGCTGATGGTTAAACTGCTACTATCGGACCTCTTAACACTTGGAAAACTATACCCAAAGATGCTCTGCACACTGGTGAATAACTTTACACACCATTGGTATTACAAAAGACTTTTTGTTTATAATTTTATGCAATAAAATGTAGAGCTCAATCTGCCCCCAACTCAAATTTTACAAGCTTTTTTGGTAATATTTTAACAAAAGACTTTCGTGTAACTAGATTTTCAATTTTTATAAAAGAAATTAGGATTGATAACATGTTTGACCTTATGGACTACAGTTTTGATGTCATGTCTTTGCCTAACTACTAAAATTGTCTTTTTCTTGGAATAAATGTCACTACACTTTGCTCTGCCTTTAAACCACTTTTGTTTATAATGCACTGATACACTTGGAGTTTTTTTGGCATCTCACTAATTGTCTTTCGATCGGTTGCCTTCCGTTTTTCCTTGCTCTATTGTAATCATTATTTTGCTAGCACTGTTTCGTTTACCTTTCAGCTAATTTGTCGTTTGCTGGCTTACACTTTTAATACCTAACGCGCATATTCTTTCTGTACTTAAACAAATAATTCTGTGTCATTTTATTAACATTATGTATGACATAACTAAGCTCAAATCCGTCAGTTACAAATTAATTTGGATTGGCCCTTCTGAACATTTATCATATCTGAAACTCTGAACGTAACCCTTCTGAAACCTGCTTTATTTCATGCTAACTTTTATCCCTCAAATTATTAGTCACTGCTGCTTACATCAAGTGCATTTATTAATGTAAAATATTGATTATCTTGTAATAGATAAAATATTTAATTCTGTGCTCATGTTGACCTTATTCATTTAGTTAATTAGGCAATCAGAATTGCTATGGGCAGTAAACCATTACAATATCTCAGGACTTTGATAAGGTATGGCACACCGGACTCCAATACAAATTGATAATGTACGTGCCACTTCCTCACTTTTACTTCTTAAATCGCATCTCAGTAGCACACACTTCCTTGTAAAACAAAATAATGAATATTCGGACCTTCTGGCTATCCCATCTGGTGTCCCGCAAGGAGGCGTTTTATGCCTTATGCCCAATGCTATATCTAGTCTGCACTACAGATTTACCTACAACACGATCAACAATTACAGTTACATTTGCTGATGGCACAGCAGTCTTGGCTTCTCACGTAGAGCCCAGCATCAAGGAACCTGCAGGTCAATCTAAACCAAATACAAAAGTGGCTTAAAACGTGGCGTATGAAGGCCAACGAATCAAAGTCTGTGCATGTCACTTTCACAATGCGAAAAGGAACCTGTCCACCTGTTACAATTAATAATTGTCAAATTCCATAAGCCGAAGATGCAAAATATCTTGGTATGCATCTGGATAGGCTGCTCACCTGGAAGAAGCAGATCTTTTCCAAATGAAAACGATTAGGACTTAAATTGAGCCAGATGTACTGGATCAGTGGACGTAAATAACAGTCGTCCCTAGAGAGCAAGATACTGTTATATAATGTCATCCTCAAGCCTGTCTGGGCATATGGTATCCAACTCTGGGGTACTACCAGCAACTCCAATATTAAGATATTGCAGAGATTCAGAACAAGGTAGCTCGCGTCTTCGTCAACGCTTCCTACTATGTACCCAACCCAGTGCTTCAACAAGACATACCAATTTCACTAATCAAGGAAGTGATTATTCAGTTCAGTAAAACATATCGTGAGTGTCAGTTTATCCTAATGCATTAGCTAACCAATCATTTGTGCAAAGTGATGAGCCAAGACGCCTTAAAAGGTTTACAGCCCTCTGACTTAAAAGGCAGATTTACGTAAATAATAAACCCTAATTAATTATTTAATTTTATTTAATTATCATTAGATGTGAAGTGAAAAAGAAGCAAGAAAAATAACAAATGGACGAGAAATGCCTGATTAGAATGCGTAAGCCTAAATTTAAATCTAATTTAATTTAATTTAATTTGTAATAGGTATTGGAAACTAGAGTGTAAATTGATTTTTTTTTGTGGAAATGTAAATGTATGTAAGAATGTAAAACACCCTACACCGAAAGGTAAAAGGGGCAAGATTATATATATATATATATAATTATCATTAGAAATATAACAAGGGAGCGGCATACTTAACGATAATTTCGCCCATGCCAAGGATAGAGTGATGGTGTACCACCCTTAAACGAAGGGGTTGACAAGGCCTCGGCTAGCTCTTTTAACTCTCCGCAGAAAATGGCGTGGTGTAAGGATCAGGCTAATAAATGCTTCGGGCTTTTAAATTGAATAGAAGGATAAATACAAATTGGGCGCCTTGTCGTTACTCACAAACTATAAAAACAAAACTAGCTACTTAAAAATACGCCACCTACCTTTGGTGTTCCACCTCATGCGTAGATTACTCGTTCAGCTAGAGGGGTTGCAGAAGAAAATACAAACAAATAATAGCAATAGGGGCATTTATTTGAACCCAAATATCGTAGTAACACATGAATTACTTGTATTAGCATTTAGGCTATATGACAACAAAGTGGTAGGACTATTTCCTATCAAATGAAATAGTAAATCATAATTGGGAAATTACTTCCAAATATTCAATCCACAAAATGCTATTTATAGCTTAATTCGAACTCCAGAACAACACCTGTGCTATCGCAATTACGTAACAAACAATGCATAAAGCGCGATACATGAGTTACAATGCACATGCTTATTTCAGCAATTTTTAATTACTAAATTCTCGCTCATTGGCGTTATTAAGGTTTGAGCCAAAAATTTTGATTATACTCGTTCAGTTTAATTTGCTAAGATCTCAGTAATATCTGAGATAATTAAAAAAGAGGGCTAATATGGCATGTACTTACAGCTTAACTTGATGTTGAAGTCCAGCAAGTGGAATTATCCTGTTGTGTTGCATCCATCTATCCACGCTTAACTAAATTTGGCTGTTAAATTCCGAGACTCCCAAAGTGAATACGCCATTGTTAGAAGTCAGCAAACCACAAAAGGTAGCGGCACATGTCGGGAATTCCTATCCCATGCGGATGCAGAGTTGGGGAACTGAATTAGCTGAATTTCTTCGTTTGAGCCCAATTAAACCATGCAAGACCATAACCCACACTAAACGATATTAGTTTCTTCTAGCCCGTAACTGCCTGATTTAAGTTTAGTTTACTGCCTTTTCAAACAGCAGGGAGGGAATAATCGTTGCTATTTGTACCTGTGTATTTAATATTATTGTTATATTTAATTTTCCGAAGTTTTTATGTTTTTAGTTATTTAAATACAGGATGTACCTGAAATATGCTGACATGGCTTAACTACAGCTTCCTGGGCACAAAATAAGACGATGTACCACACTTACCTATGTTCAACTGCGTTTTGTAAGGCAATATTATGCATTAAAGTTCTTTTTAGAGAAATTGATTTTGCTTATAACAATAGAACACTTGCATCAATTTGGATGATATTTTGCATGACACTCCAGATCAGACAGCACTCTTTACTGGCCAAGGCCAATCTATTCCTTTTTTCCATAAAGAGACATTCATTAGTAATTGTTTAGTGTCTTATTACGATTTTTGAAAGGTGTTTGCTGAGAACCATCCAATAATACTATTTTAATCGTATGGAGGTTTATGTAGATTTAATTGTAACGAGATTTTAATAATGCTTTTAATAAATACTTTTCATTTCTTGCAAACTTTATGCATTACACTGTATACGAAACTAAAGCTAAAATAGAAAATGACAATGAATATAACGCTTGGCTGGTTTGCAAATAATGAAGGGAATCATTTTGAGCTGTCAGATACTGTATTGGAGTATTTCAGTGTCTTAATACTTTCTATAAATTCGAATACATTTACAAAAAGTATTCGTAATTTCTATCCGGTTATGGATATGCAAAATATAGAATGTATTATTTATAGTGGCACTAGACGGGAAGTTATAATACAACAGTTTGCAAATTGCAAGTCAAATTTTCGAAACCAATGCAGTAGAAAACATTGAAATCGAGGATCTCCTTTGATTTTCAAGCTCCAGTAAAAAGTTGGCGATTTTAATTCCCTGAACATTTCCCATACTAAAAACAACCATTAAAAGCCAAATCTTATAAGGAATATACGAGATGTATAAATATTTAATTATTTTTCCACTCTTCGTCAACATCGTTACTTGTGGGTATAAAGTAGAGTGTAAGATACTATCGAGTTTTGCTTGATATAACAGTATGATACTTTTTCCGTGCAATAAATATACTTTGAAATGTTGAGGTTGAAAAGGTTTATTCGCAGCGTTTTGTTTTCACCATTTTGTCCAAATATCTAATTTGAAAACTACTAAATAGTGGTGGCACTTGTGTCACAGCCTTTGTTTTGTATACATGAGTGTCTCTTAGTTTATTACTGACTACGGATTTGCTACCCTTTGCTGATCGTGTATTTGCTGATCATGTATATACAGGTTGCCTAAAAGTGTACACAACATGACAATTCCATGAGTTAGAAAAGGTTAAAAAAATATTTGTCATAAGAGAGACCAAAATGGAAAATGCAATAATTACTTTAGTAGCTAGGCAACAAGTAGTTATGGTACCCACTTGATGCCTAGCTACCAAAGTCAGTATTGCATTTTCTATTTCGGTTACTTTTATGGGAAATACGGTATGATCGAAAACTTTCATGCTCTAGACTCTAGAGGGCTCTGGATTAAAAACAAATGTTGACAGTGGTGAGTAAAGGTACCTACTTAATAATATAACCTATACAGTTTTAATAGAATCACTTAACTTTGACAAAATGTTTAATACTGAACACAAAGTGGTGCTGTATATGGAAAATGGAAGAAATTGCTATGAACAGCTGCAGTTGTTTTTGTTATAAACATTTTTATATGTTCAACAAAAATGTTTGTATTTGTTAAAATGTCATTGCTGACATAATCTTAAACTGGCACTACCACGACTGTCAACATACATTTTTTACATTTATATCGATGTCTCGTTTTTGAAAGAAAACCTAACAGAGTTCTGCAACGATGCGGGGATGGAAAATTTGCTTATATAAAATTTGTACATACAAGGTGGTGCACATTAGTGACATATGTTTATAAAGAGGGCGGTTCGAAAAAGTGTGGCCAACCAAACTTACTTTTTAAATGGAATTTGGAAAGCTTAAAAGTTCTGTGTCAAAATGCTAGTAATTTTGACATGAAGTTAAATGGATCTAACGCTAACTGTTTTTATGCAAAAAAATGCCGAATTTCAGGCGGTTACTGTAACAGAAAACGATTGAAGCTAAGGAAACCAAAAGTGATGTTTTTCGTGAATTATTGTTTGGGTGTAAAATAGCTGCTCTATGTATCAATGCTATAGAGGCCGAACAACATTTACAAATTTAACAATTTCGGATTTTTTCAAATGGAAAACTAGGAATTTTTGTATTTTTGAAAAGCCGTTTCAATAATCTTTCTTTTGTTATCTTAGCTGATACCCCCAACTTAACTGTTTGTCCTACGGGTGTGATAACTAAAAATTGACACAAAGTTAAATTGTTGAATCTACTAGGTTATCCTTAATATTTGCTACTCAAAAGAAATGTTACTGGCGAATTTTACATCACCAATAGAGAGACTGAAAGTTACACAGTCAGTCATTTTGTAAACATATAAATTGCGAAGAGAACGGTGTACAATTTAGTTGCAAGAAGGGATCTGATTGAAAACCCATAACATTTAAAAAAAAGCAAGATAGTTTGGAAAATTACATCTTAGGAGTTCTAATACAAATCTAGAGAACATTTTCAAGAAAGTATAAAATAACTCAACGGTATGTATACAAAATACTAAAATAAGGAAATATAAAACGTAAAAAGAATGTCTGGTCATCTGTACACCGAAAACAATTAGAGAAGAAAAAGATAAAACTACCTAAACTAAGTGTTTCAGCATTTTAGAGAGGTACCAGGGTCCTTATATTTCTGGCGAAGAAAATGTACAAAATGTTCCCCAGCTATTTACGTCTTATTGAAATATTCTGGCATTATTTAAAACAGAAAACATATGAAGAAGGTTGGACAGCAGATTCGGAGGACGAATTAATTAAGCGAAACAAAACTCCTCCAAATGCCAAAATCAGTGCTTACCAAATTAATGGCTTAAAAACAAAACAAAAGAAACAAAAGCAGCCGACTGTGGGCTTGATTGCATTCTTTAAATGCAGTATAAGTTAGTTTTATTACATATAGATATTATAATGTGGTATTTGGTAATTTTAAAAACAAAACATGAAATGTGTGTCAATCTCATCCATATATGCGAGTTTGAACATAACAAAACAATTTAAGCCCTAAAGGCTCTTTATTTAGATGGTTGACATACAAACACTGTTAAATTGTTAATTAAACACCTGAACTCTCCCAGTGCAACACAAACCCTCGTTCCGAAAATAAAAATACTGCAATTATTGACACAAGACATAACAAACACAAATAGTGAGAAATGTAGAAGTAAATCTAATCGGAAAAGCGATTGAATCTTAATTAGGGAATGCAATGGGATATCAGAACGAACTCACTAAAAGGAATTTAAAAAATTGTAATGATAAAATTTGAAATTGTTAGCACTTTGTGAAATTTTAATACTCACAGAACAGAAATAGAAATATTTGATTATTTACCGTAATTATGTATATTGTGTATTTATTTGTTTTTAAAAATCTTAAATTAGAATAATAGTATATTATGTTATTTGGAGTAAACGTGCTACTTTGTCTGGCGAGGTCGGATGCGGGCGAGATACAAGTCACTTTTACTTCGAATAGCATATGTTATTTTATTTTCAAATGCCCGAACAAATATAAGTAAGTATATATTTTAAAAATTACGATTATCGAGAATTGACGTCTACGTCAGTTAGTTCCCGACAATCAAGAAGGCCAATGTCAAAAATATTCGAAAGCTAAACAAGTTTTGAAGTAGTTTTAATCCGGCCGGCGGCGTAAAATAAAACCACTTTTATGCCTAAGCATAGAAGGAACACATTTACCTTGTCTGTCAAGTCACATAAGTTGTCACTTTTATGAGGGTGAAAATAAAATAATTTTTCGCATTTTGTATAGTAATGTGCTATTTTACTAAATTCAAAATCGTTTAATAAAGTGGCACTTTGTTGCATAGAAATGTCACTTTACTATATGGCAATGTCACTGTCAAATTCGAGGTTAGCAGGTCACCTACACTGATAAATTCGAATTTGATATAGACTTACAGTGCCACCAACACATTATTCATACGTTTGAATTTCCACAGCCGCCTTTTTTAATTGACATGTGGTATAATGCTTATATAAATGTTTGTTTATAAATACTAATACAAAATGCGAAAAAATAGTATACACACTTTGTAAGAAAAGTAGTTTTACTAAACTTATATAGCTTTTTAAGTTACTCGCTCGCTTCGCTCGCTCGAACTCAATCAAGCTATATTGATTCAGAAAAACTTTACTTTTCTAAACTTGTTATATAATATGCTATTATACACGCCATTTCTCGTTTTTTTTTACAGTAATATCCCTTGCCGCGCAACATAAATCCCGCGAGTGCGTAGCATGACGGATTTTTAGGCGAAAAATATACGAGATATATTTCTTCAGAGCAAAACAGTTTGACAGAAAATCGTGAAAATTTATTCAGGCTAGCTTACATGCACACGAGATGTTCGGAGTGATTATTTCTTAAATAGATAGATAAAATTCACTTGGTGAAGCACTTTTGATGATAATGTTTTAAAATTTTAATTAGTATTTTAATGGCGTTTGCTTTATATCCCCTTAAATAAAACGTCTCCAGGGACTTACACTGTTTTTTATGTTGAAACTCAAATATCGGAAAAATAGTTTAATTTAGGTTGTTGATGTAGAACATTTGATTAAAAAGGCAAAGATAGAAAAGTATACAGGGTGTTCAATTAAAAAAAAAATGAACGTCCCCTAAACTCAAAGCATTAATACGATAATAACGATAATTCATAAAGTACATTATTTTTGGTAACATTTACATGGGATTATCATGCTCTGAAAGAACACTGTTTTATCAGAAGAATAGAAGCGCCAAAATTATTTAAATATGAAATCCAAGCAAATGAATGCCAAAACTGCAGAGGTATTGGTTTGTTAAAAACAAGATACAAATAAACTAAGATAATAAACTATATTTCATTTTTAAGTTGTGTACTCTACGAGCAACTGGATATTGTATTCACAGTAAAGTAGCTTATAGAAAAAAAGACATATGTAGCCCTATAGGCCTGCCGCATTGGAGGAGGTCATCTGCAGAGCCTTCGAGATACAGGAGGTGTTGTTGTCCCAGGTGTAGAAGTCACGGCGGTGCTTGATTATTGTCTGCATGTTCTAGAGGGTGCAGTTGGAAGTGGCTTCGTCTAAGCAAGTTGACTAATGTTATGTTGATGTGGAAATAATCGATAGAGAAAGCAAGGTACCTAAAACCAATATTCATCTATTACATGCAAATAAAGTACAAGATAAAGCTTACCTGAGTAAACACATTGTATTTACTTCCTTTATTCAATAGTAAAAATATTTTTGAGGTTATTTCAAAAGGTAAATAATGTTTGCATACAAATATAATTTAACCAATATTGCATTGGATCTAACGGAAATTTAATCAAAGTACTACACCTAAGTGTAGAGACCCAATTCTGATTGAGTTATTCATGTTCTACCGAGCTAGTCAGATAATATAAATGTTTAAGGATTAGCATAAAGGGCAGAACAATTGAATATTCAATTAACTCTGAACTTTATATTTATATAAGCATTTTGAGTAGCTACAAAAATATAAATGTAAAATAACTTTTAAAATAATTAGAAGAATTCAAACCCACACTTATTATAATATAGACTAGAAGCTACAAACATACCTATGGATATGAGCAAAAGTACAGCGAACACTTGTTAAATAGGCTAGAAAGAATACAATAATTAAATTGTAGAAATCCATGAAAATATCTATACTATTGTCTTCTTTTCTTGTGTATCTCTTTCTGTTTATGTCTTATTTCATTGAGCGTTTAAGCCATCTTCTATATCGGGCTCTACCTCTTGCCATTTGCCTTCCTTCATCTTTTCCCGATCGACTTCTTTATATTATCTTCCCATTTAATTCTTGGTCTCTCGCCTTTTCTCCTCAATTTGAAAACTGTCCTGGGGTATATCTCAAATCCCATTCGGAGAAGGTGACCATGCAATTGTCTTGCCTCGATTTCTTCAACGCCATGCCGTTGATTCAGTTCATCTCTGATATTTTTACTTTCTTTTACTATAAAGGAATTCACCCCAAAAATTCGAAATTGAGTTTTCAAGAGATCTTCACGTTTTAGAGTCCCCTGAACCCAAAAAAACATATTTTTTTCATTGGTCTGTCTGTCTGTGTGTCTGTCTGTGAACAGAATATCTCAAAAACGAAAAGAGGTATGGCGTTGAAACTTCATATATAAGTTTTGTGTACTATGTAGATGCGACAGCAAGCTTTTGAAGAAAATCGCATAACCGGAAGTATGGTGTTTACTCTTGTGATTTTCAGTGTTTTTCGATTTTTTTAAAAACGGCTCTAACGATTTTTTTCAAACTTCACGTTTTGATTAAATTTTTAATGTGAGATAGGTGATTTTTCCAGTTTAATACTTCTAAAATGGGTTTCTTTTGTTTTTTTTTTTTCTATTTTTTTTTATTCACTCCTATTTTAAATAGAACACTCGGTATATTATTACATTTTTTAATTTAGCTTAAAATTCTTCAACTAACGCTGTTTTGTACCGTTTTTGCGGAATTTGTAATTTTTGACAAATGGTTAAAATTTAAAAACAAATGTTTGGCTAATTATAAGATCACTGTAAAAAGAAGTTGTCTGCGTATATCACACCAGATTTTTATTTCTCAATTTTGGCTCTCTTCGTATTGACCTTTAAGCTTCGTATGTCACGCCGAACGGGTGTAAACATGCTAACTGGTGAACGGCATAACCTCTATTTTTTAATGTCGCGGAAAAAATTAGGCAACCCAAAATACTGTTTCCAATGAAACCTAGTTTCAACCATTTTATTATTAAAGAATACGATCAACCAGGGCAATAAAAAAAACATATGTGTCATGAAGTTAGGTTATTTTAGGTATTATTTTGATTAACGCCATAGGTTTGTTTACTGTTATTTATAAAATAAGAAAACAAAACGCAGTTATATTTTGACTATTTCGACAGTTACATTCGCTTGAAAGCATTTCTTATCTCATAAATTTGTGAGATATGAGAAGTAAATGACAAGTTGACACTGTCAAGCTATGGGTTTCATTGATGTATAGAAAATCGTCTATTAATGACCCTCATTAATGAATGATTTTTTATTAACAAACGATTTTTAAAATTCGTTTATTAAAATGAAAGATTTTTTATTACTAGACGATTTTGGTATAGGTAATCAAAGACAACACTTTAGGGGCAAATTTTTTTCATGGAATAAAATTAGATTTTCTTCAAATTAATAAGATACGATCAACGAAAAAAGTTTGTAACGAACTCG